>JAKGUB010000330.1:3315000-3755000 GCA_026261675.1 Hippocampus mohnikei
AGATCCTGACTTTTGTCCTTTAGCGTCCATTTGTGCTGTGCAGCCCTTACTTTTGTTTGTTGACTAAAATGGCGGCTTAGCTGCTGCTATGTCACCTTGCTGTTTGCGTCTTGGAACTACAAACTGCGCCGTATGTAGCACCATGTTTTTGATTTTATAAAGAAAATGGAGAAATTTTTCTTTATCAGTGCACTATGGGTCGTTTTCAAAACTTGAGGAAAAAGTGTTCGCGTGTGTAGTAGTTTTCTTTTGAGGGCAGCCTGGATGGCCATCAAGTCTTTCTTGAGGCCCGCTGCAAAAGTGACTAAATTGGACAGTTGTGAAAAAACTGCACATCAGGCGATTGACCATTGCACATCTAAACCAACTCGCTGTAAAGGAAAAACTGCGACCCCTAGTGGTCTTATTGAGAAGCATCATTTATAAGTCAGTGCATACTGTAGTCTCTGAACAGGTTTTGCAACATTATTATTTTTTGTTGTTGTTGTTGCTATTATTCACTGGATATTTTGTTGCTGCATCTGCTGCTTACTTACGACAAAAGCACATGAATTTGAATTGCACAACGGACTCAGCAACTAACTCCAAGTAATTTTCGCAAAGGATAAAGAACATTTTAACATGTTTTTCTGCACGGCTGCGACGCCAGCGCTATTCGTTAGCCATCTATGGCATTTTGCATTGTGCATTAGCATTAAGCTAAACTGACTCCTTTTCAGCAGTTGTGTGGTTCTTTTGATACAAAAGAACCAAGTTGTTCGATCAGAACTTGGACTGCTGTGTTAGTCTTCGAAAAAGGTTTCGCACGATTGTGTTGGGACGTAATTATGCTGAAAATGACGTCTGTGCTCAAGTAAAAAAAAACCAACCTATTTGTGTCCCAAATCTCTATTTACTGACTTGTTCTATTGTGATACAAAGGTGAGTTTGAATTTTTGTTGTTGTTGTTGTCATGTGTCTACATCATGTAACTCGTTACGCTCTCAGGTTTTGGATAGCTGTGATACTGTAACGAAAATTCAAGGGAACGTTGCTCAATGTGTGTGTGTGTGTGTGTGTGTGTGTGTGTGTGTGTGTGTGTGTGTGTGTGTGTGTGTGTGTGTGTGTGTGTCTGTGGTATTTCTGATTGGTCACTCATGAAAAGTATTTGCCAAACCGGACACACTGCACGACGCCAGAAGGCCATGTAGCTGCACCCTTTTCGCACTGCGCTCGCTCAGTGTCAAAGCGTGTGGCGCAATGTATCTTTCATTGTTTGCAAAAGGAAAGCCCTGACTTTGTTCATTTTTTTAGCAGACGAGCAGCAGACAAAAACGAAAGGCCCGGCGGTAACTTGGATCGTATAATCACGCCATAACCTGTAAATACGTCCGTAAATGGCCCTTAATGACTTTGCCAGCTCCTCTCCTATTGGAGGTGGCGTGTCTGATGTCACGCGGCCCTCAAATAGAACATTTTCCAATTTGAGGCGCCTCGTCGTCCGCGCCGCCCAACAACACGCCATTCCGTGGCCTCCGCCTCTCACCACATACACGAAGAATGGGATTTATGACCGCACGCGGCGCCCTGCTAGGTGCTGCACGAACACAGCTTTGCAGTGCTCTGAAAATAATTTAAAATTAAAAAAATATATATATTTTTTGTTTTGTCTCATAAGGATGAGCGAGTATCGATACCGGATATCGGTATCGGGCAGCTTTTGATTTAGGTATCAGGTACTCATGGAACCTGTCGATACCGTCTACCGATCCTTAAAGCAAAGAGTCAGTCCTCCTGGGCAGTAGTTGGCGCTGTTCTGTTGGAGTTTGTCAATTCCGCATCAGGGAAAAAAAAGTTTTTGTCCACGATGTTTTGTCTTTGTGTTAAAGGACCTTTTGTATATCTGTACTCATTATCAGTGAGGACACAAAAGACTACTGGTATAGTATTTTTTGTTGTTTTTTTAGGCATAACCATACGAGGGTAGTTGTGGTCCAAATACTGTTCATGCAGTATTCATTCTCAGTGCTCTGGTGGGAAACAACCATGGATAAATGCAAGAAGCCAATAATTATTTTTTTTTCATGGGCCTTATTAAAATTTCCGATGATTATTGTTTGATGTCATAGTAAAAGCTATAACTTCGCCCTCCCCCCTGTGAACTATCAAAGGCTGTTGGTCCCGCAGTCACGTAAGGGCGCACAGCATTTAACACGGCAACCCCGCCTCCCACACCACTCTCCTCTCCAGCTCCAGTGCTCTTATTCGTTTTTTTTTTTGTTTTGTTTTGCACAGCGTCCACGTTTGCGCTCTTTTGCTACTTTGAAGATGTCTTGTTAAAACAATGCACGTGTGTTTGCGATGACATGTTCGGGGGCTTTTTCATACATGACCTACATCCACAGTTGAGCAAAAAAATCTGCAGAGAAGGAAGTGCGGTTGTGTGCGCGATTGCGTCCGGGCGCGTGCATGCTCGCGTGTCCCCGCCCCTCCCCTTTCCCTCCCCAATCGCTTCCTTGGAAATGCTGACTGAGAGCTCAACGAGTTCATCTCAGGACAAGGATAGCGCTCTCCCTTCCAGCGTGAATCATTTTGGAAAAATGAGCCTCTGGATTGAATTGCCCCAGCAATTTGGCATGTTGCTCCATTCTGCTTTATTGTCTGCTTTGGCTGAACTTGCAGTTCTTCGTGTCTCGCTGGCCAAGAACGCTTGGGGGATCCTATACGACGGGGAGGCAGAAAGCCGCTGCCCGTCCAGCCCGGCCTGAAAAAGCAAATGAAACCAATCTCGGCAACTCGCTGCTTCCTGTTTAGCTGGGAATTCCAGAGAAAGAAGCAGGCCATGTTGGCGTAACAACGCCTGCCCCCACTGGACTTAACAAAATGTCCACATCCTGCTTCAGGGTCAAAAGAGAATATTAGCTTGCTAGGTGACATGAACCCAGATTGTCAGGTATCCGGAAAGCTGCGGACAGAATTGGGATTCCACAAGCGTAGACACGGATAATTATCTGACAACAATGCTCTATTTCCAAAACGCAGGACCAGCAAAGTACAACGAAAGACGCCGGTAACAAAGAACCAGGAAAAAGTGAAACAAACCAGAAACGCTTGCAAAAGGCAAAGATTCAAGACAAACGTAAATTGCTTGTCACTAAAAGGACAAGGACATCCAAAGAATAATAAACGAGAAATAAAAAGAGCTACTTACATGAAAAATGAGAAACTATGGGGCAAAAAAGAATGAATGGTCAGGCACTTGAGACAAGAGTCGTGAGCAAGGCTGAATAAACCGACAGCCAGTTGATGGCATGGCAGAGGCTGATAAAAGCAGCTGGATAACGAGATGATGAGGCACAGGTGCCGCTCTGGAGGGAACGCCCTCCACATCCCGCCGGACACTGAAAAAACAAACGGGACAGGATCATGACACAGAGTAGCGCTTCGGAATGTAATTTGCCATGTTCTGTGTCAAAATCGATTCGTTCACCCGTCGACGAGTCACCAACCAGTCGCGATCACATTTTTGGCCTCTCGTATTTCATATCCGTAAGTTCAAATTCTGCCTTTCTACTTTCTTTGCTCAGCTAGTTTTTACTTTTGAAAAAATTACAATTTGCCCCCGCCCCCAAGTTGCGCAGCAACATTTGTTTTTTTGCCTCGAATAAAAGAATGCTTGAGGTGCGCGCTCTCAGCCATCATGTCGATTGTAGAACAAAAAGTCTGTCATGCAGTGAAAAGAAGGGTGGATGGGACAAAATGGAGGGAGGGAGTTTTAATTTTGTAGCCTGCCCACTTTTAATTCGTCTGCCCCCCCCCCGGCCTCCCTTTTTCCCCATCCCTTCCCAAGACACAAAACACAAAGTGTCGAGGGGTGTGGCCTGCGTGGAGGTTTGGACCAGGCCACGTTGGACTGTTGCAGTCAGCAGCTGGCCGCTCACTTTACTCATTCGTCCAAACTCGCCTGCGTCGTGGCGGACCGCCTCTTACAAAGACCGATTGCCCGCGTCCGCTGTGATCCTCGCAATGTGATTGTCGCGCGTTTCTCGGCGAATTTGGTTTTGCTCGTTTTTTTTTTGTTTTTTTTTTACATGAGATGGGAGGATTAAGATTTGTTTGGGGGGGTGGGCAGAAAGCTAAAAGATGTCACGTTGTTCTCACGTGAAGTAATAATTAACGTGACTTTTCAGTGAGTCATTTAACAAGTGCAACGTTGCGGACATTTCATTTTTGAAAGAATGGAAAATGAAAATCCTGGAGAAGTGCAATTTAAGCTAAAATATAATTAGCACCGCCTAATCCCCACCAATGCCTAACACGCTGAATCAGGGCGACATTGTGCAACTCGACTAGATTTATTTATTTATTTATTTTGAGGACAATTTACAGATGTTTGTATTGTAAGTATTTAACCAAAAAAAGTCAATTAATTTTTTGTTAATGTAACTTGTAGGCAAAAAAAATTGGAATAGTTCACCCATACTTTGTCTTTTTTACCTTTGTTGACCAGGTTACGGGAATTGAAAACAGATTGTCATGTCCGATGCCGACATGGCTGCAGACATCAGAGTAAAAAGGGAAGATCGGCAGTTGATCCAAGATCATCGTCACTTAGATCCCGTTCAGACTATGGGAAGGCCGAAAGTATCTGCGCTCATGTCATTTTAAGGACGGTATCTCAACTACGAGCGAGGGAGGGCTGTCCTGTGACCTGAATTAATTTTGAACGTTAGCATAAATACCACTTGACTATACGTCGTATTCGCTAATTGTTGTCTGCTCAAAGCTCAAGTTGAGCTGAAAAGACACAGAAATTACATTCTCTATCTATTTTTTTGCGAAATTACTAGTTGCCATTGCTAGCTAGCAAAACCAAACCTTTAGCGCGACTGCAAAGCTTTCTTAGACGCTTCCCGGATCGCTTCAGCTTGCGCCAGCTTACGGCATCGCCACACTGACTTGGAAATGTTTGAAGCTAACATTTCTCCATCGTGTTTCTTTACGATGCCTGAACACTTTTCCAACTTTTATTTAAACCTGTTGAATCTTGCACGTCCGTCCGTGATTGCCGATCTTGAGAAAGAACGCCGGGAGAGAAGGGAGAGCTTTAATTGGCCATTTGTATGTCAGTGGAGCACTCGGTGGTGTGACGTGCGTGTTAAGTGGGAGCTGGTTGGAGTCGGTCTGCCCTGCTTTGTCCGGCGCCTTTGGCTTTTGTTCCTGCCGTAATGAATGGCGGAGGCCTTGGCTCCGGCTTCAGTGTCTCATAGCAACTGGAGGGCGAGGGAGCGCCGGCGAATGGAGGAAAGGCCAGGCGAGATCATGTGCCCCCCACCCCACCCCCTTGCACAAAGGGCGGACACACGAGCGCACTTTTGGGCAGTTGCTTTGGAAAACTGTACTTTATTCGAAAAAGGGAGTACATTCGAATAAGGTGAAAGTATTTCAGATTGGAAACTTATGTATTTTATCTTTTGGGGGGGACAATGTGAAAGCCTTTTGGTAATAGCAGCACAATAAAGCAGCTCTAATACCAAAAAAATGTTTTAAATCCCCAGATTCCCCCCCTTTTTGCATACTTAATTGATCATCATTCCCCATTTTCCTTTCAAAGGATATCAATCAATATTTCTTGTCTCTTGTCCAATCTACCTGCCAGTCATCGCCTGCGTTTACCAGCTGCAGATGGTGTTTCGGTTGCTGCGTATCCAGCGGCGCTGTTCTCCACACGGAACCCAGCTGGCACGTGTCCCAACAATATTCACCTGCCAATTTCGATTTACGCCCTTAGCTTTTATTATTTATTTATTTATTATTATTATTTTTGCATAATGAAGCAAAAGGGGTCCGAGGGCCATGACTACCCCCGTGACCCAGACACTACCTGTCTGATGCCATGGTTACTGGGACAGAGCAGGTTTAGTGGCCAGACTCCAGGGATTACTTTCTCTGCTTCTTAACAATCGGGTCCGTGCCCTGGTGACTGTTGGGGAGAGAGAAAAAAAAGGGGGGCACCCGAAAAAAAAAAAAAAAGTTGAGCACATTGTGCCCAGGTGGCCTTTTAAAAAGTGCTTTAAGTGCTGTGTAAGGGCTCAGACCTGTGCTGCATAATTGCTTTGGTTTCAGCGTCTCTCCCTTTGTTGAGCCGCTTCTCTCCCAGCGATTAGTGCTCATTAATAAAAGCAGCACAGTGTGCCAGCTACTTTTTTTTTTTCTTCCTTCTAAACACACCCTTTTGTTGTGTGAACATTGAGAAACTGACACTGCGATGTTTTTGTGGCCGAAAGCTCAAATAACGTCGATATATTGTTCACATATAGACATCAACGCTCACAGGACACATCATTAGGTACACCTACGCCGTCGAATAAGAACACCTTTGACTTGTCTCACAGTGGAGAAATTCCAGCGGTCCTCAAATTTGCACCTCAAAATAATCGTCTGCTCCCCCCCCGAGTAGCACCAGGCAAATCCGTCCACATTCGTCAACAAAAAAATAAATACAGAATAAAAGTCCGAATTGTGCAAGCCTCTGAAACTAATTCGGATTTTGCTCTCATGACCTCGGACGCGAGTGGCGCGTGCTCAACACCAGTCCCGCGGTGATAGACTTAAAACGAAACAAAAAAAAAACAATTGAAACTACCTTAAAATCGAAATCTTTTCATTGAGCGAGGACGACGTCATGAGGATCACCCGAAAGTGTTGGCGAAATTGAAACGGCCCCCGACGCTGGCCGCGTCATTCAAAACAAGTCAAAAGAATACGACCCGCACGTAGGCGGCGACATGTTTATTGCACTCCAGGTTGACTTTTATTTATGTGGCCTTTGATTTAAGCGACGATCAGGTCGAGTGCGCCACATGGCTCCCGCGCTTCGGGCTGCCGCGGGTCGGATCACGCTGAGGGTCAATCATGCCCCCCCCCTCCCACATCCCTCCGTGGATGGGGACCAGGTTGTTGACGTCTTGCAATCTTCCAGGTGTCCAGCAGATGCTACTTACCGCCCTCGCAAACCATGTCCACCTTTTGTTACCACGGCATGACGCTCGTTTAATCGCGCATCATCGAAAATTCTGCCGCGGTTTGAGGCCAGTATGAAGCTCTGATGACGTATCTCGTTACAGTGGAACTGAGGGCGGCGCGATTGAAGACGTGTCTTTTATTGGGCCCCCAGCTTGATTCGAAGTATGCGGCGGCGCGGTGAAAGAAGCGGTTTGATATCACGCGTTATGATGTCAGCGCTGACCAATGTTGGGAAGTTTGGAAGCGGCCGGCTCGCCGCCGCAGCGTTCAAATTATAGCCGTGCATGAAGAAAGGGTGGAGAGGGTTGAAAAAAAAAAAGAAACTCATAAGACGTGCTCAAGAGGACATTTTAATTTGGGCAAAATGAAAGAGTGCGTCAGCCGAAGGGCCGTGAAAACTTCAGAGTGCTTGGCGGCGCTTTGCAGCTCACACGAGATATTCCAAGAGAAAGAAGGACGACGCACGCACGCATCAGAGATTACGCAAGATGACGTCGCAAGAGACGCAAAATGTCTTTTCGTGGGTTTTTTTCCGTTCTTTTAACCTGAGAAGGAGAGAGAAAGAGAGAGATTTAATAATGATCAAGTACACGATCAGCTTGTACAATATCACGGCTGCTTCAGTATGGGCAAACAATTTAATTAAAATGTAAGTAGTCCAGTGGTTAGCACGTCGACTTCACAGTGCAGAGACGGGTTCAATTAATGCATGATCCCACATTTCAAATACATGCATGGCAGGCTGATTGTTCGTCTCTGTGTGCCCTGCGATTGGCTGTCAACCGATTCAGGGTGTCCCCCGCCTACTGCCCGAAGACTACTGGGATAGGCTCCAGCACCCCCCGCGACCCTAGTGAGGATCAAGCGGTTCGGAAGATGAATGAATGAATGAATAAAATGTAATGCACAAAAAATGGTACCTAAATGTCTAATAATAATAATTGGGGAAAAAAATGAAAAATCTGCCATCTCTGACCGTATCATGTTTCTTGGATTTGATCTATAAGAAACAACTGCCCTCAAGGAAAATCAAAAGCAAAACGGATTATTAGCATAACTACAACATCTCATCAGTGAGAATTTTTAGTTTTAGTTTTAGTTTTTTGTTTTTACCTGAAAAGGCCGGCAGGATGCTTGTTAGGGCTCAACAAATGATTGACACCTCGGAAGGCACAGCTCATGTCTCTTGATTGTTATTCTTCGGGCGCGGTGGTTTCTTGTGTAGCAATTTACTTTAGCGTTGTAAGATGGCACAAAACGGCTGTTTGTTTTTCCAGCTTCATGACTAAAAGTATATGTCAAAATATATCTAGATATTTATTGCACTTAACTTTGTCCGGTTTTTACGGGGGCGGGGGTACATTTAATGTGCCCATATTGGCAAACTTTTTTTATTTTTTATTTTTATTTTTTTAGGACTTTACCTTTTAACCTTTTTCCTAATTCCCCCTAATAATCCAATGAGAGCAGTCTTATTGCAACATTGGCGAAGCCGTGATGTCACCCGTCGCCACATCGCCACCAAAATGCAACGACGAATCCGAATGCCGCAGGAAGGCAAACGGATTCTCCCAAGACGCAACGTGAATCATGTTTTGACAAGAATCTGGACCAACAGAAAGGCTCATAAAATCCAGTCGGGTTTATGACCGGGTCAAAAACCCAAGTCAGCGTTTGCTGAGAACATGCCGCTGAACTGCATGAGGGCAGTCGAAATCCTTTGCAGGTGCGACTCTGAATGGTTGTCTCTGTCTTTGCAGTTGGAGCCTCCGTTCCAGCCAACTGTGATGTCATTGAACGTGCATTTATTTATTTATTTATAATATTTATCAAGACAAGTCGAGCTCAATGCTTGTGTGTGTGTGTGTGTGTGTGTGTGTGTGTGTGTCGCACATGCTTAGGGCATATGCATTGGCAGTTTGATTTTGTAAGATCTCCAGCGCTGATAAATACCTGGCAGATTTTGGGTGCATTTGCATTCGTGTTCATGTTTTCACTGATACGTCACAATGATACAGTCCAAAGAAAGGCACAACCCCCCACCCAATTCCTTTATTGAAACACTTTGTTTTTGTATTTAGGTCAAAACTAAATAAATCAATAAATAACCATTTGACGACCGTTGATTTCCAATGGCCGGTGACTAATATTCGAGTTTGCTCCACCTGCTTACCAAGCGGCGGCGGCGTGTGCATGCGCCAGGCAAGCTTGTGTAGCTCCGCCTCCTTTTCCTCCTCAGCCGCCTCCTCCCGGCGAGCCTAGCAGCGGGGTAACTTGGTCTGCTGCCCCCCCCCCCCCCCTCCCCACCACCAGACACAGTGATGGCACTCAACAACTCCCCCCGCCCCCCGCTCGCCAACCCTCGGCGGCGGCCGTGGGTAGACCCAGGCATGGGATCTCCATCTGCGCACAAAGGAGCCTCCTCTATCTGCATACGCTGCACATAAAAGGGCCTTTTGTCATGGGCCCTGCACACATGACCGCCAGCCTTTCACTCTGCTGCTGCAAAAAAAAAAGAAATCACTCGCTCACTCACTCGCTCTCTTTCTGGCAAGCCAAACCCCCCCTTCCCCGACCAACCCCCACCAAACAGCAGTGTGCTGAGCGAGCTTGAGACGCAGCAAGTGAGACGGCCAGCTTTTATTTTTATTTTTTTTAAAGTTTGCTCCGTTTTCCCCACTTTTTATTTTACGTGTGTGCTGCCTGACTATCCGACCCAAGCGGCTCCACCCCCTCCGTTTGTGTCCCTGGGTGCACCCGCCCGCCTCACTAAAATATGAATGTGCTCTCTTCTCCCGTCCCAATACATAGTGGCTGACATTTAAGGGGCATTAGCGCTTGGTTGTGTGCCAGTTTATCACCCAAACACCCCCACGTTAATCCCCCCCCACCCACCCCGCCCCTTCATCCCCCATTACAGAGCCATTTGATAGCAGTCAAGAGAGCTGCTGCTGTTTTGTTCACTCTATCACTATCGGGTTAATTTCCAAGAAAGTCTGTAAATAAAATAAGCTCGTATTTACAAATAAATAATCGGAATGTTATCTCATAAAATTAATAACAAATGACACATTTCTTTTGGTACAAAGCAGGTTTTTTTTCTTTTTAAGAAATATTGACCAAAAAGAGAGACAAAAAAATGATTGCACAATCGATTGATTTTGTGGCAAATTCAAGAAGGGAAAAGCGAGATTGAAAAATGAGAAGATTATTTTTCAGGATGCACTGTGAGATACCGACGATGTTACGAAAGATAAGAAGATGAGTGAGTCCATTGAGCCCAAAGATTTGATACGATACTTTAGATCAGGGGTGTGTCAAACTCATTTTTTGTTGCGGGCCACATCGTAATTTGTTTTCCTTCGGAAGGCTGACATGACTGAACTCATAAACAGATTGATGGACAGCTAGCAAATAACTTCAAAGCAAGTTAAACAAATGTTCAACTGTTTTTCTATTTTAAAGAGAAATTGTAAAAAAAAATGTAGTAAATTAATTTGTAATAAAGAAAGAAAGAAAATGCAGTATGTCAACATTATTAAAAGTGAAGTGCAATTTTGACGTCTTAACTCATTCAGTACCAGCCAATTCTGGACCAAGTCTGAAAAGACGTTTAAAAACGTCTTTGGGAGTGAATGAGTTAATAAAAAACGAGAGAGTGCGCCCGAATCTGGCCCCCGGGCCTGGAGTTTGACACCCGTGCTATATAGATTGGTGGCTTGTTAAGATACGAGGAATTGATTTAGTGCGATTCAATACACAAATGCAACATGCTAGCTTTACAAAATAGGTAATCGATTGATTGATAGGAGAGGTACTATTCAAGAGATTAGAACAAAAGATTGGATATGAAAAATGCAATTAAAATTTGCCATATGCTCAAAGATTAAAACGTTTTTTTCCTCATCAACTTTTCATAACCCCTCAAGTTGAAAATCAGTTGACGAACCACGCTAGCAATTTTCCAACCATTAAGCTGATAAAGATATAATAAATGAAGTATAGGTACATATTTAAAACACTGTTGTTATTGTACTGGTACACTGTACTAAAAAAATAAAATAAAATAAAAATATGAGCTAGCATTCCGGTGGCACTTTTTTTAGTGTAGCAGGTGTAAACATCATGACTCTACATTGCGGCAACCGGCGCAACAAAATGGTCGCCGTGCCATTTTGATTCCGGAAGATGGCCGACGCTAATGTTCCGGCGCGTTCACAGCGCAAAGAGAGAGCAGGGAGGCATACCCGGCGCCGTCGAGTGAAAGGCCGCTTGGCCTTAAAAGTGCCGAGTCAGCGTCAGCCTCGTGCTTCCTCATCCACAGCCAGCCAGCCGGCACGTTGTGAACTCCCGAGACCACGTTTGTCTCGTTTCATGAAGGTGATGATGAAAAGAAGTTAGCACAACTAGTGCGCAGGATATTGCCGAGTGGGACTGTCTCACTCTGGATGAACCTTGATTGCAGAAGTCTCTCTTTGTGATGCATTCTTCACCACAATAACAACAAAACACACATTTTTAAAATAAGAGATTAGAGACATTCCTCATCCCGAAACTATTTTTAAAAAATTTAACAGAAAATCTGAATTGGGTAACATTTTTAGAAAGAGACTTGAACCTAGCTTAACCCAGAAACATGGCATTTACAAAAATGTAGATAAATAAATTGGAGAACAATATCCTGGATCCATTATTATTTTTTATGAAACAAAATAATACATGTCTACCTAAAATACACTCCTGCTGCAATAATCTACCCCTCAACAATGTTTTGTGGAATGTTTTTGTGCTACCAAGTGTCTGTTGCAAACTAAGTCAGCAACGGTCTTGAATTAAAAAAAAAAAAAAACAACAAAAACGTAACACCCAATGCACATTGCCAAAATTTCAGTATTGCCCTTAAGAATGTCCATCATTTAAGCAGTGCGTGACTTAAGTTCTGCATAAGAAACACACCTAAAAACCAGTCCCGGACATGCTAAAGATGTTGCTTCTCAGGGCTAAAAGTGTCATGTATTCTATTATATTATATTCAATAATATAATTACATTTTAAAATCCACTGGCACACAAACTTTCAGTTCCAAGTTTGCGCCGCAAAAAACCCCTAAGCTTGTTCTGTCTCCTTTCAATAAAAATCATTAAAACGCTGAAGCAGACACTGGAATGACCTAAAATGACGTCAAACCTGTGATTAGGCAGCCTTTTCCCACTAAAAAGGCCCACCTGACATTAACATCAAGCTGCTAGCAAAATTACGCACACATTCCCGCCTCACAAAACGCAGGCACTTGAACCACCATTTCTCCCGGATATTAAAATTTTCCACGCAGACATCACCTAATAGCCCTGAGATGGTGGTGAGATGGGTCAATTACACCTGCGCCTCGTGGCTAATTTTATACTATTTGAAGTAGTTTGAATGCCTTTTTTAAAAAAAAAGACAGAACTGGTAAGCTTTGAGTCTTACTGCTAGCTAGCTAGCTACAACTCGAATTAGCCTCTACTAGACTCTTGTGTGCAGCCTCTTTCCTCCACCATCCAGGGTTTAAAACACACACACACACACACACACACACTTTCCGCAAGTATTGTGACATATTTCTCAGTGAATAGAACATCATTTATGAGTTCATCAATCCACGCTGTCAGTTTGGTGAGGTAGGGTTCGCAGCACCACAACAACAGCAACAAAAATAGTCAAAATGACACCAAAAATTACAACTGTATTTACATTTGCCTTTACACGTTTACGTCCAACTTTTATTTCACTTGTGTGCAGTACATGACTTTTTTTTTTCAATGCTAATGTGCAAAATACAAATTCTTTCAATGGCTCACCAAAAATATTGAATTTTTATTTTTTATTTTTTTTAGGAATAAAACCAAAACTAAAAACTAAAATATTCTACAAGTGTAACATGCAGTCTGTAAAATTAGCATGTTGGACCTCGGCGGAGGGGGGGAGTGATGTTTGACTAATTATGCCATTCCATTCATACCGTTGAATTGTATTGAATTTGATGTCCTTAACACTGAATTGAAATGGTCAGAAAATAAATGTTAGACGATTTACTGTAGTGCTTGAAAAATGTAGTGTGTTGTAATTGCCAGTAGTGTATTATTGCTTCAAACCGAGAGCTGTTTCTAATAGCTTTCTAAAGAGCAAAAGATAAGACACACGACTGCACCTCAGGATTTGGTATTTTGGTAGTCTCCGCTGCCCCCCACAAAAATGTGGCAATAATTTAAAAGTGAAAAAATATCAATGCGAGTGAAAATGCAATGACTACGTATCGGCAGATCCCCCAAAAATCCAGCTAGCTAATAATCACAATTACTGCACTGTGCTTGGAATGTGTCTTCAGTTTTCAAGACCACGTGTAGTGTCGTTTTGACGGTGGACACAAAAAAAAAAATGCAGGACAATTGGTTTCGTTGCTGACGAGCTGCCAGTTGAAGTTAGAGCGAGGGCACGGCCCTCTTCGGAGAGGTCGGCCCGCACTCCCGAGGTCCAAACGCCAGCAGGTCCGCGCCGCGCCGCCTCTTCCCGCGCTCTTCCTCAGCAGAACTCTGCTGCTGCTGCTGCTGCTGCTGCTTCTTGCTCCTCGTCGTCCGTCTTCTCCTCTTTGCTTTTCTTCCCCCCGGCCAAGAAATAGTGAGGTAAGTTGCACTTTGGATTCTGTCCAGACAACATTTTAACAAAATGCCATAGCCTTCGTTATTGCGCTTTTCATATTGACAAAAGTGGGTCATGAAAGCACGAGGAAAAAAAACAAAACTGTTGCGTTTTTAACACCGGGTGATTATGTGAAAAGAATCGTGGTCAAAGGCAAAAACAGAAACGGTTGAGTTTTAAGCAAACTCAAATTGGGTTGGATTGTACTTTTAAGGATTTAGATATCTCTGTTTGGAGCAAAAATATTGAATCATAAAAATGTGAAGGTGGGGGGAAAAAAACTAGTCTTTGGAGCAAGTTCTAGCAAACTATCTGAGAACACACACACACACACACACACACACACACACGATTCCATGACTGCACATAAGCTGAAAAATTACATTCTCATTGCGAATGAATTTTTTTCCCCATATTTCCTTATGGAAAGTTAAAAAAAAACGTTTTAATCATACAGACATAAATCTCTACTACACAGAATAAATATATTGATTTTGGGTGAGTGGGATGCTTTATAGCATTATTAATATTGACCCTAAGAAAAAAAAAATCTTCATTTGTAATTTATGAACATAATTAAAAGAATGAGCAATTATTATTACTTGGCAAATAACTGAGGGAAAAAAATACATGTTCGTTTTTAATTTATAAACATAATGAATAGACTCGGCAATGTAATTATTATACTTTGGCAAATAAAACACACCGAGGTTTCGCAAATGTCAAAGTTGATCTCATCCACACTCGTGTTTCCTGCTCATCTCATTGTTCATTTTTATTTTGGAAATGACAAAGGCATATTGTGGTCTTTTCCTGACTCTGGGCCAAACAATCCGGGAAGAATTTCATTCTTCAAGCTCTCCCCATGAATTGTCTGATTTACTATTATTGTCATATTTAGACTGCCCGAAAGCTGCCACTTGGGTTGCGGCGTCTTCGCAGACCACACACGGCCCGTTTAATGAAATTAATGAGAAACGGCAACCGGGAGCCAAAAGTTGCACATTTATCGCAAGCTACTATTTGACTTCGCTTTGGCTCCATCGCGCAATGTGTCGATGCTGCGCCTGTCTCACGGCGGCCATTTTGTGCTAATCACAGCAACGAACGGGCGCCCATTTTAGGACGTGCGGGGCCGTGCGCTCGCGGAATCCTCGGAGCGAGGCTTTACTTTGGTTTTGTCTTCAAACTTGGAGCCAAACATTCCAGGAAGAAATTTAATCAGCCAGAATTTCCTCTTTTCCACTTTCTGAAATGCACTAAAATGTAGATTTCTCATTTTATTTCTTTTTTTGCTCTCAATCCAGGAATTATGTCAAGATGGTGCATATCAGCCGCAATTTTGGTTGTCGTTAATGAAGCCGAAGTGCGTCAAGGGTTAACGAGAAGGTGGAACCGGGCCGCTCTTTGAATCACGCGCTACAGTCGGTCGCTAGCGCGCACGGGCCTCGCCGGCCATTTTGTACCCGCCGCAGCATGTGTGCCATTGTTAAGACGCGGCACGTTCAGAACCTTCAAAATAAATGTGCCTTTTAGTTATTTACATTCTGCTTTTGAACTCGTGGCAAAGCAATCGGGAAGAAGGATTTAGCCCAACACAGTTTTTACTCATAGAGCGCTTGGCATACAAAGTGCCGTATATAAAGTCAAAAGCTTTCCTTTTAATGTTTGTCTTTGAACCGCACGGAAGCTGCAATTTGGCTGCGTTCGCTGAAACTAAATTTGCATTAAGCCTTCAGAACAACGAGTACAAACTTGAACTTGGCCTTTGTTTTCACTCATCGTGTCTCTCGTCAACCATTTTGTGCCGATGGCGCACGAGTGCCCGTCTAGAAAAAAGCCGTTGGAGAGCCGCGCGCTTGCACAACCTTCAAACTTGTCCTTTTGGCTTCGACGATTGTCCGCGCTTTTCAAGCGCTCTGCCCAAAGCGGTCAGTCGCGGTCTTGTTTTCTAAAAGTGGCTGCTGGGGTCAAAGGTCAGGCCCCGTTAATAAGACGCAACACGCTCCCCCCCCGGGACCTCCGACCCCCGGCCGGGGATCACCCCCTAATCGGCATTAGTTAATGTGTTTGTAATCTTTACCTTCTTAAAGCAAACAGCGGCGGGCGCGCTCAATGGGACCGCTCGGCCTCCCCGTGTAACACTTTTGACCTGGGGGTCGCGACCCCTCACCCTGACTCGGCGGGGGAGCGCCCTGGAAGGTCTGGGGCGTAATAGAGAGCTTGTGTTTGGACACGTGCGCCACTCACGGGGCAGACCAACCGCCTCAAAACAGCCGCGAGCAGGATGTCAAACTGGCGGTTTGTTGTTCAGATCGACTCTCGCACGCGAGAAAAATGTCAGCAAAAAATTGCACTACTGAAGGCCTTCAGATGAGACATTTTCACCTGTGTTTGAAAACGTTGAGTCTGAAAAATGAATGAAGCCACAATTAAGATATTTCAAATCCACATTCTAAAAAGCCTGGAGTTTGCTTTTGCTTGTTATTTCTTCATCTCGACACAGCAGCGCCATTTTGTCAGAAAGAAACTTTGCAGCGCATATTCAAATCTTTTTTTTTTTTTTTTAAATACAAAAGTCCAAATATTAGATGCCGATTAAATCACGTGTAATGGAATTGGCAAACCACTCAAAGAGAAGCACTTTAGTCACTGCACACACAAATCTGTTTAGGTTTTTTTTTCCGCCCTTGCTTCATACCAATAATTCGCAGCTTATTACGTGAACCGCAACCACTTGTGTGCCCCAGCTTAACATTAGTTTAATTTTATTTATTTCTTTCCGACCCCCCCCCCCCCCAATCGAAATGGAATAGCAAAATCTGGGCAAATCAGGTGCAGCAGCAAACTAAAGAGTACGGACATACAACATACAGCTTTATGGGGGGGGGGGGGGATCACGATTGCAAAATGATTTTTCTTCTCACAAAGATTTGTGGTGATAAAAAAAAAATTGTGTTTTTTTCTGTTGATAATTTTTTTGCGTTATTTTCTGTAAACGTTTAATTGTTGACCCCCAAAGTCCATCCTTGATTTTGAAGTGCTCCCAATTTTCTTTCGTTTAAATCTTACAATGGTCTTTTACTAATATTTTGTCGGCCGAACGAACAACATAATGCAAGAATGAGCAGTGGCAGATGAGTGATGACTTCTATGGAGGGGAAAAATGACAATCACTGTCACAAAGTAACATTGAAGGCAGCCGCCGGCAAATCATTTATACAAGGATTGATTCTATTGATTGCAAAACAGAAAATAGCCTCCTAAAATCCATGATCGATGATCGATAGGCGACCCCGTTTCAACCGACGGCGTTTTGGGTGCCGAGCCAAAAGTTTAGCGCCAAACTCTCAAAAAGCAGCCTTCCGACGCACACGCCCAATGACACGGCGCCATCTTCTTTTGCTTCACACTCAGGGGGCCGCTTGTGCTCGGTGTTTCGATTGCGTTGGCGACTCCCTTCATAAATAACGCACTTCGAAATAGCTCGGCGCTAACTAGCGCGCTTGCTCAGTCACTCCCATTTGGAGACGTTGGACAGGCGTGCGCGCGGAGCCGAAATGTGCTTACGCGGCGGCTTGCGAGCGACGCTTCGTCCTCGTGTCAACTTCAACGTGCGCGCGCACAAACACACACACTGGACGTCCGCATGTTTGCGTGTATCGTGAGCAGCTTTCATCAGCGCTCGATACAAAGCAGCAAAACTGGCAGCTTGCACTGCAAGTAGCGCGCCGCCGTGCGCTCTGTGCCCGCGGCAAGACGAGACGGAGCCTCGCGAAACGCGACCGCATAAAAACAAGAACATGACAATGTTAAAGTCAAAAATACCCCACCTTGTCTCTTCGCGGAAGATGCGTCGTCACCCCCCCCCCCCCTGACTGACCGACACACCGCTGCCCTTTTTTTTCTTTTGTTGTTTTGTTTTTATTTTTCTAAGCGAGCCCCAAAAGAAGCCGGGAATCGTCGCACAATAGCGTTACAGTAATGTGCCGCAAGAGTGGAAAAAGCCAAACGCTGGTGGCTGAGGTGGCAGGGAGCTGGAGGGGAGAGGAGCGGGAGAGGAGGGAGGAGGGAAGATGGCGGCGCTTCAAGGACAACGGGAATTGGGGGCGAAAGGGGGGGGTGGCAGCGAGTGCACGGACAACAGAATACTCAAGAATAAATGGACGAAAATAGCGCTTTCAGAGCAGCTCTTATTTTGGAGGAACCAACTCGGCATTTGTTGAGTGCAAAAGAGGGCAGCTGTTTTTCCTCCTCTCGCCCGCTTTCCGCTCCGGATTAAAAAAAAAAAAAAAAGTGCTTATCGGCCTTTTTGAATTGGTGCCAGCAGCTCGAGGGGCTGCAAGCCATCAGCTCGCTTGGCGGTGACACAACAAGGCCGGCCGGGGACACGAGGGCTGTGTGTTCCGGGCCACATGTTCCTGAAATAAACCCTCTTGGAAGCTTATCTTTTTTTCCCTGCGTACAGGTGTGCGGTACGCGTTTGCAACGCCGCGACAGAACCAGGTCAAATTTTTGGGGGAATTTATTTTTTGAATTTTATTTTATTTTTCTTAACCCATACCATTTTTTGGGGTCTACTTTGTCCCCCTTTGCCGCACCTCCCCTGCCTTTTTACATGGGGAGATGCTGCACCGGATGCCACTATGGCGGCCGACGTTCACACTGCGCCTGCGCAACTCCCGGGGGCGTGTCACTCTTCCTCCTCTCTCTCTCTCTCTCTCTATCCCCCCCCCCTCTCTGACTTTTCTAGCCTGGCTCTCTCCTTCCTCCTCCTGGCCACGCCTCCTGTTGCATCATCAGTCTCCTCCTACCTCATTCCCTCTCTCTCTTGCTCTCTCTCTCGCTGGCACTTCTTTTGCGCCCTGTTTCGCTCGTGCCTCTTTCGACTCCAGCCTCGCGCAAGGGGGAAAACTTAGAGTGGTACAGAAAGAGAGGGGGAAGGGGTGAAAAAGAGAGAGGAGAGGCGAGCGGGCTGGGAGGCGTGGGGGGGGGTAGTCTGCTGCTATTTCTACAGTCCGGGCCTCCCCGCCGCCGTCGCTCTCCCGCCCACCCTTCATAGGCTGAGTTTTGTTTTTTTCTCCCCCCCTCCGCTCGCCACTCGCTTGGATTTTAACCCTCTGCCTCCAACTTGCAGCTCTTGCAAAATAAGCTGGCAACAAGTTGCTCCTCCACGAGGCCTTTTTCGCACACTTTTTTCTTTTGGGCGCACACAGTTTTTTTTTAACCCCCCCTCCCGATTCCCGCGCTTTTGGATCTTGCTGCCTCGACGCATGCATTTTCGAACATTGCTGGACAAACACAAAAAAAAGAGGCTATTTTTGTGTATTTTGTTGATGTTTTATGAACATTTGGATCAGAAATGGAGGTTTCTCGCCGCCGCCATTGCTAGCTGGATCAGGGGTGGTGGTGGTGGGGGTTTGGGGAGGGGGTTCCTAACCTGCACGCCATCCTGACGACCACGACGACGGCAAAGGGGAAGCGTGGGCCCATCTTCGACGAGATCCAGCGCTTGTCCCTCCTCTTCACCATCCTCCGCCTCCCGTCTTTCGGCTTCGTTCCGTCCTTTCCGCGCCGCGCAACTCCTGACACGCAGGCGGACGAGCGGCTTTGGGCCGAGCTGAGCCGAGCCGCCGGAGCGTTTTTCTGGGACGGGTGCCAAGTGCAAACAAAAGAGGCCAAAAAGCGACGAGGAATAGAAAACGTTCGTAATTGTGCATTTCTTTTTTTTTTTTTTGGGAGGGTCGGGGGAATAGGATAGGGGGTGGCTTTTCTTGCATCAGATGGCCTTCCTCGTATGTTGTGTCCACTTTGTGCACTTCTAGCCGTGTGTGTGTGTGTGTGTGTGCTTCGATTTAGCTGGCCAGGCTGCAGCTTTGAATACTTTTTGCCAGTCTTCGCTGAAGAAGTGAAGGCAGAGATGAAAGAGTGCGAGAATACAAACCGTTTTTCACGAGTGGAGCCGTAAGACGGAACCGGCCCCAGACGGCATCACGCCGCGTCCGGTTTCCGCACGCATCAGACACTGCGTTTTTATTTGCCGACCTTCCTCGTTGCTCACAGCAGCCACATGGCCTCCTATTGTTTTAGGCCCAACTTGAACTTGAGGCTGGGGGGGGGGTGCAGCCAAGGGCCCGGAGCTGAGATTGCGGTTCGGAACCGGGGAGATGGTGGAAGAGGAGAGGAGCAAGACGGCCGGGAGACGCAGGTTCGGCCGTCACGGAAAAGAAGTCGTCGAATTCCGCCGCCCCGGAAGACGGGTGAGTAACATCGACGTTGATGCCGAGGTTTTGAGTTGACGTGATTGGAGAGCAAATAAACACGCAAACTCCCGTCACGAAGGTTTTGACACACGGGAGCGCTTTTGGTTTGCGTAACTTTTCCGAGTGGCGCCCGTGAGAGGATGCAAGAGGGGAAGGCCTCGCTCCCGGGGCCACTTCATGCGAGTGATGCGGGCCCGAGTGTGTGCCGAGCGGGCGGGCGGCCGGGCGAGAAGGCGTACGTGGCTTGCGCCCAGTTGAAACTAAAATGCAGAAAATCTCGCCGCCTGAATTGATTGATTGATTGATTTCTTTATTTGCCCATTTTTGGCTAGGTTTAGCCTCGCTCGTTGAAGGCAATGCGTTGCTATTTCGCAACGCATTTGTCGAATCCCGTCGATGCTTGTCCCTTTGTGAGGACAAGAAGATTTATGGCTGTTTACGTACTTTTTGGGGTGTGAACAAAGATGATCAAAAGTGTCGTTGGTGGTATGAGCAAGACAGATAAAATATCAAATGCTTGTTTTGTTTTATTTTTTTTAACCTGGAAAAATCTCCCCCCCCCCCTCAATGTTGCCCCCTTTAAAGTGGCAACTGAGCTCTGCCTACACGATCACCTTTTTAGTTCTACGCCATGAAACTCATTTTGCCATCAGACTTGATCCGATTGAGACATTCTTCAGCTTCCCCCTCCCTTCCCACCCGGCCGGCCCGCACGTTGGCGCATGGCGCGGCCTCCATGGCGAGGTGGCATTCGAGGACGCGCGTGGCGCCATGCCGTAAAGCTTTCTCTGTCCCGCCTGGGAAATCCACCTTGAGAGTTGGGCGCAGCCCAAACCGAAAGGTTCGGCGCATTGAGCTGCACCGTCACGAGGCACACTTCACAAATGTGCACATGCATTTTTTGTGAGTGCCATGATGACCCCCCCCCCATGGTCTTCCTATAGCTAATCTCTCAAATGTCATCTTTTTCCCACTAAGGCGGCTTCTGTAAAGGTTTTGTTGGCTTATTTCGTCGGGTGTTACTTTTAAGCAAGTGATTGTTCAGAGTGAATGTGAATGTGTAGGAAGTGCAAGAAAGAACAAGTTGAGGCAGGGGAGGAGGGGTGAGGTTGCTGAAATTGAACTTGAACCTTTCCGTGACTTTGAACTTGAACATGAACTTGGAGAGTGGAAAGTGTGTGCGGTGCAATTTTTTTTTTTTTTTAAACGGCTGCATGCTGGTTATTTGTATTTGTCCTAAGCAAGCAAGCAAGGGAGGACAATTTACGAATGTTCGAGGCGGAAATGATTTTGAAACAACTTTATTTAAAAAAAAAAAAAAAAAAGATGTTTTTTTCCCCCCCCGATTTGAAATCACAGTCCCCATAATTCAATACATTTATTAAAACTTGCAGTTAAAAATGAGGCTTTGTTGATGGTCATGTGGTGGACACTTGAGTTTTGTTACCATGTTAGCAATCAACAAAAGTGATTTCTCTGCACGTGTGGTCATATTTAATAAGCAATACATTTTTTTTTCAACATTTTTGTCCATCGTAACTGACATCTATATGCAAAACCCTAAAATGACAACATGGTGGAAAAATAATTGATTTGAAAATAAACAATAAATGTGACGGACGCAGCAGATATTGTTGCTAAAATTTTTTTAAGTAAATCTACAAAGTGCTGATGAAATAATTTGTTTTAACAGCAAAAATAAATCGAGGGATAAAAATGCGTGTGTGTGTGTGTGTGTGTGTGTTCCCACCGATACTCAATGTCTGTATATTTAGTCGTTTGTTATATTGCTGGTTCACGCTGGCATCCTCATGGGGTCCCAACACAGGAGCTACAGCGACGCAATGCTTCATTTTGATTGACGCTGTCACTCACACATCACCTCAAATGACATCCACAGTATTAGAACCGGCCGGGTATGAATGGTGCCGATCCAAAAAGCCAGCCAGTCATTTTCTGATGTTGGTGAAGGGCGGACTTTTGGATGAAGCCCGTGTCACGGATGTTATTAGTGTGTTGTGCCTAATGAAGTGGAATGCGGCCTCCTCGTACTGGACTGCCAGTGCGGCGCAGTGCTGTGTGGATCAAGCTCTGATGTGACTGGAGTAGCACTTGGTAGAAAAAAAAAAGTGGAGAAAAAGTTGCCCATTTGTGTGTGTGGGGGTGGGGGGGGGGGGTCATTCAAAAATCCAAAATGTAAATTGATTTTTAAATAGAATTATTGCGCTTTGTAACACCCTTACCCAAACTCTCTTAAGACACAGCAACTGCATATCAGTGCAGCACAGCCGCCATGTTGCGAAAGGACTTGCCACGTCGATGGGGGGGGAGAAAAAAAAAACGGCATGCTTTGCGTGAGCGCGGATTTTTGTTGGATCACGTACAAAATGCCGCAGATGAATAATTGGGTTACTGCAAAAGAACCCAAATATTTGGGAAATTAATTTCATTTAAAAAAAGGTGGGGAAGAATTCAGACTCGCTCCGCTCCTGTTGTGGTCAATCGGCAGCATGGCAGACATCTTGGCCGAGATAATTATGACGTCACTTGTCATTTTATGTGGAGTGACGCTCACGTTGATGGAAGGAAAATAGCCAAGTTACATGGTTTGTGTGTCGTGTGTCCTTTTTCTCGGTCTGGGTCACTAGTAGCCTGCTATCAAGAACTTTTTCATGGGGTTTTGTACATATAAAAAAAAAAATGTCCTCCTACCACACGTTTTGTGGTTATTTCAAGTGCGCTCTGACCGCACATATATATTGAAGTCACTTGAAACGGGTTAAGTCAGTTCTGACAATGGCTTTTATATTAGCCAACCCATTAAAATGTTGCAAGATGAAGCCTGTTGTCCCAAAATGATTTCCTGTTTAGGATCGCGTCATGATTGAGGTTGGAAAGCAGGATCATAATGAGAGTTAAATGCAAATATCTCCATTGTGGGACAAATCAAGTTTTTTTTTTTTAATTCTAATATTAAATATAATGTAACAGGGTATGTATGGGATGTCCTAAAGCAGTGTGATGTTTAACTTGGTCTTAGCAGAACTAAGGAGGATTTTGTACAAAACGAAATTAAATTTTCAAACCCTCGGTGGCATTTTTAGTGCCGCGTCAGCGTTTGTGAACTTGTGTGAGAATCACACTTTGCCATTGACGTTGGTGTTGCAGAAAAATAGCCGTGATCAGTGTGTCGCCAGCTCCCGTGGAAATGTAGTCGGGTTTTGTAAAAAAAAATATATATATATAGGCCACAGTTCCCCACTATACCCCAAATCAAACCTTCCTATGTGCTAAACTTGATTGTAGATTACAGAAATCTTCAATAGCAAATCATCATTGTCCAATGAAACTTTACAAAAAGTTACCAAAAAAAAAAGTTTCTCGTGAGAACAAATTCCAGTGGGACAAATAAGGAAATCTAGTGTGTGTGCCCCGAAACGTGTTTCACAGCAGCATCAAAACGACTCCACTGGAGGAAAAAAAAAAAAAAGCAAGCAGCCTTTTTCCGTCTTTTTTTTTTTGCCACCACACTCGGAGGTCATTAAGTCCATCACTCTGTCGACTGGGGTGGGGGGCGGACCGGGGGCCCGCTCTTCCTCCGCCCCCTCCCGTCTGTCTGCGTTAATCTGAATGTCAGCTGGGATGTGGTCACACGTGATTTTAACCGCAGAAACCGCAGCAACATGATGTCATGGTGACATCATGCCCAAGTGAAAAAGAGACCTTTCACATGGACGCAGGGGCCCTCGGTGGCCGCTTTACACAGCTGGAGGCCAGCCAGCTAACATTCAGGAAAATTTGTCAAATTACATATATTGTGACTTTTTGGGGTGTGGGGGGGAGGTTTGCCGCTGACCGCTAATGTCATTCGGCGCGCGTTTATAAAAGAGACTTTTAGTCGGCAGTACACGTGTGTCTTCTCTGCCTAGCAACGGCGACGGCCAGATAACACCGAGTGGCGCCCGCTCCACTTCTTTCCCTTTCCATTGCTCATATAGTTCTACAGCTTCTGGCTCTCGCTGGTGCCAAGACAACTTTTGGACCCTGCGGAACTGTCGAGTCAGCCAAAATTGTTTCACTCGGAGATACGATTGCAGGCGGGAGTGGGGCTTCTCCAGCGAATGTTTCAAGAAAAAAAAAAAAAAAAAAAGATGCAAACGCGGCAAAATTATGTTTCACCTTGAGTTTTCCACACCGTCTTTAGGAAGGATTAAATCTGCTCTATCAAGGGATTAGAAAGCACTCTGCTATTGTGTACTGAAGAAATGCAATTATCATTGCTAACCTGAGCAGAGAGAATTTTGAGTTTTAACCTTGGGTGTGTTGTTATTATGAACAGCACTATTCAAAAAAAAAAAAAAAACTTTCAAGACTATTTGTGACTTTCCTGAAAGTCAAAAAGGAAGAAAATCTGAATTTTAACTCACAGAAATGTCATATCTTTCAGTATCAAAGCCTTCCTTTTCTGATTGGCTAGGTGACGTCACATGGTTCGATTCTGTTAAAGTCAACATCTGTCAATAGAAAATTGCGGGGATCGTTTGGTTTGACAAACCAACTTGAGATACAATCCACCGTATGGTGGCAGTGGCTCACACAAACAGCAATTTGATCAACAGAATTTGTGACTTTTTTTCCAAAAGGGTTTCAAATGTATCGCCAAACTAAGCATAAAACCAAAAAGGTGAATGTTCTGTATCGAAGCCCACCACGGACATTAGTTTTATCAGTCCGCTCGCTTAATCTTAATGCTAAAAAACACGTCGCCCGACAATATAACAGTATTCACAGACAAATATTCTTTATCCGGCATATAAAGATCAATATTAATGCCGCACTGATGATCGCCATGATTTCTTGGCAGGACATGTGATTGGCTGCTCCGTTGCCGACAACAAGTGGGATTCGTATTAATTCCTCAAGAACAGAATGATTTAAACTTGTATCACAAGTCATCACTGTACTTGCTAAAAAAAAAAAAAAAAATGCAAGTATTTCATAGTCGGGTCCATTTACTGTAATTGGTCAATGATAGCATTTTAGAGTACCGTATGTTCAAACATCTAGGGTTTAACTTTTTTTTTTTAACAAACATCCCATATCAACAAAAAAATGGCTGTTTTTTTTTTCAAATATATGACAAATTATTGTTAAAAAAAGTCAAATTTTTGTTGGTGGAGTGACAGGACAATATTTTAATTTTAATTTTTTAATAATCACTTTTTGGAATTTTATCGGTCAAATATCGGCACCAGCCTCCAAAATCCGTTTCAGTTGGGCCGTAGGCAAAACAACCAATTAAGACCATGTCCTGTATGTACATTTACAGATTAGCGAATGCGTACCACAGATGTGTGCACTTTTGGGGCTATTTTTTTATTTATTTTTTTGAAGTTTCCCATTTTACTAGGTCATCGTCCACATCTAATTAGCTCTACTGGTCTGCGGTGTAGTTCTACCAACCTGAGCTGTTTTTAATTTGCATTCTGTGCTTGTATTTGATACTTGTGGACAATATTGTCGGAAGAGGTTGCGATGGACTGCACCTCCTGCTATCTGGCCTGAATAGTTTTCCCTCTTGCTGTTGGTGGAACTGCTCTTTTTCCCCAGTCCTCAAGTAGTTCATTTCCTTTCTGAAAATGCTCTGAAATGTAAGGAAAGTGGGTTTTTTTCTCACCCTGCTTGCAGCCATTTTCTGTACTATATGTAGATTCAGTACTTGCACATACAGTACTTGCCCAGGGTTCTTGAGTCATAAGCATGCAAACACACACACACACATGCACTCACACGCTTGTGTGTGCACGACGCAGAGTGCATTGAGTGCATTGAGCTACGGACATGAATCTGTCTCCACGGGCTGCGGGAGTTGGGTTACTCATGAGTCTATAAACATGTGCTGGCTGCGCTCCAAGGCGCTGAACTGTAATTATAAACGTTCCAAACAATATATAAAAGAGCCTCCGCAGCAAGGCCGTGCCCCGCGCCGCAATTAGCGTCCCTGTACGGAATTATCACCTACTCAGTGAAGGCCTCTAATTGGCAGTGTCTTCCACGGACGGGCCTCGAGTTGGCCATCCGGCGCCCCTCGTCCCCCTCCCCCGATATACGTTGGCCAACCTACACACGCATGTGTCAAAAGCGCAACCCGGGAGCGTTCTGTGCCGCACGTGCTCGCCGTAATGCGAGGCCACCTCGCCCCGGCCACGTGACGCAGCCCCTCAAACGCCACCCCCGTTTTTGGGCGGCGTCGCCAGATTGTCTGCACGTACCGTCGAGTGGTAGATCGAGGGTGAGGGTGGAGGGTTGGTGCGTCCTGTACAGCAAGAATGCACAGACCCCCGTAGTGTCCCCCCACCTCTCCCCCGCATGTGTGTCGATCCTTGACTCCTTACATTAAGCCAGAGGATGATTATTTGGATCGTAATTGGCGAGGAAGTTACTAGACTAATTAAAAGACTGAATTTCTAGATCAGAATGAGGTACAGTAGTTTGGCAAGATGGATAAAAGACTGAATAAGCAATGAGTTAATCAGTAAACAGGATAACCAGTCCGGTAAACCCGATATTGACCTCAAAAACTGCATGTAGTTGACAACCCAACTGGGTTTAGAATTGCCTGAACACTTTCAATGTCTAGCAAATGTCCATGGCGATCGTTCCAAAAGGATATTATCCACAATTCTTGATGGCAGTAATATTTAAAGCGACAGGTCACCGACGTAGTTGACAGACTAAGCCAAGACTAAAAATAATGTGGGGCAAAAAACAATTCATTTAAAAAATTTTGTTAAAAATGAAGTCAGAAATCTTCCTTGTTGTGGATAGTCAATAAGGCCAAGAAGTATAAATTCAAAACAAATTACATATTTCCATTATTTATTAGAAAATTGCCAATTCTAAATTCGTTGAAAATCATCATCGGTGAGCCTCCACAGGAACAACAGTCAATATCTGTCTTTTTCTTTTTTGTGAATATTTTGCAAGTAGTCAGCAAGCTCGAGACTTGCGTGAGCAATACTCGCCGTAGCGCAACTTCGGAGATTTGACTTTCCAAAAGAGGCCCCCGTTGTCTTATTTCAACATACTTCCTTCACAGCATGACTGCTTTTACATTAGCTAGGCTTGTGCGCCATATTAGCTAGCCTCCAGCGATTTGGTTCTATTAGCATAATAGCTTACATTTCTATGAAGTCATTTTTGAATATTTTACGCAAAACAAAATTCCAGGTGCCTTGTTTCAACCTATTGCGGATTAGCATGACTTGGATTACTAGAATCCACACACATGAAAGAAGAAAAAATTGTGTTTATTTTTTTTTATTGGTATTTTATCGATAACGTGACGGCATGTTAACAATGACATGGACTGTTAGGATAACAAAATACGACAGAACAATTTGGTCGGTTAGCATGTTTAGTTTGGACAAAAGCTGCTGGTTCACTCCTTAATCACTGAGTTAGTTGGCTCCCTCGCAATTGAATATGATGGCGCTAATGCTACATAACCAAGGTAGCTAATTCGGAAGCTAACAGCAACACAGTGGACTGCCGCTCATTTAAGTTTGGGAACCAAGGATTCACAGATAAAGTATGGCTAATGGGCAGCGTCTGTATGCTACCATGTTAATGAATTTACAGATCAATCTTTCCTGGTCCAAACTGCATTGTGCTGTTGGTGTTTCCAATCTTAGCTAGCAAGATACCAAACCCACCCCTTAAATTGTCTTCTCTGGGCCGCCATAACTCAAGTCTTCCTTTTCCCTCTCTTTTCAGGAGGTTTGAGTCGTAACATCAGCGAAAGGCCCAAAGCGGCGGAGACAGCCACTGACGCACTTTCATTCGTAAGTACCCAAAGGTGTTCTCTCGTTCACCTGCTGTGAAAATGTCGCCATTCTGTCTGCCGTCTGTTGCCTTGTTATTAGACACAAAGAACATCATCTTTAACTTGCAGAATAACGCTTAGAGCGCACCCCTAATTGGCCACCAGGCGCAGGCCCGCCTCGAAAATGGTTTCCACTCTCTTGCCTGCCTTCCAGCGCCGCCATTTTGTGTGGCGCTGCCAAACGAGTCGGGCAGCGGGTGGGAGAAAGACAGAAAATGGGTCCTTTTAAACAGGTCCCCCTCTTTTCTTTTCTTTTCTTTTTTTTTTCTTTTTTAACTGCTGTGCCTGTAGCGCTTTTAATCCCCGTCGTACAGCCGTCCGGTCCTGCACTCCAAAACGCCTGTCAGCGTACCTGTCTCCACCCGAAACGGCAGCACCATGCCTCAGCTCGAGCCTGGGCTCCCGCTGTGCACTCGATAACCTCGGGCTCCGCCCCTCAGCCTCTAGCAAGCTTGGCTTCAGTGCCAGGCATTTGATTACATGTGCAGATGTTACTCGGATCCTCCCAACTTCTCTGCACTGCAGTGTGTCTCTTGTTTAAAAAAAAAAAAAAAAAAACTCACAAGGGTTTTTTTTTTTTTCTTCCTTCTTCCTCATAGCAAATGTGTGCGCGAAAGAAAAAAGCTGGCCACAAGGAAGGAAGGAGTTTTGCCTGTAAAATATTTAATAGTGTCTCATCTTTGGAAAATGTTGCTGATTTTTCTCGTGTTACCTCAGTTGCTCCGGTTCGGGGTGAGTGAAGATGACGGAATGGCGTGCGTATGTCTTTGTGCAGAAGAGTGCAGCGTGGTGGCAATGTGGGCAAACACGCGCTTTTATAAATAGCAGTAGGCATATGGAAATGTTGCCATTTATTTTTGTACAGTTAAGCCCAAACTCATTGCAGTTATTTGTTTTAATTTGCTGACTTGGTATCCATTTGTTTTGTGACAGGCAGTTTGAAAAAAAAAAAAATCCAGAATTTTGGTTGACCACTTGTGGATGATCCACTGCATGTGTTTGTCATGAGCCGAGTTAGACTCTGGGCGCAAAGTACAGCACAGCCCCCCAAGACCTACTTAGTGTAGTTCGGCCCATCGCAAGCTCAATAGCTTCCATTTTTGCAGGTCATGAAGGCGCCCGTGGCTCCATATCGGGGTTCCGTCTGCACATATGGGGGCGGTGCGGCGTCCATATTGTGTGAAGGGAATGAATTATAAAAGCTTTCTGCATAAAGCACGGTGTTTCTGGGGGGGGGGGGGGCATATCTGCGAGCTCGGAAACCTCACCCTATAGCGAGCAGATGGCTTCTTGCAACATGTAACCACATATCGCGCCGACTTGCCTCATGGCAGTGACGCGCAGACGCACGTAGGCACAAGTGTGTATCGACTCGACACCCGACTTCCAACTCCACAAACACCGTCCAACGCACAGTAGCAGGTGGGGGTGGGGGTGCGGATTATGAAAATGGCTTAATCAAGGGTCCATTACTTTATATTTTTGGCAGCAGGCCCCGAACTGATGGCTGCTGCCAGGCTTCGCAGTACCCCCCCCCCTCGCCGCGCTCCCAGGCCACGTCGGCGCGAAGCGAACCTCAACGCAGCTCTGTCGCCAGCGCGCCGTAAACAGAGCGGTAATCGGCTCTCTTCGGGGGGGGGTTAGAGACCCAACACCGACGAGAGTCTACCCTCTCCGGCGTCGCGTCTGTCAGCTCGAGTTCATATACGCGGGGGGCGGCGGGTGCTCCGCGGGGCGATTTGACGCGCCCGCTATATATAGCAAGGCGACAGATGCAGCTCGACGGGGCGCTGTTGTTTTTCCAGCGTGTAAGTTTGGTCCTTTCTTTTACGTATTAGTGTCTCGGTCTACACGTCCTTTCCAAAGCCGCTATCGCACACTGCACTATACACGAACGCTCCCTTGTTTGCATCCCACACAAGTGCTTGTTAAGTCTTTGTGTACACGTGACTGTACGCAGCATGTGAAAGATGAGAAGCAGCTGCCAAGGCTGGGCTGGTTGAGTGGTCTGGTTGACCCCAACGGCGTGCCCTGTCATTATATTCATCAGGCTCGTTTTTCCTCTTTATTTTTTATTTTTTGGAAGCTCCAAAGATGTGACTGTGGGGGCCGCAGAGGGGCCGCGCTAGCCGGGTCTAATCCGGTCCTCTTCACCTGGCATGTTTACGGCCCCGCTGGTTTGGGAGGGTAAGCTGCCGGGGGGCCCTTCATCTCGCCGTTTGACAGGCTCGCTTGACGCGCGAGCTCGCGCTCGCGATAACTCAAGATTTTCTTGCGCATTTGTTCGAAGCTGAAGCATATCTGCCTTATAGGTGACCGAGAGGTCAGCCCGTCTGACTTTGCGCGCAGGCGTCCCCCTGTGGCTCGCCAACCCTCCCGCCCCTGCACCCCCCCGTGACATGTGTAACAGGACCTGTCCACGCCGCTTCCTCCCTCACTCCTGTGCTCCTCACCATCAACCCCCCCCCCCCCCTCCCCCCACCCCTTTCCATTGGGCCTCTGTATAAATAGATGGCCCGCGTCTGCTGTGATACCCTCAGGCGCCTGTGGGGGAGCTATGCTCTCGAAATGCTCCATCTTGTCGATCGGGTGCGCCATCGCACCACTAACATTCACACGTGTACTGTATATCGACACGAACGGGAGTGCACGAGCACACACTAAATACACACACACACACACACGTCATATTGCCTCGCAGGAGCATAAAGCAACATTGGCAAAGAAACGCAGCACTCGTTTCATCGAGACGGATTTTAAAGGCTTTAATGTTCTGAACAGTCGTTGCCAGGTGTAAGAAGTTCATCAATGTAAAAAAAAAAATTGTTGAAGGAAACAAAAACTGTTCAAATAAACCTCTGCGGGGCAAACTAAAGCCAACATATGACTCGCTGTTACCTCTGAAGTAGAACGCGGCCATAAAGTTGAGTTTAAAAACAAAATAAAATAAAATGTTAAGTCACGCACAGCGTTGCCAAATTACTTCCTACATCCTGCAGCAGAGGCCCGGCGCTGAAGTCACAGTAGGCAGACCGGCGTTAGTGTATTTGAGGCCGCTATTATTATTATTGGTCTCTATTTTGCTGATATCCACCGATTAACTTATATTTATAATATTGGGCTGATAATTATGTAAATGCAACACAATACCAATGAATGGATTTCCGTGCTCTACGTTAACAGAAAAAAAAAAAATCCACTACACCGGTTCAGCGTGAGGCCACGATGGACATGCGGCAATTTTACACCTGCACTTAACCATATTCCTTGGTTGGAACGAGTTCAGAAACTAAAACTGGAAGGAAGTTCAATTGTTTCATTTTCAAATACGCTGGTAGCATGTTGAATACAGGACAAAAAATGGCACCGTTCACCGATAGTTGGTCATCTGTCCCATTTTTGTCAACTGAATATCTCACTGTACGAAGTCAAGCTCCACCGCACCTTGTAAAACAACACGATCGTACCTCCTTCATTCCGTTGTGATCGTGAAGCCGAACACGCCGTGGACCCGCTCTGTCCAAACATCCAGATGCTAAGCGACCCACCGCGCTGACCAAAGAAGCCCATAGATCACATTACAAGGTTAGAGCACTTCACTTTGTCCTATGGCTGCACTGAGACCCGGTATTGATCGATAGCACTTAAGGCTTAAGTGTGATTGAATTAAAGTGGCTTTTTCAACCGCGCCAGTCTTTTGTGCCGAGGCCGCTTGAAGCGATGGATGGACTTGTTGTGCTTCTAACGTCGTGTGTGGCCCGTTCGGATTGTCGCTACCGGCGAGCGCGTTTTATTTTTTTTTTATTTTTTGCGTGACATTATGAGACGTCGCCGTGCCGAAAGAAAGCGGAGGGTCGGTCGTCAGCTGCTCGGAGAGGTGTCCCGGCCAAAGCGGCTATCGGTTACAAGCTCTCGGCTTTCACGCGTCTGAGCCGTCTCGCTGACTTTGCACAACTTCCAAGAACCACTCAAAGCAAAGTGCCGGGTTTTTTTTTTCTTTAGCCTGTAGTGCGGTGTGCACCGAGAGCCCACGCTTGCATGCAGATGATAGCTTCTGGCTTCACTTGAAAGCAGACCACTCGGCCAGACTGGACTCTGATACGGCTACTATCCAGGCGCGGGGGGTTACGTTCCAAAAAGAACCCGTGATAAATCTGTGAAGTAGTCATCGTTATTTTTAAAAATAATTATTCTACAATACAGGGCGGCCCGGTGGTCCAGTGGTTAGCGCGTCGACCTCACAGTGCAGAGGTATCGGGTTCAATTCCAGCTCTGGCCTCCCTGTGTGGAGTTTGCATGATCTCCCTGTGCCTGCGTGGGTTTTCTCCGGGTACTCCCATTTCCTCCCACATTCCAAAAACAAGCATGGCAGGCTGATAGAACACTCAAAACTTGTCCCGAGGTGTGAGTGTGAGCGCGAATGGTTGCTCGTCTCTGTGTGCCCTGCGATTGGCTGGCAACCGGTTCAGGGTGTCCCCTGCCTACTGCCCGAAGGCGCCTGGGATAGGCTCCAGCAACCCCCCGCGACCCTTGTGAGGATAAAGCGGATCGGAAAATGAATGAATGAATAAATTATACAATACAGTACTGTAGAATTTTTTAAAAATCATATATACAAACTTTTTTAGCTATGATGATTTTTGGAAATACTTTTGTGGTCCAGCCAGAAGAAGCATTTTAAAACGGTAGACCTACATCCGATAGTTTCTGCACTTAGCACGCTGCAAAAAATGCGTCCCGTGCCTCCGCGTCGCAGTGATTTCCTTTTCACAAACTATTGTAGCTACTTTTATTCGTCTCTATGGCTGTTGATCAGCATGGCATGATGCATGTGCGGGTAAAGGGTCTTCGCTGGGGTCAAACAAGGTCGGTCACCCCTGCTGTTCAGAGACGAGGTGCGCAGGCTGTTGACATTGTTCGACAGTTGCATCGCCAAACAGGATGCAGACCACAATGCACCGTTTAAAAAAAAAAGCTCTTAAAAATCTGCGCAACAGTGAACCCGTGAGCGGTGACCCGCATTCTAGCGACAGTTCACTGGATTAGAACGAGCGACGACATGACAGGACAGCATGCCTCAACCTTCCCGAATGAAGCTTGAAGCGCAGCCCTTTTTGCACGAGGAGAATGAAATATCGCATGTGATCAACAATCAAGACAGCCTTTGGGTTCATTTTTCCACCACAGAGAAACGACAAATTCCATTTTGACGGTGGCGATGGAATCCGAATGTTGGAGGCAGAGATTTTGCTTTGGCTATTTTTCCGATGGGATTATTTCTCAAACAAATAATGGCGTGCCATTCGTTAGCGCCATACCATCGGTGCTTTCTTCAACCCAGGACCACCTGTAACCCGAAAAGTGGTACAAGTTAGCAAGCAAAATTGTCATCATCTCACAAAATGACACTTAAGCTCACTGCTGTAAGCATCCATATTTATCCGGAAATGTTTGCCTGATTTTACCACAGCAGGGACTACTGCCTCTTAAACATTTTATGAAGGCAACATTCGACCCTGGAACAAATTCTCTTTATTTCCCACGGGTTAGGGGGGAGAGTTGTGAAATTGGAACAACTTGAAAGTCAATCAGGACGACGGAACCGAAATGCGGCGCCAATTTTCCGACTCGCGTCGCCGGCTCAAAACCGAATTCACGGGCTTCCATTTTGCTCCCCGTGTAGACAAGATGTTACTTGTCACGTCAGCATGAGAAAATCCAGCTAATGTCTGGCGGGGATGCATTGTGGTCATCCGCATTCGTGGCTTTCTGCTTCTGGTGTTGCGCGAGAGTCCACTGCTGGCCATTGCAAATGCCTTGCGCACTGAGTGATGCCGATACCAGTCGTCGATACTATATGGCAAAAAAAACAGAACCAAAAAAAAAAGCAGTAAATCCAGAGTAGTTGTTCAATGTTGCAGCAGTTTGACACATTGGCGAATCAGTATCCCATCCCTGGTATCGGTCTGAGAAAAAGTGATGTCGAGCATTCATATGTGGCAGCCGCCTGATTTCATGGCCCCACCGATGTATTAGCGCGGAGTCAGTGGAAGGTTATTTTATTTTTATTTTTTTGTGGTTGCTTTTTGGTGGTTGCTTGTACCTTTGCAATATAGAATATTTCCATTTAATACCGTCTTCATTGCCGCTCCCATTGTTCCCACTCTTCCAACAAAATGGAAATACAAACAAGGCTAGCGGCTACATGCTAACGTCTAGCAGGTTTTCAAAAAAAAGGAAAGTTGTCACTGTGTTCAAGGCTGTTGAGAGTGAGGTGAACTAACCCAATTGCTAATATGTTAAACCAGTTGGTGTACTAACCTATCTGAGTACATAAAGCGCTAACACAGAATGTTAGGATTTTATTTTAAAAAACTGTAGTCATGTACTATTTCCACATAGAAATGATTAAATGCTAAAAAAAAACAAACAAACAAAACCATTGGTTTTATGCTAACATTGTGTAGCAAGGTAGCTAGGTACAGAGAACACAAATGTAGATTGTCAAAAATGTAACCATGAAACACAGCTGATGATTTTCCGAATGCTCCTCCATTATGCAACAATTCAAAATGGTGACCTAAAACTTTTTCACACTCCACCTCCACAGAGTCATTAGGCTAAGTTATTCCCATTCTGTCTCCCCGTGCAAATAAAGGATGGCTTTGCTCTGTGATTCTTTCAGGTGGAGCTGCTGCCGAGCGGCGCCGAGGTTCTACTTCATGGCGCAGAGGAGGTGAGAAACACATTGTGTAAGCACACGCCAAGTGAGAAGTCACGAGTACTGCAATGGCAAATAACAGCGCAGGCTTGTTTTTCGCCGACAAGACCGTTGGGGTGTACGTTCGAGCTGTGCCGTCCCGACTGGTTCTGTATGCCGTCACTGGTCAGTTCGGTCAAGTGGAATCCAAGGCCTGAAATATATTGTTGACCATTTCAGACGCAAGATGCGCGGTCAGACGTTGAACAGAACACGTGCCTTTGAACGGCAAGTCTGCTCGGTGTGATGTGTCGTAGAGATTCACAAGGTGAACAATTGTATTCTTTGTATGGTGGATGCCGAGATATAAATACATAAACTACACACACACATTTTTGTATACTTCTATGATATCTGTTGTTGCATCTTAAAATAATATTTCTATCCTGCCTGTTAATGTACTGCAGTTGGAGAATGATAAAAAAGGCATACACACGCGCACACATATATATTAATATATATAATATATATGATATATATATCACACAATTTTAATAATCATGCAGAGGAAATAGAAAATGCAGTTTCTAAATGCCAAAATCCAGTCTTAAAATATCAAAATCAAGATTAGTGAGTGCAGTGAATTTGCTCGAACGGATTACTGGCATTTGCCTCTCGAAAGAAATGCGAGTCAACCAAGGTAATCCCACTTGGCTAAATTCGAGTGGTCGCATTTAGTTTAGACGTGGCCATTGTTTCATACGTGGTGTCGAGTAACGTGTTTCTGTGTGTCAAAAGCGGGCGAGCAGCAGCACGGATGAGCGGATGGAGAGAATATTTACACACTGTCCTTTGGGGTGAGGTAGTAGGTTGTATAGTTTTAGGGTCACGCCCTTCCTGTTAGATAACTATACAACTTACTGTCTTTCCTGAAGTGACTGTAATGTCGTCGTCTGATTGGATCCCCTCCCAGGACCGCCGATGACGTTTCCTAAGCGGCAGCGCTCCCCGATGGTGGATCCCAGTAACTGCACTTTGCGCTACTTTGCACTCGTCGACCTTTGTTCCCTCAGCACAGGATGTGTTTTTTTTTTTTCCTTCTTCATTTCCATTTATATTTGTTTGCATGCACGAGGTGTGCCTGTGCTCATGTGATGTCCCGCAATGTTCCTGATGTTCGTACGGGGTGAGGTAGTAGGTTGTGTGGTTTCAGGGTAGTGATATTGCCCAATCAGGAGATAACTATACAACCTACTGCCTTCCCTGAAGGGCAGCAATACGCCACCGGGCAGACTTGACACTTGCCTCCCGCGAAGGCTGCAACTCTTCATGATGAAGTCACCAAACCGTGAGGTTTGTACAATCTTTGTTTATTTTTTCCTTGAAAATTTTAATAAAAATTATGAAAACCAATATGTGTGTTGCTCATTTATATGCCCCAAAACTATTATGTTGAAATTGTGCATACAGTATTAGGGTGATTTTTTTTTTGACTGACTCGCCCTTCACAGTTCTTTTCTTCATTGGCCTTTTGTGTGTTCCATATGTGACGATAATAATATTAAACTCCAAAATGTATTTTTGCTGTTGTAAAAAGAATACACATTTAATTTATAGTACAGTAATAAAAAGGTGAACAGGAATTACAAACCACACAAAAGTGTGGAAAGAAAAAGTTAGCGATAATAATGCTCTCCAATATGCATGTCTAAAAATGTTGATCTTGATCTTTAACTCATTCAGTACCAGACATTTTCAGACACGTATTAAAAAAAATTGACTTTCAGTCTTGGAAAAAAACAGCTTGGAAAAAAGAAAACATAAGTACATGGGATTGAACGTGTGAAGTCTGAAAATACATTTAAATATGTCTTTGGGAGTGAATGAGTTAAAGACCACCACTTTGAATGTAAAAGAAAAATCTGCATTGTTTCACACATCGCCACTGCTGAGAGAGGCATTTGCTGTGGTATCGAGCTTTGCTGACAAATGGAATATAGTTATTACAGATTCGAGAAATCAAGTATGTCATCACTAGACACTTGTGGATGCAAAGTGTGTACCGAGAACTGGTACACAGAATATGCTACCTCCCCACAGGAAGGCCGGAGGTGAGATTCAAAGCCGGCCGGATCTCAACGGTTGAGGCGGACATTGTACCCGCTGACTAGTCCATTGTGCTGCATTTTAACATACAAAGTGAACACCAATAATAAAACCAACTGAAGCCCCAAAAAAGCAAAAATTCCGAATTTTAATAGCCAAGATCATAACGCACAACAGTAATTTAGTTGCCATGGTAATAAATTTAATTTTTAATTTGGGATATCAGAAAAGCACTGGACAATTCTGTACACCTGTGCCATAAAAACACACACATATATATATATATATATATATATATATATATATATATATATATATATATATATATATATATATATATTTTTTTTTAAACATATTTTTAAAAATCTTCCTTTGAAAACTGCGCTCCCTTTTGATTAATGTGATTTTAAAGTAACTATAATCATTATTGCTCGACTGCATTGCACCACTCTAGGAGCTGTTTCTAATATTTTGGCTAAATACATGACCAGGAAAAAAAAAATTGCATTCGGTTTTCTCCAAGCTGTAAAAATTGGGTAAAAAGTATAATGGAGGTTTATCGCAGAACCCAATGGTGCCACATCAGTCACATTAAAGATGACAATACAGTATCCATGTTACATTTTTATATTAACAAAAAAAAAAACACTGATCCGTCTACGTATTGTTTTGTGTTTTTTGTCATTGTAAAGTTAATTCATGAATTAATGTTATTGTAAAGTGTCCTTGCGTGTCTTGAAAGGCGCTTATAAATAAATATTATTATTATGGAAATTTGGGAGTGTATAGAAAGACTATCGGTGGTTTGAAAAATTACAGTAATTTCTAAATTATTTACATTTCACACGGCCATGTTTAAAGTTCTCCATTTCCGCCTGCCGTCCTAACTCCAAAAGGTTAACAATGAAACCACTTAAATGTAATCAGTTTAAAACGCCAAAATATATATCGCACAGCAAAATTACCAATATGGACTGTTAATCTTAACTATGACACTCCTACATGCCAAAATCCCAATTTTGCATCAAGTTTGCACCGACCATTTTTTATCAGTAGATGGCAGCAGAGATATCATGTGTTTCGCCAAAATCCGCGCTGCAATGTGATCGATCCACTTGTGTGAACTTCCCAAGTGGCTCAGCCAGTATGCATCGCTTCATATGTACCAGTGACAATCATAAGAATGTGAGAAAATAAGTTAGCTGCTCGAAAACAATTGGCTTTCGTGTGCTGAACAATGCCCTGAGAAACCACATGATGCATGCCACAGTGCTGGAGCCGATCCCAGCCGTCTTCCAGCAGTACACCCTGAACTGGTTGCCAGCCAATCGCAGGGCGCACAAAGACAAGTAAACATCCGCGCTCACAATCACACCCAGGGACAATTTCGAGTGTTCCATTAACCTGCCATGCATGTTTTTGGAATGTGGAAACCGGAGTACCCGGAGAAAAGCCACACAGGCGTGGTACACTCTGAATTAGTTGCCAGCCAATCGCAGGGCACACAAAGACAACAAAAAACACTTTGCATTCAAAACTCACACCTAGGGACGATTTAGAGCACAGGTGTCAAAAGTCGAGGCCCGGGGGCCAGATCTGGCCCGCCATATCATTTTATGTGGCCCGCGAAAGCAAATCAAGCACGTCAAGTTTCACGATGCTTGCTAAAGTCTGAACCGAAATTCAAATTGTCATATGTAATCCCCAATAACAGTCATTATTCTTGACTTCTGATTTCAAAACTAGTTATTTATCAATTTGTTGTGCGCTGTGTATGTAATATGAAACATTTATATGGTTTCCCCAAATTCATAACGGGAAACCGTAACTACAATGTGGCCCACGACAAAAATGAGTTTTGACACCCCTGATTTAGAGTGTTCAATCAGCCTGCCATGCATTTTTTTGGAATGTGGGAGGAAACCGGAGTACCCGGGCATAATCCACACAGGCACGGGGAGAACATTAAAACTCCACACAGGAAGGCAGGAACCAGAATCAAACCCTGCACCTCTGCGCCGTGAGGCCGATGTGCTCACCACTTGTCACTGTGCTGCTCATTGTAATTTTCATTCGGTTTAAGAATTGTTTTACATATCAAGTCCACAATGGTAAAAATATATTGGGCTGCAGATAGCCGATAGATCGCGTTATAAATTTCAGATGTGAGGTTGCTATTTTTAGTGCATCGATATTTCTTTTGTGTCAAGCACACGTGCTGAGACACATCAACAGACGGGTGTTGAGTAAAGCTTTGCATCATCCTTACTGACGGACTGACTGTGTGGTGTCTGGTGGGGTCAGCGTGGTCCCATGGCCCACACTGAGGGGGTGTCGATGGGGGCCTCAGCCAGGAGCTGCCACCAGGATGCAAGCCAGGCGCTCCCGAGGAGCCAAAGATGTGTCCAGAATGTGATGAAGGGCTCAAATGAGGAATGGGATGGGGAAACAAGCGCACAGGGATGCTAACGAGGTCATGCGTTGGGCCTTTTTTTAAATTTATTTATTTATTTTTGTGAAAAAGAAAGTCAACTTTTGACAATCTCCCTTAGAGGTCTGGAGTCGTCGCGTGAATAATTGTTCGTCTCTATGTGCCCCGCGATTAGCTGGCAACCGGTTCAGGGTGTCCTCCGCCTACTGCCCGAAGTTGGCTAGGGTAGGCTCCAGCACCCCCGGGACCCTTGTGAGGAAAAAGCGGATCAGAAATTGGATGGATGGAATTCACCTGTGCATCCTTCAACTTAAATGTCCTTTTTGATGTATCACTGAATATTCCCCCCCCACTTCAAATTTTGTACTCAATCAATTTTTTTTTCTCTGTCGCTTTTCAGAATGTCAGTGATTGTTGTTGTTTTAATTACTTTTTGTCCCTCTGTGTTGTCTAAGTAATACAAGGGATCGATATTTAGTTTTATTTCCTGCATTATATTCCTTGTAGATGTCATGTGAGGACAGCACTCCTTTTGGAAGTATGAGAGTGGAGCGTCTCAGTCCACTCCCGCCTCCCCTCCCGCTTGATTTTTTTATTTTTTTATTTAAAGGGGCCGTACCTTGTTGAATCGAAACTTCCCATTGGCTGAAAGTGTAGGTGTGTCGCTCTCAGATGCGGAAGTAGGGCGGGCTTTGGCCCAGCGCCTTTGCCGTCGTCACCTCCGGCGGGCGGGAGCCTCAGCGGACGTCTCTGGCTTTTTGTACGGATGTGCTGGTCCCCTTTTTTGACAGCAGGCGGGCGGGCAGGCAGGCAGGCAGGCAGGCAGTGGGGAAACAAGGAGGACGTAGGCGGGTTGTGCTGCTATCTCCCTGCGGCTCTGTCTCCCTTATTGAGCCGCTTCTCGTCCACAGACACCCCGGCGACATGCTGGTTCCGGTTGGAGTTTCCTCCTTTCAGGTAAGACGTCTTCTTTTGGGCACTTTTTGAACGTGAGCCATGCACACACCCATGCACACTCTGGGAATGTTGTTTTGTCATGCACCTGATTGATCAGGGGCGATGTTTGAGCATGCACTTATGTGCTTGGTGCTTGTTACAGCTTTGGGATGTGCAGGCACACTTCATGTGATTTCAGTTTGTTTTAAAATTGTTGTTATTGTTGTTGTTTTTGTTGTTGCACGCCTGCGCAGATCGAATGCAGGCTGCTCAGTGATGTAAGCCAGCCAGTAGATCAACACAATGGCAGCCCCTGCTCGTGGAAAGCCATTCCTATAGTACAGAAAATGTGCACAGCAACACGATGTTGGGAAAAAATTCAGAAAGAAAACAGGGAGAAGGGAATTTCCACATCCCCTTTAGTCAGATTGAAATAAATGCTGCCTGAACACCATGCTTGAATCAATTGAGCACTTATTTTTTAATAGACCATCTTCAGAAAGTACTAGTTTTATTGAATTGAATTGAATTGAATACAACTTTATTGTCAAATGTGTAACCTACAGCACAGATACAATTTCTTCCCTCTCAACATAAAACAAGAGGAGCCGCTGCGGGTGTCCGCGCCGCCATCAAAAGAAAAGTTAACAAAAAAATGACAAAGTAATACAAGACAACAGCACATGAGACACAAGACAATTGTGCAATCTTAACCACTTTCCTGCATACACTTTGTTGTCTGAAGCAGTTCTAGATGAAAGAGGAGCGAATCAAAGTGTCCTTTTCACCAGCGGATCAAAGACGTCATGCTGCAATGTTACGTTGGAGTCTTTAAAAATGAGAAGAAAAAGTTAGAATACTCAAATTCGTTGGAAACAGTGCCCATGTTGCAAACTAAGCACCTTTTATCCAGGTTAAGGAAAAGGTTGACGCATCTATTGATCTATTGATGTTGTCATTCTAGGACCACCATAATCACAGTCAAAGAACAATTGTGGTTGATCCATTGAAGATGTGTACTCAATTCTTCATATGAAAGCCAAAGGGAAAATAACTTTGTGGGTTACTTTGGAACCGGAGATGTATAATTGACGTCTGCCCCCAAAATGAGCATTCACATAGTAGGAGGTAAAAAAAAAAAAAAAAAAAGAAAGGCAGTTAATTTTTTTTATATTTCTTTTTTTTTTTTTTTTAAGTCATGTGGTGAAACTGGATAATCAGGTTCTTGCTCGATGACGGAAACGTTTCAGATGTTTCGGACTGAGGTGAGTGAAGAGGCCTATTGTCAGCCAACTGAGCAAAAACGATATAGTTCCACATGCCTGCACTTTGCACGACCAGTCGTAAAAGACGTTTGCATTGGGACAGGTCATTGTGTTGAACCAGGACCAGCTTTGGGGTTTTTCGGGGTCTTCAGATTATAATTGGGCATTTTCCAGAATACGTATTAGTTATTTGAATTATTATGGTTCACTCCCATACAGATACTGCCTGGTGTGATGCTTGTGCAGTTTATTTCGAGCGTAAACACAAACATGTTGGATATGCGTCACTTGAAATGTTCTTTTAAAAATAAATAAATAAATAAATAAATAAAACAGCATTGTTTTGTGACCTTTGGTTACATAACAGGGCATCCAACTTCCAACATTTGATGGGAAGTTATCCAGTGGATGAATGGTCCAAAAGTGGTAGAAAAGTGTTATTTATCTCTGTTACCAGTTGTACCTGTATTTTGGAAGGTTTCGAGTTCTACTTCCTGTGTTGGTTGCATTGCAATAGTCTTGATTGGGCTCTCAGCCAGGATACTGACCAATCTAACACACTGTGCTAGCCGCTAGCTAGCTAGCAGACCACTAGCTCGCTAGCTAGCAGACGGCTCGCTAGCTAGCAGACGGCTAGCTAGCGGTCTACCAGAATCTTGTCACTTATGAACTATAAATGAGTGTTTAAAGTGTCGACGTATACATTATGTTTTCTGTTGTGCTTTTAGCTCACGGTCGAGTCGTTCGAGGCCGACTTGGTAGCGAACCATTGGCGGCTGTGGACAATTTAGTCACCTGTTTTCTGAAGGTGAGCTGCGATTGGCTGTTACCTGAGCCCTGAAGAAATGTGATGTCATTTTCAGTCGCCGGCAAGTGGCAAAATGGCCGCCCCCACGCCCCCTGAGATGGAAACTAATGTTTTACTGCCAACTCATACTCCACATACCTGATTTTAATCAGCATGCCGTGTTTAGACTAGTGGGGAAGGGGATGCTTCGGATGTAAGACGTGTTTCAAAGAGCTTTTCCATAGCAAAATGATCATTAACTGGCTGTTATTTGGATGTCGACGAAGAGCCTCTTCAACGTTTCACCTTTTGAGCGTTGTGTATACAACATGTTATGCCCTACTCGTCTGTTCTTTGTTGTGCAATTTGTGACCTCTATCAACAAGCTTTTGCCCTTCATGCTGCCCCCTCTGAGCCTTCCTTACGCCAAAGTCCTTGTGGGAAGGCGAATGGGATTGAGGCCCTCCAGCCAGACTTAATGTAAGCAGCTCTCGAAGGAGATTGTCTTTGCGAATGAACACCCAAGGGTCACTGGATGCTCAATGTGTATTAGTTCTGAACTCTTATTTCCATGTCATGGATCCACGCTAGCTAGCATAGCTGACGTGTGCTATTAAACTCCTTGGGAGGGGGGGGGGGAGTCAATATTGCTCTTGTTTTAAAAATAACTATTAATGCTGTATATTTATAGAGTTGGAAAACCTGATCAGTCACCTTTATTAATATCGCGGGCTGTATCACTTGTCGGCTTGCGCTACCGTAGGAGCAACGGCTAAGCATGTGACGTGTCAGGCTTTCCGATCGGTCGCAGTTCTCACAAAAAGTGAGCACTTCCGGGTGCGAGGATAAGCGGCCGGGATAATGGACAAGATGGATAGGAACTTCTTCTTTATCCATATAATGAGAGCGTTGCTCGTTTGTTCCGATAGCCTGGCATTTAGCCTCTGATGCAATGTACGCAGAGCGCAGTGGCTGGTCTCATTGGCATGAGCGTGCAAAGGTTCAAGCAGGGCAAGCCACCGCTGGTGGATGACAGCTATTTGGGCCCGTTGCGTTTACACAGCATAACAAGACAAAACCAGATATCAGCTGACGCAAGCTTCTCTGTGGCTTTGTGATGTGATCGTGTGTCTCATTAAGGCATCAAAGCCTTGCAAAAATGGAAGATGCACGGACGGCCTCGCCTGCTTTCCACCCAAACGTTTAAAAGGAGCATTTGGTCTCCCAAGTGCCAAATGATACAAATTGGTGTCGTCATGTCGCCAGCGCCAAACCCCAATTTTAAAAAGAAACTTTTTTGGGGGTCATAAGAGTCTGAAAGCAGTTGCAAATTTGAAAATCAAATGCCTTCACCTAAGTTGACTTTCATTTCCCCAAGTTGGAACCCGCTTGTTGGGAAAACAAGCACGGGACTCCCGTGAATTGCAGCAACCACATTCACGATCATGGTGAGTTGTGTTTTTGTGTTTGCTTTCGCCGCTTCACCCCAAAATATTGCTTTTTCTTGCTCAACTGAGCCGCGCCACAAAAACATCTGGCAAGGCCGAACTCGACGTCTCACCGTGACGCGCGCAGGCAAAATGAAGCCGCTCGGGCACTCCTCCGGCGTCACGCTGGAAAATGTAACCGGAGACGCGCGCAGCTGTCACAGCAAATAGAAACGTCCTTCCGCGTCCCGGCGGATGGCCCTGGCTCGGATCGTGACGGCTCTTTGGGAGAGATTGCGCCACTGCCGTCCGTCCGTCCGCTGCCCGCGTGGTCCTTGCTGCCGCAGCATGGAGGCTGCTGAACCTTGGCACACAACAGCTGGCGCCAACATTTGGTTCTGCGGCCTTGATGTGTTCATTGTGGTGGTCACATTGATGCTATTTTTGGCTGGGGGGGGGGGTAAAGGTGCATTGCGTTTAGACAGTAGTGTGATTTTTTTTTCCATCCATGCATTCCAAATCCATTCCGCTAACACAGGTGAGTTGCTTCGGCAGCTCGGGTAACGTAAGTTTGTATGAGAGGTTGCGAGTTTGAATCTCGGCTCCGCCCCTTCCCGCGTGGGGTTTGCGCAGTGATTTCTTGTCAGAACGAAATGTAGCGTTCTCACGTTGTAGTGACGTTTGCACAACGGCTGCAAGGTGTAACAGCGAGCGTGATATATTTGGAACACAAATGACATCTTTGCACGTTCACATCGTTTTGGAATATTTATTTTGGGGACTTTTGGGACATTTTTTTTCAGGAATATTACTCTTTCAATGACCCACTATTCCACTTTTTTTTTTTTTTTAACTATAACAGCTGACAGCAAATGAAAAACCTAATTGTAATTTGACAACTCTCCAGTCTGGCACATCAGGTTTTCATGATAATGATATAATAACAACAATATAATATTTAATAGAGTGATGTATTTGGTCATATTTATGTATTAAGGGTTTGGTTCAGCAACAGGTGGATTTTTTTTTTCTGAAACGTCATAGCTATAAATTCAAACATTTGTAGGTAAAATTGAATGAAAATTGAAAATTATCCCTAAAACCCGGATTGGCTTGAATAAAAAGTGAAGGCATTTATTAAATGAGCATCAAAAATACTTTTTGGGGACACATACAGCCAAGTCAGATTTTTCATTTTTATTTTTTTATGACAAGAAACACTTTTTTTTCTGATCGATTCGTATGGCGACAAGATAGCTTGCTTACTTCATAAGTTGGTCATGATGCCAAAGATTTTTGAGGGACAATTTTGGCGAGTGGTTTCCATTGGATTATGATGATATGATGTCATTGAGGCATACCGTAAGTCAGGGGTGTCAAACTCATTTTTGTTGCCGGCCACTTTTGATTTAAGTCTTCCCTCGGCGGGCAGTTATGACAGTGAAACCACAAAAAGGTTTTATCGCATTAATACTTCATCTTAATACAAAATCTTACCGTCATTTATTACACATGACAATTTGTCATTTCGGTACATTTTTTTTTTAGCAAAGGTCATTCAAGTTGACACACATGATTTTATTTCAGGGGGGGCCCACATAAAATGAAGTGGCGGACCGGATCTGGCCCCCAGGCCTTGAGTTTGACACCTGTGCCATAAGTGATTTAAGCGATGCAGAAAAAGCAGTACTTGAGTTCAGTGCGTAAAGTGAATACTGTCGTACGGAGCTTTTGGGAGAGTGAACGCCCTCCGCCGATGTCGTGGCTAATTTCACTCCCTCGGCTCCCGATGGCTCACCGGGAGCGGCGAGCGACGTCGCGTGGCGCATGCGTCATGCCGCGCGGCAGTTTTGTCTGATTTACGGTCCGGATGAACCGGAGAGATGTTTCACAAACAAGCATGGGGGCTCTGGAAATAAAGCGTCCTGGCGCGGAATGGACGTGTTGCTCAAGGTCAGTGTCACAAGCGACCGACTGCCCGTTTTCACAGCTGGCAAGCGGGAGGACAAAACGGGCCAGTTAGGACGATGGCGATTGCGTCGCGCACGACATCAGCCCCCCCGCCCCCCCACAGTATGGACTGTGGGTCAATCTTACCAATAGGCTGTGTCATCTCTATTTGACCAAACACAGCAGCTTTAATCTGCGGCTTAAATAGAACCCCCCCCGTTACTATTTTTACACTCTTATCTTCTCCGCTGTTTGTTCTGAACCCTTGTGGTCTCTCCAGTGCACACTTCTTTGGCGGACATCGGGTCTTCTTGAACTGTGGTGTGTGGTCAAGCAGTGCAGTGTGAAATGACACGTTCACATTGTATATTTTATTTTGCTCGCTCCTGGGTTTCATTTTAGCGGTAACCTATCACGTGACCGGGAAGCGCACCTTCATCTGCGTCAAGAGTGACATAACGGTAGACGGACGTAACGGAGAATCCGGCAATTTTTCCAAAATAAAACTTCTTTCAGATTCCGAAATAAATACAACGGAAGTCATGTAAGTTATTTATTCTTTCTGCGCGTCCGGTACCAAATGACCCACGGAACGGTCCGCCGCCCAGGGGGTTGGGAACCACTGGTTTAAAGTAAACACGGTGAAGTGGCATTTAGGTGTTATGCTGCACACACGTGAAATAAGATCTCAACAGTAGTGGAGTCAGCTAAAAAACGTTTTAAAAGTCTTTTAAGTATTAAAATCATTTTCACTGTCGGTCACTTTAGAAATCAACTTTTTATTTCCTTTAAGTGCCTTTAAAATCTTTAGTTTGTAAATGTGTCTAATTCTTACTAAGCTAGCTTTGTTGTCGCTGCTTTGCTTCGAATGTCTGTAGCCGGCTGTCAATTCTCTTTTAGGCCCCTGTCACACCTTGACGATTTAGCCAGCGTATGCCGACGTAGGAAAAATTTGGCAAATACGCTGGCGTACGTCGAATAAGTTATGGGTAAGTTTTGTATACGTAACAGCACGCTGAAGCACGTTGGTATACGTCGAAGTACGTCGAGGTCGTCGTACGTCAGCGTATGGCTATATGTCCCGTATACGCAGGCCATAAGTAATAGGTAAGTTATGCGATCGTTGCACACGTTCAAACACGTTAAGTGTAGGTTACTCATAAGTCCATATACGTCGAGAATACCTACTAGCTGGTCTCCAACATCCGTGCCTTTCGAACTGCAATACGCTGCTGCATAGCGTGCAGCAGCGTATTGCCGACGATCACGTGGCGTAGTCTATAAAAGGCTGGCGCTCGGCGTTGCCGGCGATCACGTGGCGTAGTCTATAAAAGGCTGGCGCTCGACGTTTCAAATCATAACTGCACTAGACATTGCAGTACCAACATCTGTTTGGGGACTATCCCCGGTCTAGTTAAAATGGTATAACCCAAGAGGCAAGGTGCGGCTTGCCATCGTTACTGTGAGTTGCTATTCACGCTATTAAAGCAGCAATCAAACGCCATTATGACTTGTGTCATTAATAAACCAAACAACATCAGCGTCATGGCAAAGAAAAGTCTGGGGAGCTCATCAAAGGTCTCGCAGAGGCTCATCCCATCACAGCCACTGCAGCCTTCGCCAACTACGTGCGTGACAGCCTGGTCAGCATGTCCAAGCGCAAGTTCGAAAGGCACGGATGTTGGAGAACAGCTAGTAGGTATTCTCGACGTATTTGGACTTATGAGTAACCTACACTTAACGTGTTTGAGCGTGTGCAACGATCGCATAACTTACCTATTACTTATGGCCTGCGTATCGGGACGTATAGCCATACGCTGACATCGTCGAGAAATTTTAAGCATGCTTAAAATTTCTCGACGACTCGACGATTTCGACGATACCAACGTGCTTCAGCGTGCTGTTACGTATACAAAACTTACCCATAACTTAATTCGACGTGACGCCAGCGTATTTGCCAAATTTTTCCTACGTCGCATACGCTGGCTAAATCGTCAAGGTGTGACAGGGGCTTGAAACGTCGAGCGCCAGCCTTTTATAGACTACGTCCGCGTGATCGTCGGCAATACGCTGCTGCACGCTATGCATAAATTAGACTATCGTTGGGCATAAGTTGTGTACGCCGGCAACACGCTAGGCATTCGTTGGAATAAGTTATCTATAAGTTATCGAAGCGTTCTATATAATTTACTGATACGTTATGTATACGTCCAGCCCGTTATGAATGCGCTATGTATCGCCAAAATTGAAAAAAAATCGATAATTCAGCGTATGCCAGCGTTTTAGGAAAATCTGAACGTCGGCATACGCTGGCTGAATCGTCAAGGTGTGACAGGGCCTTCAGCTAGCTTTGTTGTCGCTGCTTTGCTTCGAATGTCTGTAGCCGGCTGTCAATTCTCTTTTAGCGGCTGTGCTTTTGGTTGCGTGAAGCACATTGAGTTGCCTCGTGTATACTCTGTCGGGCCATTGAAGGGGGCGTGTGGCTTCAAAAGTATGGACTCGCGAACCACAAAGTGTGCCATAAGCAGCAGGTCATCGTAGATGTTTCAAGGTAACGTGATACCCCGACACATTTCACCCTCGTTCGCGTGGTCGCGCGCTCCAACTGGGCCTCTTGTCTTTTGTTAGCCTGCGCGTTTTCAACGGGTTTCTTTCTTATACCGGCAATGACCACGCTGTCAATGCAGAGGTCAGAGTCCGCCGGGCGTTATGTAACCTCACTTTTCTGTGTCGAGACGTAAGATCTTGAGTAACAGGACTCATTAAAAGCCAGTCCTGCCTCGTTGGCAATGGAGTCGATGGGATTTTTAGCTATTTGGGGAAACAAAGCTCTCTATGGTGCTTTGTACTGAATGCTGAGTCAGGCATTCTCAATTACAGTGGTCCCTCTACTTAGGAAATTAATATGTTCTGGAAGAAATTTCTTAACTCGGATATTTTGTAAGTAGAGACGCGTTTTCCATGTAAATGCCCTAATCCGTTCCAAGGCCCACCCAAAATTCAGACAAAAATGTTTTATGAAGCATAAAAATGGTTCAAAATATGCAACAAATACATATTACAATTAGATTATTAACAACGAAGAGAGTAAAGAATTACAATGATGGTCATTTAACTTTTAACTGCGTCCTCATCATTTTTGCCCTCTTTAGTTCATGTTCTCTCTCAGAATTGGTTTTTGCCTGGCGTTTTGTAAATAATTGATCCAGGGACGTTTGCTTTTGTCGGCTTTTAACAATCCTTAGAAAGTGTCCAAGGCAAACATCAGCATAGTGAGCGATCGCCCGACTGGTGAACATTTTTTCTGGGTGATTCGCATTTACGTAAAACCATCGGAATGCCTGATGGCAAAGAGGGGCGAATGACGAGGACGCTGCATAGACACAGATCAATCGATTTATCTATCTACGCATGTAGACCCATATGGCAGAGGTCCCTCTTAGCTAATGGGATGCCAGGAAGATGCCAGGTAGTAGCCAATGGCAGAGCAGCTATCAGTATGTTGCGTTCAGGAAACTCTGAGCTGCTGGTAGCAGCCCATACTACATCTTTACCTTTCGTATCTCGATATTTCATAGCATAGTTAAATTGCATAGTAACCGGGTTGTGCTATGATATGATGCAAAGTCTTCTCGCTTTTAGTCCTCCTCGAAAATGGAACGGATTGTCAGATTCAGACGGTCTGACCCGAAAATCGCAGTCTCCCCTGTCATCGTGCTCCGCCACTGACCCTTGCTCAAATGCTAAACTCATAAAACAATGGTTTAGCAATTGGCTATCGCGCCTCCCATCTGACTAACGGCCTCTAAAGTCCAATGTCAATCGCACCCCCCCCCCGACGCCTTTGCCCTTTGCGCCGTCGCCATGACGACAAGAAGGAGCCGGCCCGGCGTATCAGCGGCGCGTGATAAAGGGCCGCTTCGGTGTTTACACTGCCGGCACGGTGGTCCGAGATGAGTGAGGCGAGACCCTTAAACAAATCGTCAGGCGGCGCAACGCCGTGTCAGCCCACATCGACCCATCGTCGCACTCGGAGGCCGCCGCCGCCGCCGTGACCCCTGCGCTCCTCGCCGGCCGGTCAGGACTCACACCACGGGAACTGAGGATTAAACATTAACCGCGTCACAGGAGCTCTTGGGAAAAGACGAGAGGGATGTCATCTTTTGTCAGGGGACTCTTGAGGGAAGGATTTCGGAAGGGCAAGGTAAGGTGATTGGGTTTTGATTTCCTTCGTCGGTCCTCGGTTATGGTTTTTTGTTCTAATGATGCCGATAATTTACCTTATTCAGGGGCCGAGGGCCACGTTTGTTTTTGTGGTTTTCATAATCGCACCAATGCATTATTACATAATCACAAAATCAGAAGTCAGGGAAAATTCTTTTTTTTTTTTTACATATATTTTTTTTCAAGCTATATGCTTTCATCATCAACGTGATTAAAAGTGAAGACAATTAGTCATCTTCTTACAGATTTTTTTGTAAGAAATTAATTAAACAACACAAGATGTGTCCGAGCTGGCCGCCCAAATTGATTTGATGCCGGCTGCAAGTTCGGCAATGTCAGATGTTGGTTTGTGCGCGCCATTGTTTTCCTTGCTAACGCTAAAGGCGAACTGAACACTCGGCCACGCGACTGGTGAATCGGTTTTACGTTGAATCGTTTTTCACGTGTGTAGCATGTTGAGGACTGCGTATTCAACATGCAAAATTGAGCACATACCAAAACATTCCTAAGCATGTCTGGCGTCTATGCCTTTCTGTGACTCTTCCAGTCTCCCCTCTTGCGCTTTCACTCTTGTGACTCTATAACCGGTAATCTCGATGGCCACGCACCTCTCTCAACGGCGAGGTACAGTACTGTTGATTTTTTTTATGTGTCGTTTTCATCTCATGAAGTGGATTGCTCGAATCAATTTGCCTTTGTGAAGGTTTGCCGTTTTGCTTGTTGGAGACCCAAACCACAAATTGTGTCAAAAGGACTGAACCGTTGAAACGGTTGAACATGTGCATTCAAAGATGGAAAGAAGGTCATCTTATTTTCCCTTGGAAAGATTATGTTGCATTCTAGGGTCATCCCGAGATGCCAAATATCCCTAACTTTTCGAGGCTGGTGTATTAAGAAAGTGCGCTGTACATTCTCGCTCTGAATGCCGGTGACACGGAAAGCCAGCTCATTGCAATGAGGTCATAAGCTAAGAAAAGTATGTATGTTATTTAAATAGAACACCATGTTTGCACTGGGTGTCTGTTGACATAACACCCCGCAGTCCACATTATGACGAGCCGTTTGAGGGAGGAGGGAAAGGGGGGCAATGAGCAATATAATAAGCATGTATAGTTGTTGGAGTATATTGTAACATGACTCATTGAAAACGAGAAATTGGCCATCGGTGTGACTGTGAGAGTGAAGGCTTTCCTGATCGGCTGCCAACCCGTCCAGGATGTCTGTTAGCTGGCATAGGCTCCAGATCAGCGGGAACCCGAATTAGGGTACATGCTTTGTTTGTTTTAATTATTTACTTTGGGTATGGCGTATGAATGTTGTTTTAGCTACTGGACACCTTGAATTTCCCCAGTAGGGGTTAATAAAGTGTATAGCTAGCTAGCTAGCTAGCTAGCTAGCTATTCACTTTATTAACTAGCTAGCTATTCTAGCTATCTAGCGACACAACGGTTCAGGGTTAGGAAGGAGTTTGTGCAGTGGCACAAGAAAACATCACGTGGCACACTACTTTTTTAGGAATAGAAATATTATTTGTTGCCGCAATGTTTGGGAACCAAAGCCACGTTTCTCATTGATATGAATGGAAACTGAATCAATGCGTACCAGCTCCAGAGCAAAGTCATGTCTACCTTGTTTTTACTAGTGTGTAGTTGAAAGTAAATATAGCACATAGTATCACGTCAAAACACACACTATTTTGAAGAAATGTGTGTGGTGTGTAAGCTAGCCAATCTGAACGAGGCTTCTTCATCGATGCCAAGGCTGTTCATGAACGGAAGGATAATGCATGTCATGAACTGCGGTTCCACTGTATTAACATTATAACAGTTTTTTGGGGGGGTCGGAGGGAACTGGTAAATATCTCACAAATAGAAGGTTTCTTTTTGAAGAGGAAGAGGTAGCTCTGAGTGAACGTGCGCTTCAAGCATGACCGTCCTTTGCAGCGGTGGCAAAGACGAGTTGAGGTCAAACTCAAGGCGAGCAGTGTGCAAAAATTTCAAGCTGCCTACGAGAACGCGCAGCAGCTGACATCCCACCGCTTCGTAGCCACCCCCCCACCAGCGCCGATGCCCCCCCCCGCCCCCTTCCCCTTATTTCCCCGTCTTTGATGGACTTAACGGGGCCTGATGAAAGGGGCTTACTGAAGATTGACCTAGTTTACATGCTCAAGTTTTGACTACCAGGTAGAAGGAGCGCATCGAAAAATGGCCTCCCCTCGTTTTGCTGGTGTCCAAGCCCGCAAACCCTCGGTTCCCTTCTCCCAGCGCAGCCCCATCCGGCCAAGTGACCTAGATTCTTCCTCCTGCATGTCTCGTTAACTAACTCTTGAGCTGCCTCTGCTCTCGCGACTGTCAGCAAAAGCACAGTTCTTCAAACTCGAGGCCCGGGGGCCAGATCCGGCCCGCGAAAGCAAATCAAGTGGGTCAACTTCCATGATCGTTGCTGAAATCTGAACCAAAATGTCAAATTGTCATGTGTAATAAATAACGTTGAGATTTTGCAATAGTTTTAGGGCGTTCACACTCACTCGAACAAGAATTGAACAGGAAAACAAAAATATGGTTGACTGATTTCAAAACTAGCAATCACATTTTTTTTTTTGTACAAGAATATGATGTGATGATTAAACATTTATTTGGTTTCACTGTTGTAACGGCCCTCAAAGTGGCCCACGACAAAAATGAGTTTGACTCTTGGAAGCAACATTTTTGCCCAAGCTAAGTGGTTTACGAATGTACATAAAAACAAAACCAAAAATAAACATCACAAACAATTCATTCTGATTCAATCATTAGTTGCAATTTCCAAAAGTGGCTTTGTGAATCACTTTTAGATTTTAAAGTCCCGGCAGTTGTTCGCAGAGTTTCAATATGATGTATGCATCATTCTAATATTTCACTCCAACAACAGACACGCATCTTTTAATTCCTTTTTTGGTGCAATAAATTTACAAAACACGTCTTAAATCATATCGAGACTCGAGCTTTTGTATGGAGGATGGATGATATTGTGTTTTGGCTCGAAAACAAACTGCTCAAATTAGGCCCGATTCTCGCTATTTGTCGACAGCCCTTTCGTTAGTAAAAATGTCATAAATACACTTTAAAGTGCATGACGGAATGTTGACTGTTTTTGTCCTTGGTCCCTCCCAGCCTGAGGAGTGAGCTCGCGGGCCGACCCTGCGCCTCTCCCTCGCGACGCGGCCATGGTCGACGTTGAGAGCCACTACCGTCCGCCTTCGCCCCTGGAGGACTCCATGCTGGGCAGCCCGCTGTGCGCCGATGACGACTTCATTGGCGGCATGGAGGAGCTCCGCGACATCTCGCAGTCCATCGACAGCAGTACCCTCAGCTCCTACGACGCCCCCGAGTACCACTCGTCCAGCAACGGCTCAGACGGCTCCACCGTCTTTGGTGAGGAATGTATTCATGGTCCCATCCACTCTTATGTCTTAGACGCATGCGGCTCTTGAGCCGCGGGTTGCCGACCTCTCCACTCCGCAATCCGTTAAGAGTGAACACGCCCGGAGCGGCCGCTATTTGGGCTCTCGGTTAATCAGGCCCTACGTGGCGTGTACTCCCGCACTCAAATTTCAAAGTTGTTTCCTCAGCAGCTCAAGTGTAATCTCGACGCGATTGTTTTTTAAGCGGCAGTCCCTTAATCCCTAATTTGCTCCGACCCAATGCGGCGGTGCAGCCCGAACAAGGAAGGCCGACGATGACTCAGCGTGTCAATCCTTAATCTGGACTGTTTTCAAGCCGTTTCCTTTTCATTTATTTTGGACTTCCATTTCCATGCGCTCCCTCGTTCTTCTCCGCAAGTAGGAATGCCGTCGCCACCGCATTCCGCAGCCGCCCTAAGCACCTCTCGGGAAACATCCGCTGGGCTTCTGTTCCCTCCTGAATAGAGGATGAAGTGGACAGCTGAGCAAATGTACGCCGCCGCCAAATTATGCAACAAGCGAAGACGCCGCAAAAAGTTCAACAAAGGCAATTGTTTTTTTGTTTTTTGGACAGGAAACATTTGATCATGGAGAAAAACATTTGATTTTAGTGCCATGACGCTAAACGTGGACCAGGCAGTACTTTTTGAGCGCTGTACGGGCCTCTCTCTGCTTCGTGCCAGACTACCGGACTATTTCTGTACCTGGATCCGTCCACATGACGGAACAGGCAAACTGGTGGCAATCACGTGAATGGAAAAATAACCTCCTGTTGCCGGCAGGAGTCAAAATACCTCCAGCGATAAAGCCTTCACACTGGCGGAACTGATCTGAAATCAAACCATTTCAAAGCATAATACGCACATAAAACACTCTACCTCGTGGTTATAGGCCTCGTGGCAGCTTGCCAGTTGGCAGCTAGCTAGTGCAAGAAGCTAATATTTGAGTCTACGTTTACGTCTTCATCCAAATCAGTATGACGCCATTCATTAAAAAAAAAAAAAAATCTTCAATCAACGAATCAAATCAACCACGATAATATACAACTTGAAAAGGAATACACGTATAACACTCCTAGCTTTTGCTTGTAAGAGCTAGTACGGCACCTAGCTAGTCTGCGGTTAGCCCCAAGAAGCTAATGTAGCTTTCTTCACTCAGTGCTCTTTCTACATTTTTTTGTCAGATGGACTCAAATGTGTGACAGTGATCACACAAGCTTCTCAGTCTTTGCTGAGAGTCAACAGCAATGGGGGGGGGCAAAAGTACAAATGTACAAATGTGCCAAAATAATAAATTGGGGCATATTTTTCATTGAATCCTAACTATACAAGTTTCGCCGCACTGTTTTCCAAACCCAGTGTTGTGGCGTGCAAAGGCAAAACTATTTGAATAAATAAAACTTTTGTCGTTGCTTCAGTGCCGGCGTAATGACACGCGTAATCACACGGAACACTCTCATGCGTTTGCCAGATGCCCTGACGCCAGCGTCCAGCCCGTCGTCGTCGGTGGTTTACGGGGTGACGGCGAGCCAGGAGGACTTCTCGCCTTCCCCTTCGTCGTCCTCGTCATCGCTCACCTTGGAGTGTCGAGTTTGCGCCGACCGCGCCTCGGGCTACCACTACGGCGTCCATGCCTGCGAGGGCTGCAAGGTGAGAAGACGACGACGACGACGACGGCGACCGCGCACTTAAATTATTCAAACAAACAATCGCTTCTCTGCTTGGGTTTCACGTTGGCGAATGGTCTCTTCGGTGACCCTACCGAACCTTTGCTTAAGGATCCTTTTCTTCCCTTACAGTTCTCTGCTGTATCTCGATTCATTGTTAGCGCCACAGTACACAGACTCTCCCCTACTTATTATTTAAAACATTTTTTTTTCAATACAGTTGTTCCTTGAGAATACTGGTTGAATTCGCTTCTTATCTCAAATCCTCTTTCACTATTGAAATGAATGGAAATATAATTAATCCGCTGCAGACCCACACAAAAAAAAAAAAATCCCTCCCTACTTAATATATTGTACTGTCTAAAAAACATAACATTAACATTCCTATTTTTTTTTACATGCTATTTCGTTTTCACGGCTAGAACGTATCCGAGTCAAGCACGATCCTGGAGAGTGAAGGTCACCCCAGGTCCATGGATTTGATGCATTGGTCTCATGACACAATCGACTTTGAGTTAATGGTTTACCGTGTAGCTTGACGGCAACTCAAGACTTTTTAGTGGAACTGGAGGGCAAAGGCCATATCTACATGTATCCCTTTTTTTTTTTTTAAAGGAAACATACTTTTTGCCAGACAGAATGTTCACATTGCACAAATCATGGTCCGCGACGGCTGGATGCCGGTCAACCTTAAATTTTGTTCGGATTTGGAAACCATCTCATTGCATCCAACCACACAGTGTCCACATTTTGAAAAAAATCAAATCAAGTGGGTGCAGCTTGATTTTTTTCCCAAAGATGCATTCCTTAGTGGCTGTTTCATCATTTTATGTCTTGAGGAATGCTGTGACATACACTGTAAATTTGGATGAAGTGGTCACGGGAGGGTTGCTCGCACGGGCGGTGCTGGTGGAAGTGGGGGGGCGAGGGTTCATGAAGCCTGTGACTACCTCATACAGTTGCCTGGAGCAGAATTCCAATTAGTTCACGGAAGCGTCTGGAAGTTGTCAAGGCAAACAAATGCTCTCAGCAGCCGAACCACATCGCTTGTGTAGCCCGTCGCAAGTCTATAAAAAGCATTCTGTGCTCGTGTAGTATGACGAAAACTGGAAGAAAAAGTGGTGTTCAATTTATGAGTCCTGTTGTCATTTCCCCGCACAGCTACCTGTCTGAAACTTAGATCATTTTAATTTGGAGCTTTGCATGTCTAAACACGATGCAGCCCTGGCGACAAACACGTTTGATTTCGTGCTACGATTAACACGGGTGAGAAGGCGTTTCTAAAAAGCTGGTGAAGAGAAACTGCCACACAAATACTCAAGTGGTTTGTTTTGTTTTTGTACCCTCCCCTCAGGGGTTTTTCCGGCGGACCATCCGTCTCAAGCTCGAGTACGACAAGTGCGAACGCCGCTGCAAGATCCAAAAGAAGAACCGCAACAAGTGCCAATACTGCCGCTTCCAGAAGTGCCTGTCGGTGGGCATGTCCCACAACGGTGAGTCCCAAAAAAACAGGCAGAGCCGCTCCCTGCTTTGTAAACACTCGCACACTCGGGAGCATGCGCACACTTAAAACGATACCGCGACTGTTGGACAACTGCTGCTGCCAGGTGTCTAATTGGCACTAATGCCATTAAGAGTACAAGTTGAGGCACCTCAGTACTGTGTTGTCTGGACTGCATCAAATAGGCCATTAACGCAAACAAATACAATTTGGGAGAAGTAAAGTCAACCTACGCTGGATCTTGGGGACTTAAATGGAAGAAACAGGGACGGCATTTTTTTTGTGGAAGGCGACATTAGCGAAGCTGTGGGTCAGCTGTGTTTTGCCGAAAGCCTGCGGCAGCTTTAGCTAGCTTTTTTTTTCCCTTCTCAGTATGAGCACTGAGAAAGTTAATAAATGAAGGAAACTATGTTGTGAGCATTTTTTTTTTTTACCCATTGGGCCAAGTTGTCAAAACAAAATTCAGTTCCACTTGTGTTGTTTAATGAATTAATGGCTTAAAGAATGAATGGCTTAATGAATTAATTATAAGTGCCATAAATGCGGTAAAAAAAAAAGCAAGCATTGTGAGTATGTCAGTTGTGTATTTCCATTTTGTAGATTTGACTTATTGCAGGCGTCGTCAGGAGCGATGGATGCGGTGTTTATTGTATTGCTGTTGACACCGCGTATACACACACACACACACACACACACACACACACACAAGCATGCAGACCCATGTTCAAGGTCAACATCCGGATTAGAAACACATTTAGAAAATGACGTTGGCATGCTAGCGGTCAGCGTGTGCGTTCCATAAGGTCACCCTTTGTGCATACATTCCACAACGTCACTTGTGGTGAGCTTTCCCTGCACTTCATAGATTTATGGTTGATTTCTTTAGGCTATAGCTAACAGTTTTGCGCGTCGTTCACTTCTTTTCATTCTTGAGTTTCAGGGCTTCAATATAACAAAAGAGCGCCGGAGGGGAGTTTTGGGGCGTGGGTGCAATGGGATCCTTTGATGAGGTCTTTGCAGTCTCGTGATAGACGACGGGACAGATTCTGCGCTAATTTTGGACCTTCGTTTTTCCACCTGCAATGGATACAAGAGCTAACTTGGATGCTGCGTGACTCTACCTACATATTTTTATATTAACTTGAAAGCTAAACACAAAACAAAGACAATTACACAGTTATTATTATTATTTATTGTATTTAACCAAAGCACCGTAATCACTTAACTAGTCTTACAAAAGTCCGCTAGCTTCATGCTAACCAAGTAATCTTCCAAAAGTTGGCTATCTTCATGCTAACCCACAAAACAAAGACAACTACACAGTTATTATTATTTTTTATTATGTAATTTAACCGAAGTACTTTAAGCTCTTAACTAGTCTTACAAAAGTCCGCTAGCTTCATGCTAACCAAGTAATCTTCCAAAAGTGGGCTATCTTCATGCTAACCCACAAAACAAAGACAACTACACAGTTATTATTATTTATTATTATGTAATTTAACCGAAGTACTTTAAGCTCTTAACTAGTCTTACAAAAGTCCGCTAGCTTCTTGCTAACAACTACTCCTATAAAAGTGCACTAGCTTCATGCTAACAACTAGTCTTACAAAAGTCCGCTAGCTTCATGCTAACCCACAAAACGGACAATTGTGTATTTAACCAAAGCACATTTACTTGTCTTGCAGAAGCCTGCTAACTTTATGCTAACTTACAATGCTGAAGACAGGCTAATGAAACTAGCATTGATGTTGCGGTAATTATAAATATTTATTTTTAAAAACTTATGTTTGAGCACATGTAGCAGAAACATGTTCAGCTAGAGCATACAAAAACTTCTACTCATCATCAAATCTGTGTAGTATTTCTGTATGTATCATAGGGCCCCCTGGTGGTCAAAGCACACAGCAGAATGATATCAATGATATTAAAATTAGTAATAAAGATTCAAATGTGGCAACAATATAATACGGCCAGTAGGGTTTATTCAAACATCTACATTCATTGTGAATAAATGACTCACCGACTGACAGTGTCAATCAAAAGTGATTACGCTTATCATTGTAAATGTTTCCGACCGGTCCCCCGACGTAGGCCCTGAGCTTAGCGTCATTCACTTCCTCGCAACGTAATCAGATTTGGCTTCGTCGCAGTCACCCGCTGTGGCGTTTTAGCACCTTCACGCGACCCGACCGCTTTGCGGGAAGCGATCGTGCGCGGCGTCCTACAACCGCTGACTTTGCTTCTGCAGGGACAGAACCGTTTGCCGGCTTATTCGATCAAATCAGATCGAGTCGCTGCTGTCGTTTGTGTGTGTGTGTGTGAGAGGTTAAATGCAGTTCGCTTGCAATCTCATTAGCCAGATGGGATCAGGCCGTCTGAGTGTAGCCTCAGGGGAGGAAAAAAAAAATTTCAATGACTGGAATGGCACAATTGCAATGTTTGGTCGGGACTGTAATAACAAACTCGTAGTAAAGTAACCCGGATGACAAAAATGACCAGATAGTAACATTGGGTTGAATTTGTATCTGTTGAAGCTTGTCTGGTCCTGTAGGGGGCAGCATTGCAGTAGGAAGTTTAGTACTGTAGAACCAGTTTATTTAGGTTGAATCAAAAACATTTTAAAAGCTTAATTTATTTTCATTTTGCCTTTTGAAAAGAAAAAACAAATAATTTCTATTGGTCACGTTAATTATTTGACGCCATCTGATGGACGCTTGGTGTTTTTGGCTGTTGGAAATGACTGGTTGACGCTGAAAGTTTGCGTTTCTTCTTCTCGTCGTTGTAATTTGCCGTCACATTTTGTCTGCACTTCCTACCAATGATTATTTTGTTTGCCAAGATATCAGTTTCATGACTTACTGGTCACATAAACGTGCATTTGTTTGCTCAAAGTGGTGTCGCGTCACTTTTGACGACAATAGCATGGCGCAGCGAATGCCGTTGTCGTGTGGCATTTCTATGCAATCGACTGCTTTTGGGTGGGTTGGATGTGTAAACAAATGAAAAATATCCCCCGAATCACCGCGACGGCCGCTTCCGTCTCATGTATTCTTCTTGTTTGCTGTGGCGAGCAGCAGAATGAAGGTTGCTAATTGAGCGAGTGTCAACGTTGGCTTTTCCACGCAGCCATCCGCTTTGGCCGGATGCCGCAGTCGGAGAAGCTGAAACTGAAGGCTGAGATGGTGACGGGGGAGCGCGAGGTGGAGGACCCCCAGATGGCCGACCAGAAGACGCTAGCTCGGCAGATTTACGAGGCCTACCTCAAAAACTTCAACATGAACAAGGCCAAGGCTCGCACCATCCTCACGGGGAAGACCAGCACCCCGGTAGGGCCATTCGCCGTGGATTTATTTATTTATTTATTTATTTATTTGAACTAGACGATCGGGTGATTTCCTCACAGGTCGCCACCTCTTGTTGACATTTTAAATGTATCGCCCCGAACACCCCCCCACCCCCTCACCCCCACCCCTACTGGAGTGATTTCACTTCTTAGCACATTTTCAACTTTGCACTCAGAATTTGTGTCTCAATAACTGGCAGCCCATCGCGACACAGATGATTTGCAGCAATAAATAGAGGCAGGCTATTATTTTTATCTCCGTCCCTGCACTCTTTCAAACCATGACCCAAACCTCCCGAAACGCCCCCCCCCATCGTCATCGCACTTGGTCTCCTTTACAAGTCCAAATGAACTCGGAACGATAAGTCGGCGTTTTGCCAAATGAACCCTGAGACCTTCAGTGTGAACCCAACTGAGGCCACCCAATAAATCGAATGAAATCAAAAATCCGCAAAAAACAAACAAAACATATATATTAAATGTATGTATGTGTGTGTGGGGTGGGCGGGGGGGTCACATTGGCAAGCATGTTTTTCATGGATTTATGTTGCACGCTCGACATTCTATCGTCACAGAGTTGTTTCCCGAAAATAACTGCAAACTCGACATAATCCACAATGAAAGGGTGTCACTCAAAAGGCCTTTTCGACGGTCAAAAAGCGCGCAATGTCCACGCCGTGTGGTCAACGTGACGGCTCGAGGAGCCGTCACGCTATGATGTGTACATTGTACAGCACCTACCAAATGGTTCATGTCTAAAATGGATCAAAATTGATTTTTTTAATACACATTTTGTTTGTGAAATTGGGACTTTATATCGCACAATCAACTTTTTTCTACGTACAATGAAAACGTTAAGACTACCCCCCCCACCCCCAACAAATACAATAAAATTAAAATTTTATGGCTGCAATGAAATTTGAGCACTTTTTTTTCCCAAATATCTTAATAATTATTTTAATCATTATATTATTTTATGGCAGCCCGGTGGTCGAGTGGTTAGTGCGTCGACCTCACTATGCAGAGGTTGTGTGTTCGATCCCGGCTCCGGCCTTCCTGTGTGGAGTTTGCATGTTCTCCCCGTGCCTGCGTGGCTTTTCTCCGGGAGCTCCGGTTTCCTCCCCACATTCCAAAAACATGCATGGCTGGCTGATTGAACACTCCAAATTGTCCCTCGATGTGAATGTGAGCGTGGATGGTTGTTCGGCTGTGTGTGCCCTGCGATTGGCTGGCAACCGGTTCAGGGTGTCCCCCGCCTGCTGCCCGAAGACGGCTGGGATCGACTCCGGCACCCTCCGGGACCCTTGTGAGGATAAAGCGGATCCAAAATGGATGGATGGATGGATATTATTTGATTATATTCCATTTCAGTTACAGAGTAGTGTTCCCTCACTTTTTGCGGATGACACGTTTCACCGGGTTGCTCACGGGAAATGACAAAAAGTGTCATAAAATAACAACACTCACGAGTGAAATCCCCGTCTGAGCTTCTCACCCTGACGCGATTGCCGATGTGCGTTTGTGCTCCTTGGGGGGGGCAGCCTTTGGTCATCCACGACATGGACACGCTGCAGCTGGCGGAGCAGACCCTGGTGGCCAAGATGGTGGGCTCGGCGGGGGTCCTGAAGGACCGCGAGGCCGAAGTGCGCCTCTTCCACTGCTGCCAGTGCACCTCGGTGGAAACGGTGACGGAGCTGACGGAATTCGCCAAGTCGGTGCCGGGCTTCTCTTGCCTGGACCTCAACGATCAGGTGACTCTGTTGAAGTACGGCGTCTACGAGGCCCTTTTCGCCATGCTGGCCTCGTGCATGAACAAGGACGGGTTGCTGGTGGCGTACGGTTCGGGCTTCATCACACGCGAGTTCCTCAAGAGCCTGCGGCGGCCCTTCAGCGACATGATGGAGCCCAAGTTCCAGTTTGCCACCAAGTTTAACGCCCTGGAGCTGGACGACAGCGACCTGGCGCTCTTTGTGGCCGCCATCATCTGCTGCGGAGGTAAACGGAGAGAGAGAGAGAAAAACTTTGTTCTCTTGATGACATTTTCCTCCCAAAGAAATGACAGCCTCTTTCAGTTTTAATTGTGACTGTTTTTTTAATCGCTTGTTTTGGTCCTGAAATTAAGACTGGATTCTCATAAAATGTGGACTTTTTTTTTTCTCTGAAAAGCGTTCAGATTTTTTTCTCTAAAAATTACTCTTGCTTTTCCCCAAGAATTACAACTATTTTCTCCTAAAAAGGCTTATTTGCAGATCTTAAGCACCCCCAAAAATCTGATTTTTACCAAGCAGATTTTGATTTAAATGAAATTTGCTGTACTTGTTGACAGTGATGGCACAACACGAAATGTCAAATTTTAGGTCAATCTGAGCAGGGGTTTACGAGCTACGGCCCACCGAATTTTAATTAGTTTGGCAAAAAAGAGGGCGTGGCCACCTTCCTTTAAATCTTCACCAAAAACATGGATTGTTTTTAAAGGGAATTCAACCAGGGATCCAAAATCTGCAATCATTTAGAAGACTGAGGACTATTTTTCTCACTTGACCTTTTGACCTATAATTTGACCTTGAAATTGACTTTGTAGGTGATGTGACCTTCACCATTTTTTTAATCAGGAAATGCCAAAACACAAATTTCAGTCCCGCTCTCACGCTTCTTCCCCCGCGCAGACCGGCCCGGCCTGGTGAACGTGAGCCACATCGAGCGTATGCAGGAGAACATCGTGCAAGTCCTGCGGCTCCACCTGCTGGCCAACCACCCGGACGATGCCTTCCTCTTCCCCAAGCTTCTGCAGAAGCTGGCCGACTTGCGGCAGCTGGTCACCGAGCACGCGCAGCTGGTGCAGGAGATCAAGAAGACGGAGGATACGTCGCTGCACCCGCTCCTGCAGGAGATCTACAGAGACATGTATTGAACAGCGTGGCCCATCGTCCCATCCTTTTTGGTTTTTTTGTGACCCCCCTTCCCCGGTGAACCTTCTCCTCAATGCAGCAAGGGCTACTTTCAACTTCTGATCGCTAATATTAAGCCTTGTTTCCACCAAGTGGCGCACCTTTATTTGACGTATGTAGAAGTTGCACTCCCGCTAGCCGGTAATTGAACCCTTTTGAGCCTCGAGGGCCACCGTACCCCAATGCTTAAGTGAGGCAAGAGCTAGCCTGAGAAGTATGGACCTCAAAAGGTTCTACTAAGCTTTGCAAAGACAGACTCAAAACAACCAAACGCTAAAATCTTGACTTTTTTCAAGTCGAGATTTTTTTTTTTTGCTGCATTAAAAAAAAAAAAATTCAATTTCCCTCCACCCCAAAAAAAATTGGTGGCTGAAAGTTGTGAATAACTCGTCGTTAGATTCCAACTTGTCATGTTCTCATCAACTAATAACTTGACTCACATCGGACTCTTGTCTTCTCAAATGAGCCTTTATTTCTCCCTCACAAATAATTAGCCCAAAAATCTCTCCAAATGATGTCTTCATCTTGGTCAAAAAAATAATAAAAAAAAATTAATATAATAATATCATATTTTTCTCTTTCCACTTATCTGCACTTCATCCCAAGATTTTGAATTTCTTTTTACATAAAATTCTGAATTTAGTTTCATCTAATTGTTGTTTTCCCACAAATGTGAGTTTATGGCACCATAAATTACATATTTATTTCCACGTAAATTACTTTATAGTCTGTGGAATTTCTTTTTTTTTTTTTTTTACTACAATTCCATTCTCGAAAAATTCAGATTTATTTTTCTGTCCCCAAATTCTGATTTTTCTTTCATCTCAAATTACAGAATGATATGGCTTCAGTTTCAGAAAATGTCATTATGAATTATGAGTTTGGCAACTTTTCTGAAGCTGCGGTCACTCATGGCTGGTGCCTGACACTCTTCCATCTTTTGACATACAATTTTATCATCATCATCATCATCAACAATACAAAAATATATTATTTAGTCTCCCCAAAAATGATGACTTTATGCACCCAAACTCCTCCTAAATTATTTATTTTGCACTTTTTTTTTTTTTTTAGTCGATCAAGTCTATAAACTTGCTCAACAGCGACAAAGACAAAAGTCACGCGCTAAGAAGAACAAATAGCCATCGCCATCATGTGATGTCGCTTGTTTACATTGCGTCCTTCCTCCTTTTTGTTTGGCGGCTCGCACTGATGATGTCATCCTTCAGCTCAGGGTGTACCGAACCGCGCCAAACGGTAATCATCCTAATGGATGGAACTAAACTGCACTCTTTGGTGGAAACTTTGGCTCAAGCCGCTGATGATCAGCTGGGGTGGGGGGGGGGGTGTCGGGGGGGGAATTGACTCTGGGCACGCTTCACTCCACCGTTGATGGATTAAAAAAAAAAAAAAAGAAAAGACTTTCTGGGGACAGCTTTGATGGCAGCCCTGCTCTCTGAAACACCCGAAAATGAGGAAGAGTGAACTGTCACTCCATCAGAATGTAGATTTTAGTGATCTAAAGCCATAATCTTTTTGCAGTGGCATCCGTGACGGCGAAATGCAGATTTGGATGTGATGTCTTGCTCTCATGTACTCATTTCATATTTCTATCTCTGTGATTGAACAGTGGATGTAAAAAGTCTGCACACCCCTGTTCAAAAAAAAAAAAAAAAAAAAGCTACAAATAAATCATTTAAAAACTCTTTCCAAAAAGTGACCTACAGTAAATCCTATAACACTCACCTGAGAAAGAAAACACATCTTTTTGAGGGGGGAAGTAATAAATAACATGGTTGCACAAGTGTGCACACCCTCTTAAAAAGGGGGAATCTGCCTATGTTCAGAATTAACCAATCAAAATCAAACAGGTGTTAAAATGGGAGTCGGCGCAAATCTACCAGCATTTAAAGCGCCAATGACTAACCCTAAATAAAGTTCAGCTGTTCGAGAAGTCTTTTCCTGATTTTTTTTTTGGGGGGGGGAGGTTTACAGGTTAGAAGTCACATAAATAGTGGGAAAAAAGTTTAGAAATGGTTTATTGTCACAAAACGTTGCCATTTGAAGAGGGGCGTGGAGACTTTATTTATACAGTATAGCCACTGAATGGATGACGAACCTCACTTGAGCAATATCCATCTGGAATGTTTTTTTTTTAAACATTGTACTGAAGTGTCCGACCACCTCAGTGCACACAAGCAGGTCTGTGACATTTAAAGGGATATGCTTTCTTTTTTTTTTTTGTCTTTTATACTGGATTCTTCATCATGCACATGTACTCCGTACTGTTTAAGTGCTTCGCCATATCGCAGCTAACGAGAGGGGGGTGCGGGTTGGCGGGGGGGCAGAATTGCAGTAGTTAACACTTGTTTTATTTACAAAATCTGATCAATAAAATATATTTTGTCATTGTTTTTGGTCCTGGTTAACATGTACATTTGGTTAGCATTGCTTTTGTACACTTTTTTTTTGTATAACAAGGTGACAAATATCTGCCTAACTGGGTGGAGGACTTTCAGCAGAGATTCAAGTCTTATCCGATGTCATCCTGACTTCATGTCGAGCGGACAGGCTTTTGTATTCCTGCAGTTTTTGAGTTTTGTTTTGGGTTTTTTTTGGTAGTCTGACAGCTTTTTCTTTATCCCCACGCACCGCCCCCAAAAAATCAATTCAGTTAAATCTGTTCAGATCTTTGCGTTGGGAACACGTGCGCAGGGTTTGCAGTGTTGACATTGAGGCGCTCGAAAAAGGTACAAATGCGAATCCACTTTGGTACACTTCTGTGTGGTAAATATTTTACGTTACAAAAGTATGTCCAGCAAATACAGTCACGTATTTTTTTTGTACTTTGTGTGTGTATGTGTGACTAATTCCGGTTGTTTGAGCTCAAACAAAGAGCAGCCGGAATACGGCTCATTTGAATAGCCATCGATTCCCGGGGACATTCCGCTGTGTTCTTTGCCGCTTTTTCGATTGAGAGCCGCCAAAGCTGCAACCGTGTGTTCGTTCATTCTTTCATTTGGTGTCATATGAGGACTCGTGATTGGTTATGGGTTCCCCCCCCCCCCCCTCTCTCTCTGCATTGGAGCATCTATGCTTTGATAACATTTTCTCAGGTCATATTATGATGATCGGAATAATATTTGTATGTACGCTAACACGATGAGCAACAATCACTTATGCGTTTAACATCATACTTGATTGCAGTCATGCCCTCTTAATTGTCATATATTTGGGGGAGTTTGATTTTTTCTTTTTTGGGGTGTGGGGGGGACAAATTGTGTTATTATTAGTTTTTGCCCCTTTATGACTCTAATAGTGCATATAATTTCCTCCTGAAGTGATGCTTTTGTCGCCTCCGACCCGCTGCTATCCCGGGCTTCTCGTATCTCACCAAACACGCCATGAGTAGGTTACTAACGTTCCATTTCCTCATTTTGTGCTGTTTGTTTACTCAACAGCACAGAGAGCAGGCATCTATTAGGGCTACTATACCTTTTTGTAATATATATATATATTTTTTTTAATCAAATAGTTTTTTAAAATTGTTTCAGGAAATACCTCGTTAAAAAAAAAACTGCAAAATTGTGACGCTATATTTATATTTAACTCATTCACTTCACTGCCATTGACGGCTATAGACGTCAAAGATCCATTTCAACCGGGCGGGAAATAAATGAGTTATATACAGTATATATAAATTCTATAATGCATTGTGGCCTCCTCCACTCACGGAAAGATTTGTTTCTGCAATGCCACGTGTCCTCTGCGGGCTACCTGCAGTCCATCCACACCATTTGAGGAAATGCCTATTATTTTTAAAGACTGTGCCTCACCGTGTGCGCAAACAAATATAACAATTGAGAGCACAATCGGGTGTACACATTTGGATTTTCACGTGTGACTCAACAGGTACGAGTAGACAGGAAATAGCGTTATAGTTTTAGATGATTCACAGTGAAGAATCACAACTTTAAGAGAGGTTGAAAATAATGTCATGTTCACCAATTGGGCCCAAAAGAGGAAAATGTGACGTGTCTTCTGAATGTAGGAATGTTTTTGTGTACGTGTGTTGAAAGGGATATTTTTGTTTTTTAAGAAATCAAGGAAACATAGTGTTCCTTTGTACTCAGGAGACATTAGACGTACTGTTCTTCATTTTCTAACTCTTCACTATCAACTATAGTATTCTGCCAACCGTACTGATTCACATAACCTTTTTTTTTTTTGTCTCTCTTCCTAATTTCTGACGAAATACTACTTTTGGTTGCAGTTGTCATAGGAATAAGCTGGTATGATTGTTTTTGTTTAGCTTGCTTTTATGGCGAAGGCAGAGACACAACAAGGACGTGATGTCTTTCTGAATTGTGGCTTGTTAAATTGTTACATGATACTGTAAATGTGTATGAGGAATGTATAGCTCGTCATTGAAATGACACAATAACCTGACATTGAATGGATTTCAAAAATAAAAAAAAGAACATTCAAAATGAATTCTTGTGCACTTTGATTCCATCTGAAAATACATTAGATTGCATCACATTGGTAGTAAAAATAGTTGCTGAAAGAAAGTCCAACTTGCACTTTTATTTACTAATAAAATCGCGAATAAAAAATTGCGACGCTCTCCAGCGTTTAAGTGTTTTGTGCAGTTGCGCTTCCGCTGCACTAGACGGCGCTCGCTCTTCTAAATGGCCACCGCTTTTCCGGTCTCGTGTGGTCAACATGGCGGCGTCCATGGCCCGAGTTTTACGACACCGGGCTTGCGTTCCACAAACTGCAAGCTTTTGGCTAAAATGCAAATTTCACCGTTCGGTTTCTGTATGTAATGGGCTACTACACGCTCTTAATAAACGCGGAATTGTGAAGGACTCTTTCCCGGATGACGCGGCGCATAACAGGCTGCCTCGCCTGCTGCAGTCCTGCGCTCAGACCGTGTACTGCGGCTTTGACCCCACGGCGGACAGCCTCCACGTCGGCAACCTGCTCGCCCTCATCGGCCTGCTGCACTTCCGAAGCGCCGGTCACCATGTGATCGCCGTGCTCGGCGGGGCCACGGCGCAAATCGGCGACCCGAGCGGAAAAACGAGCGAGCGGGAGCGGCTGACTGCGAACGCCGTGGAGGAGAACACGCGCGGCATCCGCGAGAGCATCCACAGGATTTTCACCAACCACGAGCTGCACTTCCACGACGGCTCCAAGACGCCGGGAACCGTGACGGTACTGAACAACTTGAGCTGGTACAAAGACTGGAACGTGGTGGGGTTCCTGGCGGAGTCCGGAAGACACCTCCGCATGGGCACCATGCTGAGCCGCCACAGCGTCCAGTCCAGGCTGCGTAGCTCGGAGGGGATGAGCCTGGCCGAGTTCACTTACCAGGCATTCCAGGCCTACGACTTCTACCACCTGAACCAAATATACGGCTGCAAGATCCAACTGGGGGGCACCGACCAGCTGGGCAACCTCATGTCTGGCCACGACTTCATTAACAAGTAAATAGCCCCTTATACAAACAACGATCCCGAAACACTTAAGTGTCCGTTCAGACTTATCTCAGCCACGAGATTAAGTTTGTGTAGCGCCTTTTGCTTGTGCTTCCCAACAGAGTGAGCGGGGAGGAGGTGTACGGCCTCACCCTCCCGCTGGTCACCAGCACGACGGGCGACAAGCTGGGCAAGACGGCGGGCAACGCCGTGTGGCTCAACCGCGACAGGACGTCCCCCTTCGAGCTCTACCAGTTTTTCCTCCGGCAGCCTGACGCCAGCGTGGAAGGGTGGGCGGCGCAAAATACCAACGTCTGCCGAGTAGAGTGTTTGTATTGGACTCGTGTTTATTGCCTGGAAGGTACCTGAAGCTGTTCACCTTCCTGCCACTGGCCGAGGTGGAGAGCCTGATGGCGCAGCAGCGAGCAGATCCTGGTAAACGGCTGGCACATAAACGACTGGCAGCCGAGGTGACCAAGCTGGTACACGGGAAGGAGGGCCTCGAGAGTGCCAAGAGGTCGGAAGCCTTTTTCTATTGCGCTGTATTTAGACCCCGTGACCTCAACTGTATTTATAGAGCACTTTAAAACAGCCACTGCTGTTTACAAAGCGCTGTACATGGAGAAAAAAAAAATCATACAACATACAAAACAAAGCCCCTATCTCACTGAGTGACGAGCGTTTGCCACAGTTGGCGAAGGGAGCAACGTTTTGACCGAGTCGACGCTTCTTGAAGTTGTCAAACTGTTGTTTCCTGCAGATGCACCGACACTCTGTACCACAGCAGCGTGCGGGCACTGGAGGAGATGAGCGACCTGGAGCTGCAGGAGCTCTTCCGAGAGGCTCCCTTCCATGAACAGCTGCTGGAGCCGGGGACCACCGTCATCGACGCGTGCCGCAGCGTCAATGCCGTCCCGGAGGGTCCCAAAGGGTACACACACACACACACACACACACACACACACACACACACACACAATTGATCGTATTTCAGGTAAATGTTCAGCCTCCTGCTCTGTTGCGGGTCAAATTGAATAACTAAAAAAAAAAAAAATTAAAACAATAATAATAAAATCAAAGAAATGTTCCTAAAGTAAAAAAAATAAAAAATCTTTCAGTATACTCTCAACCCCCCATGCATGGCATATTACAAGTTTTTTTTAAATGGTTATAAAGATGAATTGAATGCTTAGTAAAGTGTTGCTGTGTATTCATTTTTTTCTCCATCATATTTTCTATCTTGCGGCAATCTTTGTGTAGATTTAACGTGACAAAGTGCATTTCCGAGGGTCGGCCATGTTTTTGGAGCTTGCGCTTTTTTTTTCGTCACCCAGACGGATAATCAAAGCCATCACGACGCCGGCTGCAACCACTAAAACAGTCATTACACATTGGAGACCGCGCTAATTATATATACTTAGAACATGGTCAGCGCCTGAGCGTGGCGTCAGGCAGGTCTTCGCCACACTCCGTTCACAAAAGCACTCATTTCAACCCTTGAACGTCAGCCACCTCTTGACTGTCGCGCCGTCGTAATTGAGACGACGGCGGCGCGGGGATTGTTTGCCCGCGCTGACTTGAATGCTTTATATTTGACGGACTCTTGTGTGTGCAGGTATCGGATGGTTTCGGAGGGGGCGGTGTGGCTCAACCACAAGCGGACTGACAACCCGGAGCAGGTGCTGATCCCCAAGCTCCACATCCTGGCCAACGGACTCACGCTGGTCCGAGTGGGCAAAAGAAACTTCTATATTATCAAATGGCTCGGTCTTTGAAAGGTGTGTGGACGTGGCTTTTTTTTTTTTTTGTTTGCATATAAATATTGTACAGAGGTCATTTATATCACGATGGTAATTAAAAGGATTTTATTTAAATGTTGCTTCTCGCTTGCTCACTTTGCTCACATGAACAGCAGGGGGAGACATTACACTTAACGAAATGGCGGCGGCAGACTAGAACAGGTTGATGAGCTCATTCATTCTCAAGTAAATGGTCTCATGGGGGGGTAACGCCTTTCGTAACTTTTAAACCGTTTTTCTTAAATACTGTACCTTGAAAGGTATGTATTAGAAAATCACAAATAGTATAATGACTCAAATAAGGATCATATTAATTCGTACTCTTTAGGCCCTTATGATTTTTTTAATCTTTTTCTCTTTGAGGAAAATGGATAGTACTTCCCGAACATAGCTCAAGAAAATCCCAGATCCATCTCTACAATGTCACAGAAAGTAATTGTAAAAATGTGGGACGTGTACGATTTGTGGTACTGAAATTAATGTTCAAAGTGTGCATGAGGTTATATTCGCTCAAATTACTTTTTAATCCAAAACCGTACATTTCTGAAGTGGAGTTTAATTTTATTTAACTTTCAAGCACAATACATTTGTGTTGAATGTCTTCCAACACTCATTTGGTTTGATTTTTCATTTAATTGATGTACATACAAATTGAATCATTATTTGGTTAGAGCTTACGTCCTTCAAGTGTGCTTAATGCCATAATGTCTTACAAAAATTAAGACACTTTTCACGATGGTGGTATTGGGAGAGCTAATTATTTTTTTGAGGTGGTACTTGCAAAACGTTTAAGAACCACTTTCAGAGAAAACAATCAATTGTGAAAGTGTGTTGTGTCCAAGGAGGGACATCATCCTGGACAGGAAGTACCTGTACTTTATCTAACTTGTCAGTTTTTTAAGGTGGATAAATAAATAAATCGCTCATAATTTATGTATTTATTTCGGAGGGGGGGATAAACACGTGTCCAAAAATCGTTTTAAGACTGCCGTCACGGATAGACGTCAAGTAACTTGTCCACGCCAAACGTACTGAAAATGATAAATTCTTTGTAAACGTCACATGTCAACGATTTTTTTATGGGTGCGTGTAACATCGAGCAAAACAAAAAAGGTGGTTGTTTGGTCCCTCCCACTCATCTTGCGTGAGCCACCTTAACAGAGTGGGTGGGCTTAAAACGCTTTGGGCCAATGAGAAATGGCCTTTCTATTTAAACAGCGCCTGCGTGTCAATCATTGTTGTCCCCGCCCCTCCCTTTCGACTCTGCAGTCTAGCTCTCAAACTCTAAAGTACGTCGACTCAATCGCCATATTGGCTTCGGAGAAGCTCATGTGTGCGCTTTCGTCCTCTGTTTTTTTGTTGTTTGTTTTGTTTTTTTCCCCTCCAGCGGATTTAAAGTGACAAGAAGCAGTTGGGAGTTGACGAAAGCGAGGCGAGCTAAAGCGATTGACGTTTTAATGGCGTGAACGGGTTTTCCCCATCTTTACCCTACGTCGCGTTTGACTATTTTTTTGGGAAGATCTTAACCAGCGTAGAATTTGTTTTCGTTCACCCCGAAAAAAGTGGACGCTCCCGGTTGGTTTCGTGGGTCTTTCTCCGTGGTGGAGCGGAGCGGGGTTGAGGATTAAAACTGAAAACAACAAAACGTTTAAAAAAAAAAGATGTCCGATGTTCGACTTTCCAGCGGCAGCCCGACGTTGGAGCGGAGCGAGCCGCGCTTGTCGGAGCACCCGAAACCGTCAGCCTGCCGGATCCTCTTCGGCTCGGTGGACCACGACGAGCTCCGTCGGGATTTAAAGGGACACCTGCGGGAGCTCGAGGAGGCCGCCGTCGCCAAGTGGAGCTTCGACTTCGCCTCGCACAGCCCGCTAGAAAACGACGCCGGGCTCCGCTGGGAGCTAGTGGACTGTCGCGATGTGCCGGACTTCTATACGCGGCTGGAGCGAAGGAGTTCGGGGAATAACCGTTTGGATGTAAACGGGAACCACCGCTGTGTTGTCTGCGAGCCCGCGGAAGAGCGAGCCGGTGGGCCGACGTCGTGCCCGGAGCAGTGCACCGCTTTGAGGAAGAGACCTGCCTGTCACGGTACTTAATCCCCGACCGGACTACTCCACATTTTGTCCGCCCCATTTTTTTCTTTCTTTCTTTTTTTGACACATTTTAATGATTTTCCCAGAGCCCTCAACCCAAAGTAAGAGGTCGCACAGCAGCCCGGCTGAGTATCCGAACCGGAGTCGCTCCGCCGAACACACGCCCAGAAAGAGCAGCGGAAGCCCGGGGAGGCAAACGTGAGACGCGCGGTGAGGATTTCTTTTTGGTTCAAAGGCGCACCCACCAGTGGTGCCCTTTAAAAAAAAAAAAAAAATATATATATATTGTTTAGAGGGAAGAGATTCCCTTCACTGCTACTGCCATTATACTCGTAGTAAAAGTTTAGTACAAATAAATATTCCTACTGAAATAGCATTCACAGAGGTGAGAATCAGGTGTCGCAGTACTTCAACGATAATTTTAAAAAAAATCTAAAATGAAAATTCGATGTAGTTCACGTCGTGTGTGAATTTTCAAACGTTCGCATGACGCAAGTGCTCGTAATATATCTTGTCGTGGTGCTTGGGCGAGGATACGCGTCCACGAACGCCCGCGCACAGGTGTGTGCGCGTGCCAGGGGCGCGCGCTCTTTATTTAACAAAAAAAAAACATTTTTATGATTTTCCCCACTGCACCTGGTTGGTAAAGTTGTAAACAACTGGCGTGCGGGCGTAGAGCGTGGTAGTCGTAGTAGTAGTAGTGGTCGTAGTAGTAGTAGTAACACGTCAGCAGCCACTACCCTCGTGCGCGTGCACGCCTGGGGGGGGGAGGAGGAGGAGTGGGGTTGGTTCTGTGCGTGCACATCTGTCGACGCCTCTGTGTGCTTCAACTCCAAACGAACACGTTTTGGGGACGCTGTTTGATTATTAAGTGCGTGTAATAGATATAAATGTTTACGATTTTTTTTTTTACTATGTCCCACGCATACTCTTTGCACTTGAAGATTTTTGTAACCCAGCCACCTCCTGGTTTGCGAGTTGGGGAGCTCGAAGACTAATTTACGGGGATTTTTATTATTCAGAGTGCAGCTTTTGGCACGCAAAGTAGTGTTTGCTCTTGTTTCGATTCATAACTCTATTGAATAGTTGTCATTTTTTGGAAGGTGCCATTTCATTCCGCGCTGCATTGCCTTGAAGCCTGTGCTGTAATCGTGCTCTGCGTTTGCTATTTGCATGGTGTGTCGCGCTCGAGAGCCGTTTTTATTTGATCTGTTCAACATTTTGGTGTTCAAAGAGTACATCGGTGCCTTTTTATATAGAATGCTTGTATATCTATTTAGATTTTTTTTTGTAATTTTTTTTGTGTGCCTGGTTCAAAATCATAATTTGCGTGTTTTGCCACAGGAGAACTTTAACTCCGATTTTAGGGTTTCTTTTCACACCTTTGTCATACTTCAAATAATGATGCAACATGGCTGTTTCAATAATGCTGCCGCTTTTGATCTGTTGATGAAAACCATTTTGTTTACTGACTAAAAGTGTCGAATAATTTATCCGTTTTGTTGAGGTTGCATGCTTTTTTTTGTGATTTAGATTTATACAGTTAGGTCTACAATTAGCTTATGTCATTGTGATATGTATGTCCCGAGTCTCATCTGAATAACTCCGCTTTTTTTTTCTTTTCTTCCTTTCACAGAGTTGAAGATGCATTTCCTCTGCGTATGTCAGTCGCCTTTTTTTTTTCTTCGTTTTGGAAGAAGAGGAAGTACACACATCATGAGAAACATATCAGCTCTCCTCGAGGACGCTGTTGAAGCACTGATTCAGAAAAACACTAAAAAAAAACAAAAAACAAAGTTGTGGCACTCAAAACGAAAATTTGTTGTTTTTGTTGAAAGTTACTGCCTCTGAAAAGCAGTCGATGTAGCATTGTGCAATTAGGTTTGAGTTCTGTTCCTTTGCTCCTTATTTTTTTTGTACTACCTGTGTGTGTATTATAAATTATAATTTCTCTCCATATGTAGCACATAAGACAACAGCGTGATTTGAAAATCCTTTTATATATATCTATATCTATACATATAGATATATATAAAAAAATTAAAAAAGACAAGGTGTGAATTTTGATTTGACGTGAAGAATTGCAGTGTAGTTTGATTTCCAAAATGCCGTTTGATTTACTGAAAAGCAGTTTTGACTTTGACAGTTAAAAAAATAAGAGTGTGTGTGAGAGAGAGAAAAAAAAGATAAATCGCTTCAGTTTCTCGACAGTGTATCTTCACACTTCCAAACTCGTCAGTGAAGAACGGTACAAATGTTGTGACCATTGTCTGTTCCCTACACAGGATTGCAAAGTTCTTATTTAAATGGCCCTAATACTTCTGATGGAGGATTTTTTTTTGTTGTTATTATTATTATTATTATTCTTTTAAAGTTTTTCAGAATCTGATTTCCTTTTTGTGTTCCTTGCACACCTCAGCCGTTATTCAAACAGTGCGATGGAGTTGAGGTACCTTTTTGAAGAAAAGAGGAAAAAAAAAATTCAAGAGTGGTGCAAAAGGGTCGTCGGGCATGCGTGTCCGTCCTCCTCTTCGTTAAGTCACCTGCCTTAATCCTGATTTGAATGTTCTTACAAGACCAAACCCTTGGCCGCCAAGTGCTTCTTTTGACTTCACATAGTTTGACTTTGTGATAACCTTGAACTAAAACTGCATTGCAAAATTTGTGTTTAGCCTGCTGAGGATGCTGATGTTGGCATCTAGAAGCCTTGTTTTGTTTTTTTTTTTTTTTTGGGCCTAATGTTCCAACCCCAGTGTCAAAACTGGACCAGACGGAGGAACACCAGCTCGTCTCAGAAATGCAGTCACTATTGCCTGTGTATTTTTGTGTAAATATTTTCTTTGTACATTATTTTGTAAAAAAAATTGAAAAACATAAAAAACCCCACAGAAATTATACTAACTTATTTATGTCAAGCTTTTTTTTTTTAATGTAGAATATAAAAAAAATTGATTCACGGTTATCCAAAGTGGCATTTACTTTATTATTATAATTGTATTATTTTTTAAAACCATATTTGTGGTAGTCCCCCCCCCCCCTTCTTATCAACAAGGTTGCAAACTGAGCCTAATAAGATATTTTGATGTGCATTGTTTTTGTTTTCTTTTGTAATGTGTGGACATAAAATGTGTTGCAATCAATTAAAACAGTTAAAATTGAATTCCAATTACACTTGTGGCTTTTTTTTTTCCTCTCCAAAATGTACTTGGGTTGTTTTTGTTTTCTGTTTTTAATTTGCTCAAGGTTCAACTTGGATCAGACTGATTGACGGGCTGTTGGTCCAATCCAAAGGCGAGTAGCGAGCAGACCGACCGCTCTTCTTCAGCCGGTAACATTGTCCGCACTTATCACAGCAAACGGAAAAATGCGAATCCACGACAGCTCCAAGCTCCCAATTCCAACAAAATTGAGATGATGTGTAAAACATGAATAAAACCAAAAAAACATGTTACAAACCCTATTTTCAATTGATTACACCACAAAAATATTTAGCAAATAATGTCATATTAATTATTTAAAAATGCTGCCGGCTTCTCCGGCCCGAGCTCATCTGAGATGGACTGATGCGAAGTGGAAAAAGTGCAATGTGGTCTGACGAGTCCACGTTTCGAGTTGTTTCTGAAAATCATGGACGCCCTGTCGTCCAGGCCAAAGAGTCGAAGGAACATCCGGATTGTTGCCAGGCCACATTCGACACGTGTTTCAACAGTGCGGCTTCGTAGAAAGAGTGTGAATACTAAACTGGCCTGCCAGCAGTCCAGACCTGTCTCCTGTTGCAATCGTGTGGCGCATTATGAAGTGCAAATCACGACAATGGAGACCCCTGGCTGTCAACTGAAGTTGTACTTCAGGCAAGAATCCTCCAACATGACCTTGTCTTAGCTTTCTTTTGTAGAAATTAAAGTATTTTCAAATTTCAAACTAAGAATATTTACCGCCAAACAACGATACTATTCATGAGTTTGAACTTTAAATATTTTGTCTTTGTTGTGCATTCAGCTGAATACAGGTTGTAAGGAATTTTGTAAATAATTGTAGCCTGTTTCTCTTTGTGTTTTCCACAATGTCCTGACTTCATTCAAATTACGATTTGTCTGTGTGACTGCACGGAAAGACACGTTTGATCCAATTTGTGTGCGCGTGTGAATGGAGGAACCCTGCTCACGTTTTGTGTTCCGTTTGTCAGATGGCACGCTATTCCAATCATGCGTGAAAATGAATACACAATATTGAAACGTTTCTGTTTTTCTTTTCGACATTGTTTCCCGCCCCCTCTGTTGCAGAAACATTGCTGCGGTTGACCAAGTGGCCCACTTGGAAGGCACGCCACCCGCGTCTTCTGTCGTCTCCCCGCTTCCTGTGAGCCAACCGCAGGGAGCCACCTGCAGCCGCCGAGTGTTTGTGCATGCGCGTGTTGCGAGGTGGGCCCGCGAGTTGGGGTCCGGTCCCGAAGTGTGCAGGTGGGTAACCTCAGCTCAAGCCAGCCACCCCCATCCTGAGCCAGGCCCATTGTCCCAGTATGTGGGCCTTTGTGTGGAGGGCCATTGTGAGGGGCCAGGGGCCGGCCACTGTTGTGTCTGGGCCTTCTCTGTGCAGACAAAGGTGGTGGTGTTGGAGGGGGGGGTCAACAGCCCCGATCTCAGACTGACTGCTTGACTAGTTGGCTTGCTGGTTGACTAACTGACTGCAAGTTGTGTGCGCGCTAGCCAACTTGTGATGACTGATCTTGGCTGACTCAGGCAAACAACCGTTGAAGAAAATTGCGTTCGTGTACAAAAGTTCCATTTGTTTCTTCTGTCGCATGGGGGAGAGGGGGGTAATTGCAAATTTGTGGCCTCAAAAGTAATTTGAATGTATGCACAAAATTTGGGCGCCCTTAATTGGGTATGAGCTGCACACAAAATACTCGTTTGTGGACAGGAAATATCGTCATTCATGGCCACAGAAGGTGTCAATAAGTCCTGGCTGTGAAGGGGAAAACTTTTGTGAATAAGTTAAGAAAAAAAAAAAAGAATAGTCTTTTTCTGATCATATGCATAACAGAGTTGCATGAGGTACCTTTTTGTGAAAAATAGAAGACATTTGCTCCATCCGTTCTTTTGGAAAACTATTTGGTGTTGTCAAGTCCAGCGTATGGTGATTCGCTGATTTCCTCTTACATGACAAATAGTGTTTTGCGGCCACGGAATTGGTTGTAACACGTACAGGAAAGATGTGGCCGCAGAGTAGCTATTATGGTCAAATAAAGTAAAACTACTCGCACACTGTGAACCCACCTGACAGACAGATGCTCATCATTAACCGGTAATCTTTTAAGCCAAAAAAAACGACCATGTATAGTAAGGCGTTTTTAGCCGAAAAAAACGACCATGTATAGTAAGGCGTTTTGAGGAAAAAAAAGACCATGTATAGTAAGGCGTTTTAAGACAAATCACAGTCACTGGTAGTGTAGAGGTATACACGCCGGTGTTCGGTCCAGGCAACCCATGTTCAAACCCGGCTTAAGTTACAGGTGAAAATACAACAGTTAGTTACTTTTCGTTTTTAGCCCCAAAAAACGACCATGTATAGTAAGGCGTTTTTAGCACAAAAAATGACCATGTATAGTAAGGCGTTTTTGGACAAAATTTCTAGCCGAAAAAAACGACCATGTATAGTAAGGCGTTTTAGCTGAAAACGACCATGTATCGTAAGGCGTTTTGCGAAAAAACGACCATGTATAGTAAGGCGTTTTTGACGAAAAAAGACCATGTATAGTAAGGCGTTTTTAACGAAAAACGACCATGTATAGTAAGGCGTTTTAGCTGAAAAAACGACCATGTATAGTAAGGCGTATTTTGAAAAAAGCGACCATGTATAGTAAGGCGTTTTAACACAAAAACCCGACCATGTATAGTAAGGCGTTTTTAACCGAAAAACGACCATGTATAGTAAGGCGTTTTATCCCAAAAAACGACCATGTATAGTAAGGCGTTTTAGCTGAAAAAACGACCATGTATAGTAAGGCATTTTTAGCGAAAAAACGACCATGTATAGTAAGGCGTTTTTGGCGAAAAAACGACCATGTATAGTAAGGCGTTTTTAACCGAAAAAACGACCATGTATAGTAAGGCGTTTTATCGAAAAACGACCATGTATAGTAAGGCGTTTTTAACGAAAAAACGACCATGTATAGTAAGGCGTTTTATCCGAAAAAGCGACCATGTATAGTAAGGCGTTTTTGCGAAAAAGCGACCATGTATAGTAAGGCGTTTTTGCCAAAAAAAGCGACCATGTATAGTAAGGCGTTTTTGCCCAAAAAGCGACCATGTATAGTAAGGCGTTTTTGCGAAAAAACGACCATGTATAGTAAGGCATTTTTAGCGAAAAAACGACCATGTATAGTAAGGCGTTTTAGATGAAAAAACGACCATGTATAGTAAGGCATTTTTAGCGAAAAAAGCGACCATGTATAGTAAGGCGTTTTCAGCGAAAAAACGACCATGTATAGTAAGGCGTTTTTAGATGAAAAAACGACCATGTATAGTAAGGCGTTTTTGCGAAAAAACAACCATGTATAGTAAGGCGTTTTTGCGAAAAAAACGACCATGTATAGTAAGGCGTTTTTGCGAAAAACGACCATGTATAGTAAGGCGTTTTAGCTGAAAAAAACGACCATGTATAGTAAGGCGTTTTAGGCGAAAAACGACCATGTATAGTAAGGCGTTTTCAGCGAAAAAACGACCATGTATAGTAAGGCGTTTTCAGCGAAAAAACGACCATGTATAGTAAGGCGTTTTAGATGAAAAAAACGACCATGTATAGTAAGGCGTTTTTAGCGAAAAAACAACCATGTATAGTAAGGCGTTTTTGCGAAAAAACGACCATGTATAGTAAGGCGTTTTTGCCAAAAAGCGACCATGTATAGTAAGGCGTTTTTAGCTGAAAAAGCGACCATGTATAGTAAGGCGTTTTTTGCGAAAAAGCGACCATGTATAGTAAGGCGTTTTTAGCGAAAAAAGCGACCATGTATAGTAAGGCGTTTTTAGGCGAAAAAACGACCATGTATAGTAAGGCGTTTTTGCCCAAAAAACGACCATGTATAGTAAGGCGTTTTTGCGAAAAAACGACCATGTATAGTAAGGCATTTTTTGCGAAAAAACGACCATGTATAGTAAGGCGTTTTTAGGCGAAAAAACGACCATGTATAGTAAGGCATTTTTGCCCAAAAAAACGACCATGTATAGTAAGGCATTTTTAGCGAAAAAACGACCATGTATAGTAAGGCATTTTTGCGCCGAAAAAAACGACCATGTATAGTAAGGCGTTTTTGCCAAAAACCGACCATGTATAGTAAGGCGTTTTAGATGAAAAAACGACCATGTATAGTAAGGCGTTTTTGCGAAAAAACGACCATGTATAGTAAGGCGTTTTTGCGAAAAAACGACCATGTATAGTAAGGCGTTTTTAGCTGAAAAAAGCGACCATGTATAGTAAGGCGTTTTTAGGCGAAAAACGACCATGTATAGTAAGGCATTTTTAGCGAAAAAACGACCATGTATAGTAAGGCGTTTTTAGCATTTTTAGCGAAAAACGACCATGTATAGTAAGGCGTTTTTGGCCCAAAAAACGACCATGTATAGTAAGGCGTTTTTCGCAGAAAAAAACGACCATGTATAGTAAGGCGTTTTTAGCCGAAAAAAACGACCATGTATAGTAAGGCGTTTTTAGGCGAAAAACGACCATGTATAGTAAGGCATTTTTGCGAAAAACGACCATGTATAGTAAGGCGTTTTTAGCGAAAAACGACCATGTATAGTAAGGCGTTTTTGCCCAAAAAAACGACCATGTATAGTAAGGCGTTTTTCCGAAAAAACGACCATGTATAGTAAGGCGTTTTTAGCCGGAAAAAACGACCATGTATAGTAAGGCGTTTTTAGCCGAAAAAACGACCATGTATAGTAAGGCGTTTTTGGCCCGAAAAAACGACCATGTATAGTAAGGCGTTTTTAGCCGAAAAAACGACCATGTATAGTAAGGCGTTTTTGCGAAAAACGACCATGTATAGTAAGGCGTTTTTGCCAAAAAAACGACCATGTATAGTAAGGCGTTTTTGCGAAAAAACGACCATGTATAGTAAGGCGTTTTTGCGAAAAAACGACCATGTATAGTAAGGCGTTTTTGCGAAAAAACGACCATGTATAGTAAGGCGTTTTTGCCAAAAACGACCATGTATAGTAAGGCGTTTTTGCGAAAAAACGACCATGTATAGTAAGGCGTTTTTGCGAAAAAACGACCATGTATAGTAAGGCGTTTTTGCGAAAAAACGACCATGTATAGTAAGGCGTTTTTAGCGAAAAAACGACCATGTATAGTAAGGCGTTTTTGCGAAAAAACGACCATGTATAGTAAGGCGTTTTTGCGAAAAAAGCGACCATGTATAGTAAGGCGTTTTTGCGAAAAAACGACCATGTATAGTAAGGCGTTTTTAGCGAAAAACGACCATGTATAGTAAGGCGTTTTTAGCGAAAAAACGACCATGTATAGTAAGGCGTTTTTGCGAAAAAACGACCATGTATAGTAAGGCGTTTTTGCGAAAAAACGACCATGTATAGTAAGGCGTTTTTGCGAAAAAACGACCATGTATAGTAAGGCGTTTTTAGCGAAAAAACGACCATGTATAGTAAGGCGTTTTTGCGAAAAAACGACCATGTATAGTAAGGCGTTTTTGCGAAAAAACGACCATGTATAGTAAGGCGTTTTTAGCGAAAAAACGACCATGTATAGTAAGGCGTTTTTGCGAAAAAACGACCATGTATAGTAAGGCGTTTTTAGCGAAAAAACGACCATGTATAGTAAGGCGTTTTTAGCGAAAAAACGACCATGTATAGTAAGGCGTTTTTGCGAAAAAACGACCATGTATAGTAAGGCGTTTTTGCGAAAAAACGACCATGTATAGTAAGGCGTTTTTGCGAAAAAACGACCATGTATAGTAAGGCGTTTTTAGCGAAAAAACGACCATGTATAGTAAGGCGTTTTAGCGAAAAAACGACCATGTATAGTAAGGCGTTTTTGCGAAAAAACGACCATGTATAGTAAGGCGTTTTTTGCCAAAAAAACGACCATGTATAGTAAGGCGTTTTTGCGAAAAAACGACCATGTATAGTAAGGCGTTTTTGCGAAAAAACGACCATGTATAGTAAGGCGTTTTTAAGGCGTTTTTGCGAAAAAACGACCATGTATAGTAAGGCGTTTTTGCGAAAAAACGACCATGTATAGTAAGGCGTTTTTGCTGAAAAAACGACCATGTATAGTAAGGCGTTTTTGCGAAAAAACGACCATGTATAGTAAGGCGTTTTTGCGAAAAAGGCGACCATGTATAGTAAGGCGAAAAAAACGACCATGTATAGTAAGGCGTTTTTGCCAAAAAAACGACCATGTATAGTAAGGCGTTTTTTGCCAAAAAAACGACCATGTATAGTAAGGCGTTTTTTGCCAAAAAAACGACCATGTATAGTAAGGCGTTTTTTGCCGAAAAAACGACCATGTATAGTAAGGCGTTTTTGACGAAAAAACGACCATGTATAGTAAGGCGTTTTTTGGCGAAAAAAACGACCATGTATAGTAAGGCGTTTTTGCGAAAAAACGACCATGTATAGTAAGGCGTTTTTGCGAAAAAACGACCATGTATAGTAAGGCGTTTTTGCGAAAAACGACCATGTATAGTAAGGCGTTTTTAAAAAAAAATGACCATGTATAGTAAGGCGTTTTTGCCGAAAAAACGAAAAAACGACCATGTATAGTAAGGCGTTTTTAGCCGAAAAAAACGACCATGTATAATAAGGCGTTTTAGCCCAAAAAAACGACCATGTATAGTAAGGCGTTTTTGCCAAAAAACGACCATGTATAGTAAGGCGTTTTTTGACCATGTATAGTAAAAAAACGACCATGTATAGTAAGGCGTTTTTAGCGAAAAAACGACCATGTATAGTAAGGCGTTTTTTGCCGAAAAAACGACCATGTATAGTAAGGCGTTTTTGCCGAAAAAAAACGACCATGTATAGTAAGGCGTTTTTGCCAAAAAAACGACCATGTATAGTAAGGCGTTTTTGCCAAAAAAACGACCATGTATAGTAAGGCGTTTTTGCCAAAAAACGACCATGTATAGTAAGGCGTTTTTAGCCGAAAAAACGACCATGTATAGTAAGGCGTTTTTGCGAAAAAACGACCATGTATAGTAAGGCGTTTTTAGCGAAAAAACGACCATGTATAGTAAGGCGTTTTTGCGAAAAAACGACCATGTATAGTAAGGCGTTTTTGCGAAAAAACGACCATGTATAGTAAGGCGTTTTTAGCGAAAAAACGACCATGTATAGTAAGGCGTTTTTGCGAAAAAACGACCATGTATAGTAAGGCGTTTTTAGCCGAAAAAAACGACCATGTATAGTAAGGCGTTTTTTGCAGAAAAAAACGACCATGTATAGTAAGGCATTTTTAACCAGAAAAAAACGACCATGTATAGTAAGGCGTTTTTAGACAAAAAAAACGACCATGTATAGTAAGGCATTTTTAGCCCCAAAAAAACGACCATGTATAATAAGGCGTTTTTTAGCGAAAAAAAACAAACATGTATCGTAAGGCGTTTTTAACACAAAAAACCAACCATGTATAGTAAGGCGTTTTTAACACAAAAAAACCCGACCATGTATAGTAAGGCGTTTTTTAGCTGGAAACCCTCGAAATTTAACGTCAAATACGCCTATAGTGCAAGACAAGTTACATCCACTGGTAGTGTTGAGGCATACACACCGGCGTTCGGTCCAGGCAACCCCGGTTAAAAACCTGCTCAGTTGGTGTGAAAATAGAACACTTTTTCCTGGTAACCCTCAAAATTTAATGTCAAATACGCCTATGGTGCAAGCCTAGTTACATCCACTGGTAGTGTTGCGGCATACATACTGGCGTTCGGACCAGGCAACCCTGGTTCAAATCCTGCTCAGTTATATGTGTGAAAATACAACAGTAACTTTTTCCTGGAAACCCTCGAAAGTGCATGTCAAATACACCTCTAGTGCAACACAAGTCAGAGCCACTCGTGGTGTGGAGGCATACACGCCGGCGTTCGGTCCAGGCAACCCAGGTTCAAACCCCGCTTAAGATACAGGTGAAAATACAATATTTTTTCCTGGAAACCCGTGAAAAAGAAATGTCAAATACGCCTATAGTGCAAGACAGATCACAGTCACAGGTAGTGTAGAGGTATACATGCCGGCGTTTGGTCCAGGCAACCCTGGTTCAAACCCCGCTCAGTTATGTGTGAAAATACAACACTTTTTCCTGGAAACCCTCGAAAGTGCATATCAAATACGCCTATAGTGCAAGACAAATCACAGTCACTGGTAGTGTAGAGGTATACACGCCGGCGTTCGGTCCAGGCAACCCATGTTCAAACCCGGCTTAAGTTACAGGTGAAAATACAACAGTTTGTTACTTTTCGTTTTTAGCCCCAAAAAACGACCATGTATAGTAAGTCGTTTTTTGTCGAAAAAACGACCATGTATAGTAAGGCGTATTTAACACAAAAAAACGACCATGTATAGTAAGGCGTTTTTTGCCGAAAAAAACGACCATGTATAGTAAGGCATTTTAGCGAAAAAAGCGACCATGTATAGTAAGGCGTTTTTGCGAAAAAACGACCATGTATAGTAAGGCGTTTTTGCGAAAAAACGACCATGTATAGTAAGGCGTTTTGCCAAAAAAACGACCATGTATAGTAAGGCATTTTAGCGAAAAAACGACCATGTATAGTAAGGCGTTTTTGCGAAAAAACGACCATGTATAGTAAGGCATTTTTGCCAAAAAACGACCATGTATAGTAAGGCATTTTTAGCGAAAAAACGACCATATATAGTAAGGCGTTTTGAGGCGAAAAAAGCGACCATGTATAGTAAGGCGTTTTTGCGAAAAAACGACCATGTATAGTAAGGCGTTTTTGCGAAAAAAGCGACCATGTATAGTAAGGCGTTTTTGCCAAAAAACGACCATGTATAGTAAGGCATTTTTAGCGAAAAAAAAGCGACCATGTATAGTAAGGCGTTTTTGCGAAAAAACGACCATGTATAGTAAGGCATTTTTAGCGAAAAAAGCGACCATGTATAGTAAGGCGTTTTTAGGCGAAAAAACGACCATGTATAGTAAGGCGTTTTAGCGAAAAAAGCGACCATGTATAGTAAGGCGTTTTTGCGAAAAAACGACCATGTATAGTAAGGCGTTTTGGCGAAAAAAACGACCATGTATAGTAAGGCATTTTTAGCGAAAAAGCGACCATGTATAGTAAGGCGTTTTAGACAAAAACGACCATGTATAGTAAGGCATTTTTGCGAAAAAAACGACCATGTATAGTAAGGCGTTTTTGCGAAAAACGACCATGTATAGTAAGGCGTTTTTGCCAAAAACGACCATGTATAGTAAGGCATTTTAGCGAAAAACGACCATGTATAGTAAGGCGTTTTGAGACAAAAAAGCGACCATGTATAGTAAGGCGTTTTTGCGAAAAAGCGACCATGTATAGTAAGGCGTTTTTGCGAAAAAACGACCATGTATAGTAAGGCGTTTTTGCCAAAAACGACCATGTATAGTAAGGCGTTTTTAGCGAAAAAACGACCATGTATAGTAAGGCGTTTTTGCGAAAAAACGACCATGTATAGTAAGGCATTTTTGCCAAAAAACGACCATGTATAGTAAGGCATTTTAGCGAAAAAAACGACCATGTATAGTAAGGCGTTTTGCGAAAAAACGACCATGTATAGTAAGGCGTTTTTGCCAAAAAACGACCATGTATAGTAAGGCGTTTTAGCTGAAAAACGACCATGTATAGTAAGGCGTTTTAGGCGAAAAAACGACCATGTATAGTAAGGCGTTTTTGCGAAAAAACGACCATGTATAGTAAGGCGTTTTTAGCGAAAAAACGACCATGTATAGTAAGGCGTTTTAGCGAAAAAAACGACCATGTATAGTAAGGCGTTTTTGCGAAAAAACGACCATGTATAGTAAGGCGTTTTGCGAAAAAACGACCATGTATAGTAAGGCGTTTTTGCGAAAAAAGCGACCATGTATAGTAAGGCGTTTTAGCGAAAAAACGACCATGTATAGTAAGGCGTTTTTGCGAAAAACGACCATGTATAGTAAGGCGTTTTTGCCAAAAAACGACCATGTATAGTAAGGCGTTTTTAGCCAAAAACGACCATGTATAGTAAGGCGTTTTTGCGAAAAAACGACCATGTATAGTAAGGCGTTTTTGCGAAAAAACGACCATGTATAGTAAGGCGTTTTAGCGAAAAACGACCATGTATAGTAAGGCGTTTTAGGCGAAAAAACGACCATGTATAGTAAGGCGTTTTTGCGAAAAAACGACCATGTATAGTAAGGCGTTTTTGCGAAAAAACGACCATGTATAGTAAGGCGTTTTTGGCGAAAAAACGACCATGTATAGTAAGGCGTTTTAGCGAAAAAACGACCATGTATAGTAAGGCGTTTTTAGACAAAAAAACGACCATGTATAGTAAGGCGTTTTAGCGAAAAAACGACCATGTATAGTAAGGCGTTTTTGCGAAAAAACGACCATGTATAGTAAGGCGTTTTTGCCAAAAACGACCATGTATAGTAAGGCATTTTTGCGAAAAACGACCATGTATAGTAAGGCGTTTTTGCGAAAAAAACGACCATGTATAGTAAGGCGTTTTTGCGAAAAAACGACCATGTATAGTAAGGCGTTTTTGCGAAAAAACGACCATGTATAGTAAGGCGTTTTTGCGAAAAAACGACCATGTATAGTAAGGCGTTTTTGCGAAAAAACGACCATGTATAGTAAGGCGTTTTTGCGAAAAAACGACCATGTATAGTAAGGCGTTTTTGCGAAAAAACGACCATGTATAGTAAGGCGTTTTTGCGAAAAAACGACCATGTATAGTAAGGCGTTTTTGCGAAAAAACGACCATGTATAGTAAGGCGTTTTTGCGAAAAAACGACCATGTATAGTAAGGCGTTTTTGCGAAAAAACGACCATGTATAGTAAGGCGTTTTTGCGAAAAAACGACCATGTATAGTAAGGCGTTTTTGCGAAAAAACGACCATGTATAGTAAGGCGTTTTTGCGAAAAAACGACCATGTATAGTAAGGCGTTTTTGCGAAAAAACGACCATGTATAGTAAGGCGTTTTTGCGAAAAAACGACCATGTATAGTAAGGCGTTTTTGCGAAAAAACGACCATGTATAGTAAGGCGTTTTAGCGAAAAAAACGACCATGTATAGTAAGGCGTTTTTGCGAAAAAACGACCATGTATAGTAAGGCGTTTTTGCCAAAAAACGACCATTTTGCGTTTTTGAAAAAACGACCATGTATAGTAAGGCGTTTTTGCGAAAAAACGACCATGTATAGTAAGGCGTTTTTGCGAAAAAACGACCATGTATAGTAAGGCGTTTTTGCGAAAAAACGACCATGTATAGTAAGGCGTTTTTGCGAAAAAACGACCATGTATAGTAAGGCGTTTTTGCGAAAAACGACCATGTATAGTAAGGCGTTTTTGCCGAAAAAACGACCATGTATAGTAAGGCGTTTTTGCGAAAAAAACGACCATGTATAGTAAGGCGTTTTTGCGAAAAAACGACCATGTATAGTAAGGCGTTTTTGCGAAAAAACGACCATGTATAGTAAGGCGTTTTTGCGAAAAAACGACCATGTATAGTAAGGCGTTTTTGCGAAAAAACGACCATGTATAGTAAGGCGTTTTTAGCGAAAAAACGACCATGTATAGTAAGGCGTTTTTGCGAAAAAACGACCATGTATAGTAAGGCGTTTTTGCGAAAAAACGACCATGTATAGTAAGGCGTTTTTGCGAAAAAACGACCATGTATAGTAAGGCGTTTTTAGCGAAAAAACGACCATGTATAGTAAGGCGTTTTTGCGAAAAAACGACCATGTATAGTAAGGCGTTTTTGCGAAAAAACGACCATGTATAGTAAGGCGTTTTTGCGAAAAAACGACCATGTATAGTAAGGCGTTTTTAGCCGAAAAAAACGACCATGTATAGTAAGGCGTTTTTTTCCGAAAAAACGACCATGTATAGTAAGGCGTTTTTTGCCGAAAAAAACGACCATGTATAGTAAGGCGTTTTTGCGAAAAAACGACCATGTATAGTAAGGCGTTTTTTGCCGAAAAAAACGACCATGTATAGTAAGGCGTTTTTTTGGCGAAAAAACGACCATGTATAGTAAGGCGTTTTTGCGAAAAAACGACCATGTATAGTAAGGCGTTTTTGCGAAAAAACGACCATGTATAGTAAGGCGTTTTTGCGAAAAAACGACCATGTATAGTAAGGCGTTTTTGCGAAAAAAACGACCATGTATAGTAAGGCGTTTTTGCGAAAAAACGACCATGTATAGTAAGGCGTTTTTGCGAAAAACGACCATGTATAGTAAGGCGTTTTTGCGAAAAACGACCATGTATAGTAAGGCGTTTTTGCCGAAAAAACGACCATGTATAGTAAGGCGTTTTTTAGAAAAAAACGACCATGTATAGTAAGGCGTTTTTGCGAAAAAAACGACCATGTATAGTAAGGCGTTTTTGCGTAAAAAAACGACCATGTATAGTAAGGCGTTTTTGCGAAAAAACGACCATGTATAGTAAGGCGTTTTTGCCGAAAAAACGACCATGTATAGTAAGGCGTTTTTGCGAAAAAACGACCATGTATAGTAAGGCGTTTTTGCGAAAAAACGACCATGTATAGTAAGGCGTTTTTGCGAAAAAACGACCATGTATAGTAAGGCGTTTTTGCGAAAAAACGACCATGTATAGTAAGGCGTTTTTGCGAAAAAACGACCATGTATAGTAAGGCGTTTTTGCGAAAAAACGACCATGTATAGTAAGGCGTTTTTGCGAAAAAACGACCATGTATAGTAAGGCGTTTTTGCGAAAAAACGACCATGTATAGTAAGGCGTTTTTGCGAAAAAACGACCATGTATAGTAAGGCGTTTTTGCCAAAAACGACCATGTATAGTAAGGCGTTTTTGCGAAAAAACGACCATGTATAGTAAGGCGTTTTTGCGAAAAAACGACCATGTATAGTAAGGCGTTTTTGCGAAAAAACGACCATGTATAGTAAGGCGTTTTTGCGAAAAAACGACCATGTATAGTAAGGCGTTTTTGCGTAAAAAACGACCATGTATAGTAAGGCGTTTTTGCGAAAAAACGACCATGTATAGTAAGGCGTTTTTGCGAAAAAACGACCATGTATAGTAAGGCGTTTTTGCGAAAAAACGACCATGTATAGTAAGGCGTTTTTGCGAAAAAACGACCATGTATAGTAAGGCGTTTTTGCGAAAAAACGACCATGTATAGTAAGGCGTTTTTGCGAAAAACGACCATGTATAGTAAGGCGTTTTTGCCGAAAAAACGACCATGTATAGTAAGGCGTTTTTGGCCGAAAAAAACGACCATGTATAGTAAGGCGTTTTTGCGAAAAAACGACCATGTATAGTAAGGCGTTTTTGGCCGAAAAAACGACCATGTATAGTAAGGCGTTTTTGCCAAAAAACGACCATGTATAGTAAGGCGTTTTTGCGAAAAAACGACCATGTATAGTAAGGCGTTTTAGCGAAAAAACGACCATGTATAGTAAGGCGTTTTTGCGAAAAACGACCATGTATAGTAAGGCGTTTTTGCGAAAAAACGACCATGTATAGTAAGGCGTTTTTGCCGAAAAAACGACCATGTATAGTAAGGCGTTTTTGCGAAAAAACGACCATGTATAGTAAGGCGTTTTTGCGAAAAAACGACCATGTATAGTAAGGCGTTTTTGCCAAAAACGACCATGTATAGTAAGGCGTTTTTGCGAAAAAACGACCATGTATAGTAAGGCGTTTTTGCGAAAAAACGACCATGTATAGTAAGGCGTTTTTGCGAAAAAACGACCATGTATAGTAAGGCGTTTTTGGCCGAAAAAAACGACCATGTATAGTAAGGCGTTTTTGCCGAAAAAACGACCATGTATAGTAAGGCGTTTTTGCGAAAAAACGACCATGTATAGTAAGGCGTTTTTGCGAAAAAACGACCATGTATAGTAAGGCGTTTTTAGCGAAAAAACGACCATGTATAGTAAGGCGTTTTTGCGAAAAAACGACCATGTATAGTAAGGCGTTTTTGCCGAAAAAACGACCATGTATAGTAAGGCGTTTTTGCGAAAAAACGACCATGTATAGTAAGGCGTTTTTGCCAAAAAACGACCATGTATAGTAAGGCGTTTTTGCAAAAAACGACCATGTATAGTAAGGCGTTTTTGCCAAAAACGACCATGTATAGTAAGGCGTTTTTGCCAAAAAACGACCATGTATAGTAAGGCGTTTTTGCGAAAAAACGACCATGTATAGTAAGGCGTTTTTGCCAAAAAAACGACCATGTATAGTAAGGCGTTTTTGCGAAAAAACGACCATGTATAGTAAGGCGTTTTTGCGCCAAAAACGACCATGTATAGTAAGGCGTTTTTAGCCAAAAACGACCATGTATAGTAAGGCGTTTTTGCCAAAAAACGACCATGTATAGTAAGGCGTTTTTGCGAAAAAACGACCATGTATAGTAAGGCGTTTTTGCGAAAAAACGACCATGTATAGTAAGGCGTTTTTGCCAAAAACGACCATGTATAGTAAGGCGTTTTTGCGAAAAAACGACCATGTATAGTAAGGCGTTTTTGCGAAAAAACGACCATGTATAGTAAGGCGTTTTTGCCAAAAACGACCATGTATAGTAAGGCGTTTTTGCTGAAAAACGACCATGTAAAGTAAGGCGTTTTTGCCGAAAAAAACGACCATGTATAGTAAGGCGTTTTTAGCCGAAAAAACGACCATGTATAGTAAGGCGTTTTTGCGAAAAAACGACCATGTATAGTAAGGCGTTTTTGCCGAAAAAAACGACCATGTATAGTAAGGCGTTTTTGCCGAAAAAAACGACCATGTATAGTAAGGCGTTTTTTGACCCAAAAAACGACCATGTATAGTAAGGCGTTTTTGCCAAAAACGACCATGTATAGTAAGGCATTTTTAGCTGAAAAACGACCATGTATAGTAAGGCGTTTTTGCCAAAAACGACCATGTATAGTAAGGCGTTTTTGCGAAAAAACGACCATGTATAGTAAGGCGTTTTTGCCAAAAACGACCATGTATAGTAAGGCGTTTTTGCGAAAAAACGACCATGTATAGTAAGGCGTTTTAGCGAAAAAACGACCATGTATAGTAAGGCGTTTTTAGCCAAAAACGACCATGTATAGTAAGGCGTTTTTGCCAAAAACGACCATGTATAGTAAGGCGTTTTTGCGAAAAAACGACCATGTATAGTAAGGCGTTTTTGCGAAAAAACGACCATGTATAGTAAGGCGTTTTAGCCAAAAACGACCATGTATAGTAAGGCGTTTTTAGCGAAAAACGACCATGTATAGTAAGGCGTTTTTGCCAAAAACGACCATGTATAGTAAGGCGTTTTTGCCAAAAACGACCATGTATAGTAAGGCGTTTTAGCGAAAAAACGACCATGTATAGTAAGGCGTTTTTGCCAAAAACGACCATGTATAGTAAGGCGTTTTTAGCGAAAAAACGACCATGTATAGTAAGGCGTTTTTGCCAAAAACGACCATGTATAGTAAGGCGTTTTTGCCAAAAACGACCATGTATAGTAAGGCGTTTTTGCCAAAAACGACCATGTATAGTAAGGCGTTTTTGCCAAAAACGACCATGTATAGTAAGGCGTTTTAGCCAAAAACGACCATGTATAGTAAGGCGTTTTTGACTAAAAACGACCATGTATAGTAAGGCGTTTTTGCCAAAAACGACCATGTATAGTAAGGCGTTTTTGCAAAAACGACCATGTATAGTAAGGCGTTTTTGCCAAAAAACGACCATGTATAGTAAGGCGTTTTTGCCAAAAAACGACCATGTATAGTAAGGCGTTTTTAGCCAAAAACGACCATGTATAGTAAGGCGTTTTTGCGAAAAAACGACCATGTATAGTAAGGCGTTTTTGCCAAAAACGACCATGTATAGTAAGGCGTTTTTAGCCAAAAACGACCATGTATAGTAAGGCGTTTTTGCGAAAAAACGACCATGTATAGTAAGGCGTTTTTGCCAAAAACGACCATGTATAGTAAGGCGTTTTTGCCAAAAACGACCATGTATAGTAAGGCGTTTTTGCCAAAAACGACCATGTATAGTAAGGCGTTTTTGCAAAAACGACCATGTATAGTAAGGCGTTTTTTTGCCAAAAACGACCATGTATAGTAAGGCGTTTTTGCGAAAAAACGACCATGTATAGTAAGGCGTTTTTGCCAAAAACGACCATGTATAGTAAGGCGTTTTTGCGAAAAAACGACCATGTATAGTAAGGCGTTTTTGATGAAAAACGACCATGTATAGTAAGGCGTTTTTTAGCTAAAAACGACCATGTATAGTAAGGCGTTTTTGCGAAAAAACGACCATGTATAGTAAGGCGTTTTTGCGAAAAAACGACCATGTATAGTAAGGCGTTTTTGCGAAAAACGACCATGTATAGTAAGGCGTTTTTGCCAAAAACGACCATGTATAGTAAGGCGTTTTTGCCAAAAAAACGACCATGTATAGTAAGGCGTTTTTGCCAAAAAAACGACCATGTATAGTAAGGCGTTTTTGCGAAAAAACGACCATGTATAGTAAGGCGTTTTTGCTAAAAACGACCATGTATAGTAAGGCGTTTTTGCCAAAAACGACCATGTATAGTAAGGCATTTTTTGCTGAAAAACGACCATGTATAGTAAGGCGTTTTTTTGCCGAAAAAAACGACCATGTATAGTAAGGCGTTTTTGCTAAAAACGACCATGTATAGTAAGGCGTTTTTGATGAAAAACGACCATGTATAGTAAGGCGTTTTAGCCTAAAAACGACCATGTATAGTAAGGCGTTTTTGCCAAAAAACGACCATGTATAGTAAGGCGTTTTAGCTAAAAACGACCATGTATAGTAAGGCGTTTTTAGCGAAAAAACGACCATGTATAGTAAGGCGTTTTAGACTAAAAACGACCATGTATAGTAAGGCGTTTTTAGCGAAAAAACGACCATGTATAGTAAGGCGTTTTTAGCCCCAAAAACGACCATGTATAGTAAGGCGTTTTTGCACAAAAACGACCATGTATAGTAAGGCGTTTTTGCACAAAAAACGACCATGTATAGTAAGGCGTTTTTTAGAAAAAACGACCATGTATAGTAAGGCGTTTTTGCGAAAAAACGACCATGTATAGTAAGGCAAGACAAAAAACGACCATGTATAGTAAGGCGTTTTTGCGAAAAAACGACCATGTATAGTAAGGCGTTTTTGATGAAAAACGACCATGTATAGTAAGGCGTTTTTGATGAAAAACGACCATGTATAGTAAGGCGTTTTTGCGAAAAACGACCATGTATAGTAAGGCGTTTTTGCCAAAAACGACCATGTATAGTAAGGCATTTTTAGCTGAAAAAACGACCATGTATAGTAAGGCATTTTTGCGAAAAAACGACCATGTATAGTAAGGCATTTTTGCGAAAAAACGACCATGTATAGTAAGGCGTTTTTGCGAAAAAACGACCATGTATAGTAAGGCGTTTTTGCCAAAAAACGACCATGTATAGTAAGGCATTTTTTGCGAAAAAACGACCATGTATAGTAAGGCGTTTTGAGCGAAAAACGACCATGTATAGTAAGGCATTTTTTGCGAAAAAACGACCATGTATAGTAAGGCGTTTTTTCCAAAAACGACCATGTATAGTAAGGCGTTTTTGCCAAAAACGACCATGTATAGTAAGGCGTTTTTAGCTGAAAAACGACCATGTATAGTAAGGCATTTTTGCCAAAAAAACGACCATGTATAGTAAGGCGTTTTAAGATGAAAAAACGACCATGTATAGTAAGGCTTTTTTGCGAAAAAACGACCATGTATAGTAAGGCGTTTTTGCCAAAAAACGACCATGTATAGTAAGGCGTTTTGCCAAAAACGACCATGTATAGTAAGGCATTTTTAGCGAAAAAACGACCATGTATAGTAAGGCGTTTTTGAGACTAAAAACGACCATGTATAGTAAGGCATTTTTTGCGAAAAAACGACCATGTATAGTAAGGCGTTTTTGCGAAAAAACGACCATGTATAGTAAGGCGTTTTTGCCAAAAAACGACCATGTATAGTAAGGCGTTTTAGCTGAAAAACGACCATGTATAGTAAGGCGTTTTTGCCAAAAAACGACCATGTATAGTAAGGCGTTTTAGATGAAAAAACGACCATGTATAGTAAGGCGTTTTTGCCTAAAAACGACCATGTATAGTAAGGCGTTTTTGCCAAAAACGACCATGTATAGTAAGGCGTTTTTGCCAAAAAACGACCATGTATAGTAAGGCGTTTTTGCGAAAAAACGACCATGTATAGTAAGGCGTTTTGAGCCAAAAAACGACCATGTATAGTAAGGCATTTTTGCCGAAAAAACGACCATGTATAGTAAGGCGTTTTTGGCCGAAAAAAACGACCATGTATAGTAAGGCGTTTTTGCGAAAAAACGACCATGTATAGTAAGGCGTTTTTGACTAAAAACGACCATGTATAGTAAGGCGTTTTTAGCTAAAAACGACCATGTATAGTAAGGCGTTTTGAGACTAAAAACGACCATGTATAGTAAGGCATTTTTTGCCGAAAAAAACGACCATGTATAGTAAGGCGTTTTTGCCAAAAACGACCATGTATAGTAAGGCGTTTTTGGCCGAAAAACGACCATGTATAGTAAGGCGTTTTTGACCGAAAAAACGACCATGTATAGTAAGGCATTTTTGCCCGAAAAAAACGACCATGTATAGTAAGGCGTTTTTGCCTAAAAAAACGACCATGTATAGTAAGGCGTTTTTAGATGAAAAAAAACGACCATGTATAGTAAGGCATTTTTTGCCGAAAAAAACGACCATGTATAGTAAGGCGTTTTTGCGAAAAAACGACCATGTATAGTAAGGCGTTTTGAGATGAAAAAACGACCATGTATAGTAAGGCGTTTTTGACTAAAAACGACCATGTATAGTAAGGCGTTTTAGACTAAAAACGACCATGTATAGTAAGGCGTTTTAGAAAAAACGACCATGTATAGTAAGGCGTTTTTGCCTAAAAACGACCATGTATAGTAAGGCGTTTTTGCCGAAAAAACGACCATGTATAGTAAGGCATTTTTAGCTGAAAAAACGACCATGTATAGTAAGGCGTTTTTGACGAAAAAACGACCATGTATAGTAAGGCGTTTTTGCTGAAAAACGACCATGTATAGTAAGGCGTTTTTGACTAAAAACGACCATGTATAGTAAGGCGTTTTTGATGAAAAAACGACCATGTATAGTAAGGCGTTTTTGCCAAAAAACGACCATGTATAGTAAGGCGTTTTTGCCAAAAACGACCATGTATAGTAAGGCATTTTTAGCCTAAAAACGACCATGTATAGTAAGGCGTTTGAGATGAAAAACGACCATGTATAGTAAGGCGTTTTTGCGAAAAACGACCATGTATAGTAAGGCGTTTTTAGACGAAAAACGACCATGTATAGTAAGGCGTTTTTGCCAAAAAACGACCATGTATAGTAAGGCGTTTTTGCCAAAAACGACCATGTATAGTAAGGCGTTTTTTGCCAAAAACGACCATGTATAGTAAGGCATTTTTTGCTAAAAACGACCATGTATAGTAAGGCGTTTTTGCCAAAAACGACCATGTATAGTAAGGCATTTTTGCTGAAAAAACGACCATGTATAGTAAGGCGTTTTTGCCAAAAAACGACCATGTATAGTAAGGCGTTTTTGATGAAAAACGACCATGTATAGTAAGGCGTTTTTGACTAAAAACGACCATGTATAGTAAGGCGTTTTTGCCAAAAACGACCATGTATAGTAAGGCGTTTTTGCCAAAAACGACCATGTATAGTAAGGCATTTTTATCCAAAAACGACCATGTATAGTAAGGCGTTTTTAGACTAAAAACGACCATGTATAGTAAGGCATTTTTGCGAAAAAACGACCATGTATAGTAAGGCGTTTTTGCCAAAAACGACCATGTATAGTAAGGCGTTTTTGCCAAAAACGACCATGTATAGTAAGGCATTTTTAGCTGAAAAACGACCATGTATAGTAAGGCATTTTTAGCCAAAAAACGACCATGTATAGTAAGGCGTTTTTAGACTAAAAACGACCATGTATAGTAAGGCATTTTTGCCTGAAAAACGACCATGTATAGTAAGGCGTTTTTGCTAAAAACGACCATGTATAGTGTTTTTGACTAAAAACGACCATGTATAGTAAGGCGTTTTTGCAAAAAACGACCATGTATAGTAAGGCGTTTTTGACTAAAAACGACCATGTATAGTAAGGCATTTTTTGCCCCAAAAAAACGACCATGTATAGTAAGGCGTTTTTGCCAAAAACGACCATCTATAGTAAGGCAGTTTTTGCCAAAAAACGACCATGTATAGTAAGGCATTTTTATCCTAAAAACGACCATGTATAGTAAGGCGTTTTTAGATGAAAAAACGACCATGTATAGTAAGGCGTTTTTGCTAAAAACGACCATGTATAGTAAGGCGTTTTTAGACTAAAAACGACCATGTATAGTAAGGCATTTTTTGCTAAAAACGACCATGTATAGTAAGGCGTTTTTTCCAAAAACGACCATGTATAGTAAGGCGTTTTTGCCTAAAAACGACCATGTATAGTAAGGCATTTTTAGCTAAAAACGACCATGTATAGTAAGGCGTTTTTGCGAAAAACGACCATGTATAGTAAGGCGTTTTTGCTAAAAACGACCATGTATAGTAAGGCGTTTTTGCCAAAAACGACCATGTATAGTAAGGCGTTTTTGCGAAAAACGACCATGTATAGTAAGGCGTTTTAGCCCCCAAAAACGACCATGTATAGTAAGGCGTTTTTGCCTGAAAAACGACCATGTATAGTAAGGCATTTTTGCCAAAAAAAACGACCATGTATAGTAAGGCGTTTTTTGCCAAAAACGACCATGTATAGTAAGGCATTTTTTGCGGAAAAAACGACCATGTATAGTAAGGCGTTTTTGATGAAAAACGACCATGTATAGTAAGGCGTTTTTAGCCAAAAACGACCATGTATAGTAAGGCATTTTAGCTTAAAAACGACCATGTATAGTAAGGCGTTTTTGCGAAAAAACGACCATGTATAGTAAGGCGTTTTAGCCAAAAACGACCATGTATAGTAAGGCATTTTTAGACTAAAAACGACCATGTATAGTAAGGCGTTTTGAGACTAAAAACGACCATGTATAGTAAGGCGTTTTTGCCCCCAAAAACGACCATGTATAGTAAGGCATTTTTAGACTAAAAACGACCATGTATAGTAAGGCGTTTTTGCCAAAAACGACCATGTATAGTAAGGCATTTTTAGCTGAAAAAACGACCATGTATAGTAAGGCGTTTTAGACTAAAAACGACCATGTATAGTAAGGCGTTTTTAGACTAAAAACGACCATGTATAGTAAGGCGTTTTTGCGAAAAACGACCATGTATAGTAAGGCATTTTTGCCGAAAAAACGACCATGTATAGTAAGGCGTTTTAGACAAAAAACGACCATGTATAGTAAGGCGTTTTTGCCTGAAAAAACGACCATGTATAGTAAGGCGTTTTAGCGAAAAAACGACCATGTATAGTAAGGCGTTTTTGCCAAAAACGACCATGTATAGTAAGGCATTTTAGCGAAAAACGACCATGTATAGTAAGGCGTTTTGAGACTAAAAACGACCATGTATAGTAAGGCGTTTTAGCCTAAAAACGACCATGTATAGTAAGGCGCTTTTGAGACTAAAAACGACCATGTATTGTAAGGCGTTTTTGCTAAAAACGACCATGTATAGTAAGGCGTTTTGACTAAAAACGACCATGTATAGTAAGGCGTTTTGAGACTAAAAACGACCATGTATAGTAAGGCATTTTTGCGAAAAAACGACCATGTATAGTAAGGCGTTTTTGCCAAAAACGACCATGTATAGTAAGGCATTTTTAGCTGAAAAACGACCATGTATAGTAAGGCGTTTTGCCAAAAACGACCATGTATAGTAAGGCATTTTTAGACTAAAAACGACCATGTATAGTAAGGCGTTTTTGCCAAAAAAACGACCATGTATAGTAAGGCGTTTTTGAAAAAAAACGACCATGTATAGTAAGGCGTTTTTGACAAAAACGACCATGTATAGTAAGGCATTTTTGGCTAAAAACGACCATGTATAGTAAGGCATTTTTAGACTAAAAACGACCATGTATAGTAAGGCGTTTTGATGAAAAAAATGACCATGTATAGTAAGGCATTTTTAGCCCAAAAACGACCATGTACAGTAAGGCATTTTAGCCCAAAAACGACCATGTATAGTAAGGCTATTTTAGCGAAAAAACGACCATGTAAAGTAAGGCGTTTTAGCTGAAAAACGACCATGTATAGTAAGGCGTTTTTAGACTAAAAACGACCATGTATAGTAAGGCGTTTTGAGCGAAAAAACGACCATGTCTAGTAAAGCGCTTTTAGACTAAAAACGACCATGTATAGTAAGTCGTTTTAGCGAAAAAACGACCATGTAAAGTAAGGCGTTTTTTGACGAAAAAAACGACCATGTAAAGTAAGGCGTTTTAGCCGAAAAAAACGACCATTTAAAGTAAGGCGTTTTAATCCTTTTATTAAAGTACTGGGTTTACCTTGTGAAGTGAACATGTGTACCATGATAGGAGTTGTGTCAAACAACCTGTAATTACACGTTCTTGGATAGTACAGGGCTGCTTCTTTGTGTGTGTGTGTGTGTGTGTGTGTGTGTGTGTGTGTGTGTGTGTGTGTTGTTTTTTTTTTTCTATGACTGCAGACAACCGGAGGCAAACTCGACACACTGACACAATAATTAAGCAGTGACAACAAAAATGTTGAACACGCTAAAAAAAAAAATGGCCTCAGTGTTGTATCGCAACAATTTTGCTGTTTTGATGCCCCCTTTTCACAAGTCACTTTGAGATGGTAAATATTAATAGTTAGCTAAAATTAAATAGCAAAGGTATTAAGAAGGGTTAGAATGCTAACTAGCGAGTTGTTAGCAAGCTAGCTAGCTAGACTTAACAAAATGCTGCCCGCTATCAAAGCTTTAACGACTTAACTATCATTGATAATGGAATGATTTTATCTTTAAAAATATTCTTTGTGGCAAAATGGACACGGCTACTTTTGCCAACTCACTAATCGTCAACTAGCTTGGATCACCAACGAGCAAGTGGGACAACTCTCTAGTGATCTAGATTCATTGGAACGACTTATTTTTATTTATTTATTTTTTAAATACGCCACAAAGTGAGAAACAACCACTTTTACCAACTGACAAATCATATTAAAAGGAGTAAAAACAAACAAACAAACAATATCTGATCATTTTTGCCTTGCTAAAAACAACAAGCCAAATGCTTTTGCGCAGTCCCCCATATGCAGTCAGACTGATTTCTCCACCACCTCATTAGATTGAGTGAAACGGTCGTAACAAAAAAAACAAAAACAAAACCAAAAAACCCCCCAAGACTACAAGCGAAGAGGTCGAAGTGCAGCCACGATGATGCAACAGTGTTTTTTCTTGCACAAGAAAAAAAGTCACGTCTTCTCTTCACAGTCCATCAGCGCCACACAAACACGACCACAGCCAGCCACGAGGAAATTCCAGCGAATCACCCCAGACCGTCCTTTTCCTTGCACTGTCTGCCACATGCCAGCAAGTGTCCCCACTTCCTGGTTATCTTTTCCTGTTAGCCTCCGCGGCACTTCATATAAAGCCGCAAGTTCCTCTTCACGTTTCCTGACTGCGTCATCAGGCGCCGCTCGGCCCTTAGCGCTCACCTTAGCTCTTACCCGTGCTCGGCGCAATTAACTTGACTCGGTCATATCTGACGAGTCATGCTGACCCCCCATAATCTGATATGACCTGCATGAAAACTGTGGTATTTTCTAAACATAATAATAAACACGAATCATGACATGAAGAAAGCCCTATCTGGCAGCAACGCTCTCTGGTCACTATGGTAACGGTTAAACGTGCCTTCAAAATAAGATACACAGCAAATACAAAGTGCATGAAAAATATTTCTGTCTCCTGGATGGGCCTTTTCTCCTTCCCCCCAAAAAAATTTCCAAAGACGTTTGTTTTTTACTCATTTCCTTAGCTCCTGGGTTTCGTTTTAGCGATAATCACGTGACCGAAGCGCGGCTTGACCTGCGTCAAGAGTGACAGGCTGTAGACAGATGTAACAGAGAATCCGGTAATTTTTCAAAGTAAAACATAGTGCGAAATGAACACAACGGAAGTAATGTTATAAATTAAAGTTATTTATTCATTCTGTGCGGCCCTGCACTAAATGACCCACGGACCGGTACCGGTCCACGGACCCGGGGTTTGGGGACCACTGGTACGGATGACTGAAAGGGATTGAGTGACAGGGTTGCTTGTATGTTGGAGGACACTTTTTTGGGTGTTTTTTGCTTCCAATGTAAGAAAGAAATATGGCGCAAAATGGGCACCAAAAAAAAAATGACAGACACTTGCTTTGTCGTGAAACGGCAAAAACATACTTGACTGAATCTATTTACCGAGTAAGCTTTGTCCTTACTTGGACGTGACGTTTTGTAATATTTGCATTTCCCACACAAGTTTGGTGCCGCAACGGGAGCACACACGATGACAGCGAGGGTGTGTGAGCGTCTGATGTGATGCAACTGTGTGTGTCATTTGCAGAAGTCTGCGTGTGTGGTCAGAATCGTTCCAGGAAAATCAAAATTCATCTTTAACCGGCATCTGTTAATGTCATTCAGTCGCATCCGGGCAAAACAAGTGACAGCAAAAGGAAAAAGAATCCAAAAATCTTTTTTTTGGGGGGGGGCAGGGGGTTAATAAAACAGCACAGAAAAGGGAGCCTGACTTTCAGTTCTTCTCTCTCTTGGTTCTGTTGCCCTCGTCAGGCCTCACTTCTGCTACCGCGAAAAGATCCTCGCCATAAAAAAAAATGAGAGAACATGCCGGATGAGAAAACCAGAGTGCAGCACTCTCTATACCCAAAAGTCATCTGCGCGCTCTGGATGAGCAGCGCTGGCTCCACTATATTCAATTTTCTCTCTTTCTGGGTTTTGCTTTTCGCCCTTGTGGGGATATTAGGTTGCCTCGCTCTGGAAATGGAAGCAGATATACAATCAAATAGTGTCTTTTTTTTTTTTTTTTTAAGAGAGCAAGCAACATAAATCTAGCCAGCAAGCAGCGCCGGCCGGCCGGCCGGCGGCCGGATGGGCCCATGCACCTTCACGCTTGTCAGGGCGTGTGAAGGAAATGTCACATTGGCCTTGAAATTTATAGCATAGCGTTTGCATTTTCAATTAACACGCTTTCGACAACGCCGAAACAGGAAAGAGAGCCAACACCTGTGTGTAAATTAGATTTATGTTTTGAATGTTTGAATCGTGTTTCCATCAGAGATGTTCAACTTACAGTAAAAGCTGGGGGAGAGGAGGGGGGGGGTCACAATTTTTTTTTTTATCATAGATATACACTGTATATACTTCCAGACCAAATTACTGGGACATGTTGGGGATCGGGCTCATGCCTTTGTTCTGCCTGTCACAAGGATGATGACAAATCAGCTTGTGCACTCGCGTAAGCCTCGCAGGCGTCACTTCTCGGAATCCGGTCTGTGAAAAGCGCTGCGTCATAATATTGAAACAGCATTGCACACGATTGCATGTCAAAAAATAACCAGAGTGCACCGACGGTGCTGCTTCTCAACTTTGACATTTTTCAAGACAAAAGGTCCTAAAAAAATGTATATAAACTAAAAAACTGTCAATGAATTCAGTTTTTCTCTCAAAAAATAGGGAAACAAATGGTTACATGTATTTGTAAGTAGAGTAGAAGTGGTGAGCATAACACTGTGAATCACCAAGAATGCTTAATTTTTATCAGAATGAAATACATAACTGTCATAAAATGCTTTATGCACGATAGAAAATAAATTTAAGGAAATACATTGAATTTCATAAATTAGCAAACACGTTAGCATTAGCTGAACCACTTAGTATTACATCATACTGTCATGATCACAGTATGATGTAATGCTAAGTGGTTCAGCTAATGCTAACTTTGGTTTCTGTGGTTTGTTTAAATATATAATGTATAAATCTCTTTGTGGTGTGTTTTAATTTTTTTTTCAAAACGTAACTGCTGATTACAACATGTCAAAATAAGTCTGCCAAGGGCTCGGTTGGAACTCAACAATCGTTAGCATTAGCTGAACCACTTAGTATTACATCATACTGTCATGATCAAAGTATGATGTAATGCTAAGTGGTTCAGCTAATGCTAACGCTCATAATGAATGCAAGACTCTTGCTCACTACGACAGAGAAGAATGTCGGGAGCAAAACGAACGTTCACAAACTAAAATTGTACTTTCAGTGATACCTCAACTGACGAGTGACTCGATTGACGACATTGTTGAGTTCCAACCCAGCCCTTGGCAGACTTATTTTGACATATGTTGTAATCAGCAGTTACGTTCTGAAAAAAAAAAAATTAAAACACACCACAAAGAGATTTATACATTATATATTTAAACAAACCACAGAAACCAACAATAAATGTCTGCTAGCTTAATGCTAAAACACACACACACACACACACACGACGACATTGCAACTGTAACCCTTTATTCGAACACAAAGGGCGCAGCAACAGACAGACACATTTTCACCGGCATCTCTTTACCCTTTGTGGAAAACGACTGATGCGATTACCGCCGCTTACTGAGCTGAGAAGAGACTCTCTTCTTTGTCTACTCATTCTACAATGATGATACTGCCACCTGGTGGCTAATCCGGGCACATCACAAGGAGCGACACAATATCAATGGACTCTGAATCACGATATCAGGGTGAGCAAACGGTTTTAATCTTTACATTCTTTGTTCTTATTGCTGCACATCTTTTTTAAATCAAGCACAAACCTGTAGAGTGCGACACCAAAATCTACTGAAGAAATACATGTCAAAACATGTCCGTTACACAATCCACTGCAAACAACTACCGAGTACACATGTACAGTGTATAAAAATATCTTGTGCGTGCGTGTGTGTGTGTGTGTGTGTGTGTGTGTGTGTGCGTTTGCTCTGCGTGTACAATAAGTGCTCTCTCTTGTCCAGAATCTCCGTGGTGCAGCTGTCTACTGTGCCAAAGCCAGCCAGCCTGCAGACCAAAGCCCAGCACGCCACTGAAGCCCTTCCAGTTCCGCAGCCTGGAATGTTTAACCCTGTCTGGGTTAAAGAAGTCCTTCCTATTTGACCTAGAAAGAAAACAGCCAACAGCCCCCCCACCCCCATCCACCTCCTCTTGGTCCACGCTCATCTCAACGAAGCAAATGTTATCCTCACAACGGTCGCGGGCGTGTCGTAGCCGATCCCAGGTGTCTCCGGGCAGTCGGCGGGGGACACCCTGAACCGGTTGCCAGGGCACGCAGTGACAGACAACCATCAGCGCTCACACTCACACCTCGGGACAATTTAGAGTGTTCCATAAACTTGCAATGTGGGAGGAGACCAGAGTACCCGGAGAAAACCCACGCAGGCCCGGAGGGAGAACATGCAAAGGCCACACAGGAAGGCCGGAGCCGGAATCGAACGCCGCGCCTCTGCACTGTGAGTATTTTATCACTTGAAGCTAATACTATCATTTGAACCCCAAGGTAATGGAGCATGTTTCAAGTGAGCTCAGGCAGGCAGTTGCGATGCCAGCAACTGCCGCGGCGTCTATTTGTGGACGAGGGGCGACAGAAGCGCCTCGCCCTCAGCTGCCGCCGACTGCGTTTGTCACAAAGGCCGACAAACACATGCGGGCGCGCACCTGTCGGCCGCTATCTGCTATCACGTCGCACGCTTGCGGGGCCTCGCCAGACAGGTGGCGTCGGTGACTCCGACCAGCCGCCGCTAGCGCCAAACGCTCACCAAGGGCCGTTCAAAGCATCCCTTGAACGGCCTTTGGTTCGCTTCAGCAACTCGAACCATTTCGCGAGAAAACAAAGAAAGTCTACACACCCCTGTTCAAATGACACTGTTTGTGATATTAAAACCACCAAAAGTTATTTCGAAACCTTTCCCACAATTGTTGTGATTAACAACTGGGAGAATGTTCTTGCATAAGTGTGCACACCCTCGTAACAGGGGATGTGTCTATGCTCTGAATTAACCATCACATTCAAACTCATTGAAAATTCGCCACCGCTTACGGTCCTCTGATTCATCCCAAATCGAGAGTTAGCACACATCTGTAATTTAATGGGACACAATAATTGCCACCATTTACAGTGTCTCATCCAAAAATACAAATGGTCCTCTGATTCTGAACTTTTTGAATAAACTGAACTTTATTTGGGCTCAGATGCTTTTGCTTGCCGCTAAAAGTAGCGCTAGTGGTTCTCGCGCCACACTGACAAGCATCACTTCAATATTACTTTCAACCTGTTGCGTTTTGTTTGGGGTTTTTTGTTGTTGTCACTGTTGTTTTCTATCTCTGCTTGTCCATTTTGAATGTCCGAATGGGACCCATTTATGATTGTGTCATCCTCTGTAGCTAACCAACATTTTCAACACCTTGTACGCCTCAGCAAACAACATTTGTGTATTTTTATTCTATTTATTTATTTATTTATTTATTTATTTTCCAATGAAGCCACGCTCCGCCATCTGGGAAACCCGGGACGTGTCAAATCCAAAGACAAACGAGGTCATCGGAATACTGGAGGATATTGACATAATCAAATGAAGCCGTGGCCTTCATTAACCCCGCGCCAGACCGTTCACGGGGCATCTGATCACCACGCGTCACGTCAAGACGTGGCGCGAGGGTGGGCAAACAAAGCCTCAGTCACACGCGACCAGACACGGGGGCGATATTAGCATCCATTTAGGTTAATTTCGGGTCCACCCGGCACAGCCAACAGGCGGCCCCGCTTGTTTCGGGTCTGGGCCGGAGAGACATGTGGTACCCATAACTGGCCCTCGAGCGGCTAAATGCTCCACTTTGTTGGGGCGGCGGCGGCTCGTCCAGAAATACGTATCTGCGCTTTTTCTTCACCCCCGCCGCTCTCCTTCGAGCGGCCGATGCAAAAACAATCGAACGGGCTCGTCGGCCTTGGCAGAGGCCCGCGCTCTCCGAGTGTCACCAATTTGATCTGGAGTTTTATGGCCCGAGTAACACGCTGCGGCGTAATGAGAACGGGCTGCTCGTCTCGCAGGCTACGCGGTTGTTTTCTTTCACTGTGCAAACCGCTGACATTGCCGCTTATAGTTTTTTGCATCTGATTTACGGCCGCCGCTTTGTGTCATTTGGTTCTTTTCAGCGGCCTGCAAGCCTCTTCCAAGGCAAAACTGACAAGCACATTTCGTCAGTTATTTTATTCAAACACGTGACATCGGCAACCTGTCCGTACATAAATTCCCGGCACACCAAACAAAAATGGTCATAAAAGTGTACTGTCGTGACTGACTGATGAACAATGAATTTGTCTCAATTGACTCAGAACTTGGCCTGCGCCGTGTCTAATCTGTACCTATTTACTTGCAAATAAAGCTGATACAAAAGCAAGTACACAGATTAATTTGTCTGCCATCAACCATTGGGAGAGCATTTCGTTGCTGTCACGATACGTCCCCAGCAGATGGAATTATAATCTACTACATCATGCAATATATATTTTTTTAAATTTTGCACTCTGCAAAAAATGCCATATATAAAAAAAACTAAAACTAATACTAAAACTATTTTTAAAAAATTATAAAAAAAATAACAAACCTGATTTAAAATGAAAAATAAATAATTTATGCATGAATGAAATATTCTTAGACCCCCCCCCTCAGTATTTAACCACAAGCTATTCGTTTTACTGCATATTGAAAGAATAAATATGCACTTGATTCAAACACAAGACTTCGAAAACAAGCTGATTAAATATAAAACAGTCAAGTCAATCAAATTCGGCACTTTGACACCATCGCAAAGTAAACAACATGGCCGAGAAGTCATTGTTTACCATCCCATCCACAGTCAGGCTTCCACGACACAAACTGCTCGCCAGTCTTGCACACACACACTCCAATACAAGCAGCGATGTTCAGAATTGTGAAGAACAACGGCATTGCGCGTCCCTTGTGCTTTTTAGATGTGATTCGAACGACTGAAACATCGATCGCAATACGCAAAGTGGCATCGGATGACTCCTCAAAACGTTGCTTTTTTGACTTAAGATCGTTGCTGCTTGATTGTGAGTGTGATGCGCATTGCGCTAGATGTGTGTGTGACGTTTATTTCAGGAAACTGACTGTGGGTATTTTGATAAACAATGACACAAGGCATGGCCACTTTTCTCTGAGGTGCTGCCACCCGAGCGAGCTCGCTGAAAAAATGTCTGGCTACGCTCGTGTCCAATCGGGAACGCCGGCGCTGAGATTGAAACCCACAAGCCGGTTCTCCGTCCCGAGTGCGTGATCACCAGGTTGCGGCGTCTGCCCGCCCGTGACAGAGTGGCTCTCGTGTTCCCCCCCCCCCCCCACACCCTCGGGTTGCTCGTTTGGTGAAGGTCTGAGATCAAACTGCCTTTTGAAGTTGGATTCTCTCTGTCTGTCTTGTCTGGTCTTGAGATGAAAGCAAGGGGCAGCTCGACGCGAGCTTCTGCAGACGGAGGTTCCTCTCTCTCTCTCTTCCCCTGCGGTGATGGAAACCAGAGGGTGAGCTCTAAGCCCCCCACCACCACCACCACCGCCCCCCTGGCCCGTGTCGTCTCTCCGGCGAATTGAAAGTGTCTTGGCGCTTATCCCTTCTTGCTCCCGCCTCGCCTCTTCCTCCGCCATCCCCGGGGATGAGCCTTTATCCTCACACAAACCCAAAATGCTGATCTTGGGACATCCCCAGTCGTCTTTGGCCTTTGGAGTTGTAATATGAACCCCCTCCCCCTTCTCAAAAAAAAAAAAGGCAGGGGGGGGATTGGAATATTGGAATTTCCAAGTAGGCTGAGAGGAAGTGTTGGTTTTCCCTTTTTGTTGAGATTGCTGTGCGACAGGAAATTTAGCGCAACTTTGGGCTTGATTTGAGGCAAATGAAAGCCAGGATGCAAGTTTCACCTGAAGGATGAACGACTCGATAAAGAGAGCAGGCCAGCGTGTCATGAAATGTTGTTTTTTTCTTTGCATTTTATTATTTACAACATAGTGCAGAGAGTGCGCGTGAGTATCATTTCCATCCATCCGCGGCGCAGGAGCCTCGCTCGCCGTGTTTTCTCATCACTCCTCAGAAACAGCGCCGATGTTTCCAAAAGGGATACGAATTCCAGTGCAATAAGGCAACATCTCTATTTACATCACTTATAAAACTGTACAGGAGAGCGGAAGAAGAGAGGCGGATGATTGCGTTCAGGTGTATTACGCACGCTCTTGAAAACGCAAGTCAGGAGACAAAATCAACAGTGAAGCCCCGCCTATTCGCCGTTTGCTGTTCACTCGAGATCGGACACGCACCAAATATCCGCATTTGCTATTCTGATTGACTTTAGCCACCGAATGACCGAATCAACTCGAACGAGTTACCCAATTCACTTTTACGGGAAAAAAAACGCATTACAAAATTTAAAAAAATGCAATTTGATTCAAACATTTAACCTTTTTAGTTTAAAATCACTTATTTTAACCTCCAAGACCCTGCAGAGGGCAGAACAAGGGATGTTTTTTTCCCCCTCTTTGGTTCCATTTTAAATTCATCTGTACATTGCTACTAGCCTCATCCTAGCTAGCCCTAATTTAGCTCACCTCTCAAGTCTAAGTTTGAAAACTCCCGCTTGTTTGTTGTAACTTATTTTAACCTCCAAGATCCCGCAGAGGGCAGAACAAGGGATTTTTTTTTCTTCCTCCTTGGTTCCATTTTAAATTCATCTACGTTGCTACTAGCCTTATCCTAGCTAGCCCTAATTTAGCTCACCTCTGCTGCTAGCATGGTGTTCGCAGGCTAACAGCGAGGTGCTAGCGGGCCAAATATTCCCATTACTAGGACAGCATTAGCTAAATGGCAATGTTAATTAAAGGGTAATGTTGTAATATGAGTTTCCAATGAAATTGTTTTGGGGTCATATTTTTGGATGTCAGGGAAGAACTAAGTTTAGCCTCAGTTGGTCGTGCAAATAATGCCTGTCCGAGATTTTTTTTATTTTTTTTTAGCTGTGCTGAGTGACTTTTCAACAGCAAAAATCAAACAACCCGTAAGCCATTTCATTTCATGGGTAAAGTAAAATACATTTGAAATGATACGATATGTTACGAACGTGTTTTGGGATCATAGTATGCGATAGATCCATCCATCCCATTCTTATGTGGTAGATTTACAGTTTAAACTACGACTAAATGTATTTTAAAACGTTTCCCCAAGTACTCACAGGCCTCTGTACCGCTCCTCAAATAGTGTGGTGGGGCTGGGGGGGTTACTTTTGTCGCTAACAGATCAGCACCGTGGTGAAAAGATGTGACGGTGCAGAAAAAAACAAAGCTATTACCCACCTCTGTCGGGTGGGTCATGAGTCCATGAGCAGTCCCGAACTTCAACGAAAATCATTCCGGGGAGGAGAGCCTTCAAAGTTTTGAATACCGTTCCGGTAACACCTCAGCAATATGCAAAAAGAAGTTATACAAGTGTTGTGAACAGCAAGGCAAAAAAAGAAAAACAAAATATAACTATTTAGTCAACCTTCTTTGACTGCGGTTGCCTTACACATAAACAAAGGGCTAAAGAAAACACAACTTGAAGACGATGGACTGAGATCAGTTGATGGCAGGCCCCGTGTGGGCGGACGGACTCACATTGGGCCGTCCGAACTATGCCGGACTTGGCTGAGAGTTCCTCTTCCTCTCCTGTCCCCTGCTGGTGGACTCGATTATTTCGAGTCCTTCTCTCTTTATTTCGCGAGGAATAACTGGAGAGAGGGACATCGCATTCATTACATGATAGGACATCACGGTTCAGATCCTCACCGCCCCCACACACATATTTCTGTTTGTGTACTGAATTCCTGACCCATCTTTGGACCAGACTTTGGACCAGAGTTATTCAAGTTCCAACGAAACTTGTAAAAAGCCTCTTCAAGTCCTGGAGGATATCAAGAAGATTCCCGATGATGATTGATGGACATTCGGACAGTCCCAGAGTAAACAGAGCTCTGCCAAAGAGCTCCGTTCCTGCTGCGGCCATTTTTTTTTTCTTGTATTAGCTTCAGCTAAAGTAATATTTCCAATTTGCGCGGGCCGAATGAAGTCCGCCCCTGCTCATGTTATTCGATCACCTCGAACAAACAGTCTAAATCTAGAGGGCTGAATATGTGTGTGGACGGTGCCAAGATAAATAAAAGGATTTGTGGAATGCCTGCGCCGCAGCACGGACTTCCATTTGTGGAACGTCAGTGCTTTGATTGCTTGCTCGTTAGCTTCGAAATAATATTAGGAAGAGAAGAGCGGGCACACATAAATTCTGTTTGTAGGGGGGGGAATAAAGAGAGTCACGGCCTTTGGAAGGTGCCCGGGATTTAGACCCCATAAGAAAAGACCCCAAAAAAGAGCTACCGGAGTGACCATTACAAGGAAGGTCTTCACACCATAATTCTCGGTCTTCGGGGCTCTTTTTTTTCTGTTCTGGGTTCTGAAGGGTCAATGAGAAAAACTCAAAAGGGGTTTGGGAGGAGCCTTTAGGGGCCCTCGTCGATGCTGGCACCCATACGCTTCTGGATGGTCACCCTGCGGATGGAGGGTCGGGAAATCAGCTCAGGCTTGGGCAGGAACTGCTCCGAGAGGATCCGAAGAACCGAGTCCATTTTCTGGTCCATCTGGTAGACCTGGAAAGTTAAGAAAAAAAAGAGTGCCTTGAGGACACACCTGAACAGTGGTTGGATTTGTCTTTATCCATCCATCCATCCATCCATCCACCCATCCATTTTCTGATCCGCTTATCCTCACAAGGGTCGCGGGGCATGCCAGAGCCTATCCCAGCCATCTTCGGGCAGTAGGCAAGGGACACCCTGAACCGGCTGCCAGCCAGTCGAGTGCATAAGAGAATTTAATACGTGTGTGTGAGAGCATTTCAGGAGCGCAAGAGTGCCTTTTAGTGGTGGTCACAAGAGGGGTTTCAGTTGTGCGTATGAGAGGCAGTCCTGACTCATGTCCCCTTTCTGCTGGTCATCGGAAGAGACGAAAAGAGCCCTCGCAACTTTGATGCCCGCCACTCAGTGGCTGAACATCAAAGGGCACTTTTTCCACAGGCTCCAGCGTGTTAAAGGCGTCCCCTTCTCGTCCTCATCTATTAAGCGCGTGCGCCTGACGGGCCGGACATTTTTATGGCCGAGCAGGACCTTAAGAAGCTAGTCGTTATGTTGAAATACGATCGCTATCGTAAGACGCATAAAATATGAAATATGAGTCAGGCCAAGGAATGTCTTTGCAATCCACACACACACACACAAACGCGCGCACACGCAGGCCGCAGCATTGTAAAGACAAAGTACTACTATATAAAGGAGAGAGGCCTGCGACGAGTCGGTGTCAATTGAAAAGTCGTTTTTCACGGTATAACGATCTAACTGTCTTGCCACAGCTGCTCCTCCAACTGCCATTCCCTGCGCCCATCAAGACCTTCAAGTTCCTGGGAGTGACCGTCGCTCGAGGTGGTTCCAATGCCAAACCGCCCCGGTGGGTTCAACCAAGCGGCTTTTGCTTTGAATGAAACGTGGTGTACTTGTTGATAGTGATGGTGCAACACGATAGGTCAAATTTTAGGTCAATCAAAAGCAGGGGTTAGGGGGCGACGGCCCACCGAGCTTGAATGAGTTTGGCAAAAAAGGGGGCGTGTCTGCCTTCCTTTGAACCCTGATATCTCAGGAAGTACTGGGCCAATCCAAAGGGTTAGGGTTAGGGGGTTTGGGTTTGAGTTAGGGTTAGGGGTCAGGTTTAGGGTTAGAGGGTTAGGGGGTTAGGATAAGGGGTTAGGGTTAGGGTTCAGGGTTAGGAGTCAGGGTTAGGGGTTAGGGGATTAGGGTTAGGGTTTGGGGTCAGGGTTTAGGGTTAGGGGTTTAGAGTTAGGGTCAGGGGTTCGGGTTTGAGTTAGGGGTTAGGGGTTAGGATTAGGATTAGGGGTTAGGTTCATGGTTAGGAGTCAGGGTTAGGGGTTAGGGTCAGGGGATTAGGGTTAGGTTTAGGGTTAGGGGGTTATGGTTAGTGTTTGGGTTAGGGGTTAGGGTTTAGGGGTAGGGGATAGGGTTAGGGTCAAGGGGTTAGGGTGAGGGGGTTCGGCATCAGGCTTAGGTTTAGGGTTTGGTGGTTAGGGTTAGGGTCAGAGGCTTAGCGCCAGGGGGTTAAGGTAAATTTGAGACGTGTTAAGACATTTTAATGGTTGCCAAGGTTTCTGAAAGAATGTGTGTGCTGTTTCAAGTCAGTAGGCCATTAGCTTAGCACGTTTTTTAAAACACCAAGCCAAACATTCCAGCCTGGTGGTCATTCTTCATCCGACCACATCTGAAGTGTCCTCCAGAAAACAAACATCAACGATTTGTGGCTCATTAGTCCCCAGCACCTGCTGCTAATTTTGCCGCAACCCCCCCCCTCCCCAACATCTTTCTATTGTTTCTGCGCACACAGGAAAAGTCACTTATTTGTGACTTTGCTCGCCATCGGAATGGCGGTGGGTTCCATAAGGACCACTTGATCGGAGCAGCTCTTTCCGGACCGCTGTTGTGTTCCACATTCTCTCATTAACATTTTCTGCTCTTTCTACTGGTTCAAGAGGGCGAGACACAGTCTAAGACAAACCTCTTCTTCAATTAATGACTTAATGGCTCATTAAGGACAATAAACCAAAAACAAATTCCAGCTCCTTTTAGTTCAGGTTCCGGGACAACACGACTTCTAATCCCATCTGATCACAGTCACACACAATATTTCCTCATTTTCCAGCCATCTCGAATTCACCATATCGATCTAATTCAGATCAGTTGTGTTGGGGATTCACTCAAAACCAAACTTCGTGTTTGCCAAAAAGTACACTCCCAGCTTTTCTGACGCCGCTCCACGAGGATTCGAAGCGGTTTCATGAGGACCGCTAATGGAACGAGACAGAGAGCATTGACATGATCGCCCCCGCAGGGCACTTTGATACTAAAAAGGAGCTTGTATGAAAACAAGGGCAGTCAGTCAAGTGTCAGCTATAAATTGTGACATCGTTTCACATTTGACATGGGCTGGCTTTGAAAAGAAAAAAAAAACAACAACAAAAAAGCCCTGCCGGAGACACCGAAGGCTCCGTCATGACACACGTGGTGCGTTATGAATGTTACTCTTCCAAAGACAGCAAAAAAAAGAAAGAAAATTAATAAATAAATAACAGCAACACGTCTCCACATGTGCACACAGCGAGAGCTCCGACAAGTACATACGGCTTTAACGCTACTTAAGTGATTTAGGAGCAGAGTGGGAGTCAATAAGTCGCTTTGTGCCCCAGCTTCACGCAAGAGTCGCCCTTCATCCGGTCCTCGAGAGCTGGCCCTGTGCTGAGCGAGCGAGCGAGTGAGTCACACTGCCATCTGTTGGGGGTGAGGGGGTGTCGGAGCGGCCCGCCGCCCTTTGGCGCTTGCGCAAATTCTACCGTGATTGCCGACAAACGGGGAGACGAGGGACGTGAGATGAAGTGGATGAGGTGAGCACGGCGCTGAGGGCGCGCGCCGGCCTCTGCGCGTGAGCGATTGGAATGAGGTGTTGTGTCGTGACTTATTCAGCAGGGGATGATAAAGCCGCTTGATGAACAGCTTGGCCGTGTGTTAGCAGATAGTGACTATTAAAAGCAGCTCCGCAAAACACACACAAAAAAACTAAAGTATTGTTGTATGCGCTGTCCATCAATGGCTTTTCGCTCTTTGTGTTAGCATTAAGCTAGCAGACTTTCATGAGGTGAAATGAACTGGGGTTTTTTTTCCTGAACTGCCTTTTTGATGTCAATTTTACAGTGAACTTTAATGCTAACGTCAGACCACACGAATGTTGCCCGATTTTGAGCCAAAAGATGCGTCACAGGCAAACGCAGCGTCTCGTAGCCGGTTTTGAGGTGTCTTGACGCGTCGTAGCCCGCGTAGTGTGACCTGCTACTGATAACGAGAGACTGGATGTGGCTCATACAGTCTTTAAAAAGCGGCCCTAACAAAATGGGGAATTTTGGAACGTATACGTAGCATTTCAACTCATGCTACGCTTGCTAACTGTAAAGCTACTAGCTGACTAGCAAACATTGTGTCATGAAACAAATTCATGACCTCCAATTCTTTTTGGAGGATAATATATTGTCCTATATTTTGTTCTTCTACTTCTTCCTTTCATAACTTTGCTGCTGCGAATTGGGAATTTCTCCATTGCGAGACTGATCTTATCTTCTTAAAACAAAACTTTATAGATATAAAAGTTTTTTTATGTATATCTCAGATTTTCACCTATCACAGGTAGCTGCCCCATGACAAAAAGATGGTTCACCGTCAGCCATTTTTATTTTCCTCAGTTTAGAGGTTTGAAGCCATTTTAAGCAATCCTCAAATTTGATGTGATGATGCTTACAACCTCATTGATTTTGAGGGCTCCGCTTCCGTTTATGTGCTTATGTAATCAATTGCATTTTATGTAACTGTGGCGGTAGCGAAGGGTCACTTCAGGTGAATTTGCTGACGCGTCGAGCCCCGCTGCCACCCCACTCCCTCTCCGCACGCCATCATTGAACGGAGAAATATGAAAAGGAGGTGTACTAAACAAAGAAAAAAAAAAACTGAAAAAAGGGGGCCGCTGACATGCTGAAACCATTACGTGTTTTCAGCACCCAACATGCTGAGTGATGGCAGACGACTTTGTAACAGGGCAGCGCTCCGTGAGCCATTAGTCATATGGACACACTCGGCCACAGCGGGATGTGTGTGTGGGGGACTGTGTGTGCGTGTGTGTGTGTGGGGGGTTACATTTCATGCTCACAAAACCACACGAGTGCTTAACTCGCCGTGGAAAACTTGTTTTTAAAGTCAACAGAATGAAACGCGATGCAAGGGGTGTCCACTGTCCGGTGCATTTGAAAGGGCGTCCTATCCGTGCACAGGATTGTCTTTTTCTGATGCTGCATATTGAACTCTTCTTTTCACGCTTTCGCGGCAAGAACTCCAATAACGTGGAAACAAACTCGACAGATTTTGGAGCGCATGTGAGAGAATCTGAACGGTTTGTATTTGAACTGCAAACGTGCCAGGCCGTCTCAGAGACTTCTTCTTTCTTCACGTATGAGGTCACAAGACTTCATCTCATCAAACATGTGATTGCGTTGCGCAATCGCAGACATGTGAGATGTGACTTGATTGACGCAACCTGCTCTCGATCTGTCTGCGATGACAAATAAGTTACGTGAGAATGAAGAAGTAGCGCCTCAGAAGAAGTGCACGCAACGTAATTCGATACTATTTTAGCTTGCAGTACAATATCTCGAGAATACTCGGGACAATGGAAGCATGCTGAGTGACAGCAGATGATAAAGAGAACATCAATCGTGTCTTTGTGAAGTTTATTCGTTCCAAGCTCATTTGTAGTGATAACAAGACAGTGTATAATCGTGTTTTTTTTTCTTTCCCCTGTGGGTTCTAATGTTTGAGGGTGCCCACATAATTCCGTGATTTTTTCCAGGACTTTTCCACAATTAAATTGGAACGCTTCCGTGACCTAAATGCTCTTCCTCTCTGGTTTTCCATACTGATGGTGAGAAGCATCTGAAAACCGCCAGCTAATGTCGCCAACGTGTCAAAACGGCTGACGTGTCAAAGTGACCTATCTGTACAAAGTCCCGAGAGGAATTTTCGAGGACAGTCTGTCCACATTTTGGGACCATCATGAAGCTTCTAATTTTAGATTTTAGAAAGACCCCCCATTTTAGTCAGTCAAAATACAAGTAGCAAACTTTGAAAACACACTAGCATGTCATCAAAAATGAAATGATAGCATGTAGCATGAACATGCTAGCATGGAGCATGACGACAAATTAATGAGAGCAAGGAACATGTTTTATATATACATCACACACACACACACACACACACACACACACACACACACACACACACACACACACACACACACACACACACACACACACACACACACACACTATTATCTATCTATCTATCTATCTATCTATCTATATATATATATATATATCTGGTATATATATATATATATATATATATATATATATATATATATATATATATATATATATATATATATATATATATATATATATATACACATATATCCATATAGGTGTGTGCGTGTGTAGCTTCACAAATAGCTTCTTGTCTTTATTAAATGATTGGAAGCAGGCCCGAAGGGGGCTCCGACCACTAAAATGCCCCAAATGTAAACATTGAAGCCTTCTTTTCAACGAAAGTAATCAAAGGCATGATTATTGGGAGTCTTGAAAAAAAGGATCCGCGGTTCATCTGTTGCAAATCGGCGCGCGCGTACCCCGCTTGCAGAGGTTTTTCACATTGAGCGATGTGAACTACACACGCGCGGATAACAGAGGAGGGAGGGATAAGATATTTACCGCTTACAAATGCATTCTTGTCTTTATGAAATGACTGGCGACGGGCCTGGAGGGGCTTTCCAATTTTTGAAACAGACCCTGCCAATCAGATAGACTTGTCTGCTTATCTTGTGTAAAAGACCCCGTTGGACTGCTGCCAAGGAAGAAAATTGCGGTTGCCAAAAAGATGGAGCGTCTGTCAGCGGACTGCATCGGGGCAGCAGTGGAAATGTACGACTAGAATGCCAAAACGAGCCGTAAGCTTTTGCATGAAGATGAAGCGGTCGTGAAATTATCGTAGTAAGAAGCCGTGCAACAACAACAGCCTGCATTATGTCATTTAGCTGCATTCCACAAAACGGGGAAGGTTCTGAGAAGGTAAACGTACACTTGAACACACAATTCACAAACTCTTTACAGATGAGCTCCAGTGACGCAAAATGAGGGCGAGCGCTATCGAAAGTCGAGGGACGGACGGAGTGGTTGCAGCAAAGTTGTGCAGACAATCAACACCATTTTTCGGCATTTAGAAAGTCATTCATTGATTGTTCTGCCTGTCCCAGGTCAGACCTGCTGCCAGTCAGAGGACAACAAAGGCCTCCAAGCAGATGCTAGCTTATGACCGAGATGCCTTTTGTTGACGTTTGACAGGAGCACTTTAAGGGAAGTGAGACGTTTCGAACTTGCCGGCGGTCTGGAATGAAGAATTTTATCCAATTAGACTACAAGATCCCGTCGACAACATGAAGTCTGTTGTGTGGGTATTCTCTTGCTCTTTGGAGCATTGCGATCGTTAATACAATGCAACGTTGCTTTTTGTGTGCCTCGGTTTCAACAAGATTCAGTTTCTCAGAATTTTGGCCCCACTTTTCACAGACGAACGCTGACAAAAATGGTGCGTGGAATGTACAAAGAAATACGAAATACGGCGTACGTATATCATGGACCACGTAACCCCGATGTACGAGCGCCTGTTGCCGCTGATGGCGTTGTGGTACACTTGTTAGACTTGTGTACGAGCAGCGTGGGATCGCTTCCCATTCAGATAAGCCGTGGATGTGGGTGTGAATGGTTGTTTGTCTCTCTATGTGCCCTGCGACTGACTGGCGACCAGTTCAGGGTTTAGTCCGCCTTCCACCTGAAGTCAGCTGGGTTAGGCTCCCGCAACCACCGCGACCTGTTCCGGATAAGCGGTGTTGAAAATGGATGGATGGACGGATTAATTGCATTTAAATGATTGCCTATGGGAAATCCTGCTTTGGCTTTCAAACGTTTTGGGTTAGTCATTTAATTCAGACCCGCCTTACATTTCTGAAGTCAGGAACTCGAAAGTCAGCTCGAGGTCTCCTGTGTAGAGTTTACATGTTCTCCCTATGTTCCAGACACATGCACGCTGTCGACTGGTTAGCGTGTTAGATGAGTTTGAAATGATACTAAAATGTTTTCGACCATAGTTTCTCGTATCTATATTCAAGGCTCACGAACAGCATAGGATGACGGATCCCCCCCAATTAACTTCTCACTTCCCAACAAGTCTCATGCTAGCTGGAGGGAACGGCTCTTTTCAAGCAAATCCATGTCATCCATTCCAAACTTCGAATCGTGACCGCAACTCAATGAATACCGCCTTTCCATCGTGTCTTCCGTGCTTTTCCCAATCGATAAAAGCACTCGGGATGCTTTCATAGATTGTAAACACTGAGGCAGAGGGGGTAGGGGAGGGGGGGGCAGGCTAAGAGACCATTGTCCTCAAGGACAGCTGAACATGATTTGCTCCTAATGGGTCCCCGGAGTGGTGTGCTTCAACCCTGTCGTCGGCGGGGCACAAACATTTGGGTTTTTTTTTTTCATTGACTTGTAGTCACTTAGGAACGCAAACAAGCAGCATTTCTCCTCGTTGGAACAGGGATTCTTCCGTCTTCCCTTCCATGTCAAGCCAAACGTGACAATATTCCTTTGAGAGGGGGCGAGATCAACAGCCGCCTCATCATTCAGCGCAAAGGACGCGGTCGCATGGCTCCGTCTCCTTCAGGCTAATTAAGAGCTCGGCAACGTGACACCCCACTCGAGAAGCGAGCGCGCGCGCGCGCGTGAAGGTCATCGGGTCAAAAGAGGCTTTTGGCTACGGAAAAAGAGACGAAAAGAGCTTGACCTGGTCGGCATCTTCGTATGTGTTCAGCGTGATGCCGCGTTTTCTAAAAATAGACCACAAAAGAGCATCACTGGACAGATTCAGCATCAATATCGTTAAAATTTATCGCAGTCGTCGCTGTTCGTGGCGTGTTTTGTCGGCTTTGAACCCTTTCAGGGACAGCGGTTACTGCAGTGGACGTCTGATCACGTTGTCAGGTTACAGGGATCATGAAAGGGTTAAATTGAGTTCCAACAACGTCCATTTGAAATTAATTGCTTCCAGTGACAACAAATTTGAGATCTGTACTAATATACCTTTTGTTCATTTTCTTCCAAAGTAAGAATAAAATATGCAGAGTATTATAAATGTTCTATCGGAAGTGTGTGCGACGTGAAATTAAAAAGGCTTCTGATAGGTTTCTAGCTTCCGTTTGGCTCCTCATTTTGGCAAACTTGACAGGACTCTCGTGGCCAGCGTTTGATTGGTGCCCTAAAACAGACGACTTCTTCTAAATGACTCCCCTGCTCCTTCTTCACCAGCTGCCACGAGCACCGAATACCCCCGTCCTCCAGCGCTGATCACCACGACGCACTCAAGCACCCCCCCCCTCTCTTCGGCAGGCTGCGGTGGCAGCCGGCACGACCCGGTCCATTGCCGGGGGAGGTGCCGCATCAACATGGCGGCCGCTGTACGTCGGCCACACTACATCTTTGTTGGCGGCGTCAATAGGCCAGTCAGCCTGATATTATGAATGAGGTGGGGGGGGGGGGGGAGTGCACCAAGCGTCTCAGCATTGAAATGGACTCTTTATGATGGGGATAAAATTCGAGAATACAATGTTTGAGCGAGCACCGTATGACTAGCCTGCGGGCTCGCGTTGCTCAGAAATTTAACGGTGAAGGGACATCGTAATTTCCTAGGAAATGCTGCAGAAGTGTAAACCCTTGCAAAAATATTACTGCCCATCCTTCGCTCTAGATCAGCGGCCCAATGGGTGAGATTTTGTGGGCCCCTACTTGACATCACTTTTAAATGTTAGTGCCCCCCCCAACCCCACCTGCCTTTTATATCATGTAAATACCCAGTGTGTGTGTGTGTGTGTGTGTGTGTGCGTGCGAGCGCGACCCGCCTCCCGCCAGCTGTCCGTCCCGCCCAGACAGCGGGCTAGCGCCTGGTGCCACGAGGGCCCCGACAGTGCGCCGAGTGATCCGTAGACGCGGCGCCCTCTGAAGCGAGCCTTCCTTTTAAGAAGCATTAGCGCCATTAGCTTGGGACAAAGAGGCCCGCATTGTGTCCCGGGAGCACAGCTGGGCCTCACGTGAGGGACACAAGCACGGCCGACCACCGGGGACAGCCAGAGCCCCCGAGATCAACAAAGGCAAGTCAGTACTACCTCTGCCGAGGAGGTATCGAGTTCTAAAATGTTTGTGTCTCTCAATGCGCTGATGCTAAATTGTTTGCATCAGTGGAGGTTCGCACTCGAAAAATTAACCACCATAATAGGAAAGGGTGGACCAAAAAAAGTCTACACACCCCCGTTCAAACATCTTTTTTTTTTTGTGTGAAATAAAACGATAAGACCAAAATTTTAACACCCGTACAAACTTACGAGAGAGGAAATAAACAACTGAGGTCATGAGGTTGCGCAAGTGTCCACGCCCTCTTACAACCTGGCCGGGTCACATTCAAAAATCACGTCAAAGGCAGTCAGCACACACCTGCCGCCATTGACCGTGTCTCTGATGAACTTCTCCCAAAAGTTCTGATGTTCTAGAAGGCTTTTTTTCCTTCTCTAGCTGAAAGTTTTGCGATGGTACTGACTGCTATTTTGAACTTTTCAGAATTCCCTCCCACCCTGATTTAAGGCCACCATTCGAAATGACGAAAATCACCCCCCCAAAAAATTGATGTGACGTAAAAAAAATAAAAATATTGATTCAAATCGAGTACTCGCAAAACAACACACAATACAATTCTTAGCTGAGCATTTAACTCTTCAAAAAGTGTGGGTCCAAGATTGATTTCAAATGGTTTGGAACAATTTCATACTTTTATTTTTGTGGGGGAAAAAGGCATTCATCTTCATGACATCATGCAGGATGTGGCTATATATGAAGACGTACGACCAAATAAGGCTTGCTCTACCTTGGTGGAGATCCGCGCTCCACTGGGGCCACTCTATTTTGATCAGCGAAAACCTGAATGAAGGAGCCGAGCCCTGGTGTGCTGGAAGGAGATGCGGACAGACTGCTATTTCCCCCTGGCGTCTGGCGCCCTGGAGACAGCCTCGAAAACAACTCCTTCAAGTTTTGGCATGGTGACCCTCTCTACATTCCTTCCCCAAGACCAACGCGCTGTCCGCCTGCTCTGCCAGACAAAACGAGACATGAAACTGATAAGGCAGGATGAAACTATTCCACTCATCTTGTCCAGTCACTGCTCGGGAGGGCGAGGGGTCAACGCACTGGCCCTACTACACACGTTACTACGACTACGACTGTTGTGCAGTTTCCATGACATGCCTTAGGGGACGTTTCAAGATGCCCGACGTCAAATTCTCACCGTTGAAAGGTCCTTATGAATTATACAGTGTCACGAAACATTTTAACATTCGTAGCTGCAATACTCTGATTGCCCCCGCCTGTCCCCCCCGCCTACCCTGTAGGCGGGGGACACCTTGAACCGGTTGCCAGCCAATCGCAGGGCACACACAGACGACGAACGAGCATCCGCGCTCACACTCACACCTGCCGACAATTTAGAGCGTTCAATCAGCCTGCCATGCATGTTTTTGGAACGTGGGAGGAAACGGGAGTACCCGCAGAAAACCCGCGCAGGTACGTGAAGAACATGCAAACTCCACACAGGAAGGCCGGAGCCGGATTCGAACCCACAAGCTCTGAACTGTGAGGTCGACATGCTAACGAGTCGACCAGCTAGCATATTCTCATTTGTATTTAAGCATATTTTTAAGGGTAAAGATGTGGTGTTGAAAACAACAACAACAACAAAAATACTTTTTGTTATACGTATATGTTAAAATTGACTAACTTGACAGTAGATTTGAAAAAACAAATTGTTATTATTTGAAAATTCCTCTCTGGCCCTTTCCTATGCCTCTACTTTCATCAATTAAAATGCAATATTTTCGCAACCCCCCCAGATGCTGATAAACGGATAAAACCAGCCCCCCAATTAAAAAAAAAAAAAAATTAATACTGGGATGCCAAAGTCTGAGCATGCAGGGGTCGACCATATTTCTAAACATGTCATGGCTTCACTTTCAAAACGAGCCAATCAGAGACTGCAGAGACAAAAATTCGGATAACTGAACTCTGGTTAGCAACAAAAATGAAAAAGAAGGAATTGGCTAGCCACTGAGGCAAAGTGAGAGGAACTCGATGGGATGATGATTTTTCTATGTGGACTGCAGGACCAAAGTCGCCATTCTCACCAGGTCGTCAGCTAAATCGATCACCTCGCTTGAAAACGTGAATTGATTGTATCTTCCAAATAAGAACATCGTAGCCATAAACCGGTAACATTTCATGTTTCGCAACTTTCCAAAATAAATATAAGTCTTGGCGAACGTTAGCTTGAAGACCGTGCACTTTGGCTCGTACTTCTTCAAGGCCCTCGTCCCAAATACCCGGCATGAGACAAACCTCGGTCCAATGCCGCATGAGCAAGTGTTGAAAGAACCTTTTTTCTAATCTCTGCCTTGTTACCCAACACCTTTTTCAGCGTGGGCGCAGTCATCCGGCTCCCGCCAAGTGCTCCAGGTATGTCAACAAACAAATGTCGGCGCGGAGGAAGTGCTGTGGCCGTCTGTCGGCTTCACCTTCAATGCGGCCCTCGCATTTCCTCCGCAGTCGAATCGGCCTTGTCTGATGAAAAGGGCATTTCATCGTCAAAAATACCACTCGAGTTCACAGCTTCGACTTCACACAGTGGAACGTCCGCGAATTACGATGACGTTCATTTGATACAATTCTTTCCTCATTGGATGAGTGTGATTTTGGCACGTCCCACTCGATGCTTTGCTAACGTCTGACTGACTGACTGGGGGAAATGTAAGACTCTGGTACATGACACCCCCCATCTAAGGTCCTGTTGTATGTGCGGCTGGCTAGAGGTCATCCGGTGATAGGGTGGCAGACAAGAGCCACAAGATGCACAGCTGCCTGGGTACATTTGAGCTCACAGTAGCCGGCTACTATCATTGGAGAAGGCCAATGGCCTCTTCGGGGGGTTGGCCTAACACAGGCTGCTGCTATCGTCCAGAGAGACAGCACAGTGACTCAAACTTGAACAACAACAACAACACATCCATTAATTTGATTCATAGCAGCGCCTCAGTGTGGATCTAAATTGATGCATGGACACTACAATTCAGCTGGACTCTCACACACAGACACACACATCATAAGGACAAGATGGATGCTCTATTTTTCTTAGAATCCAGTGTTCCTCGAAATTTTGTCTTGGTTTCCAAACATTTGCAGGGTTCCCTTCCTCTCCCCTCCTCGCTGTATAAGCCATCAAGAGCCTTCAAGAGTTTTCATTTGCCAGGGGGGTTGCCTGGAACAAATTAATTGGATTCACATGATATCCTATGGACAATATTGCTTTGGATTTTGTAAAATGTCATTTTAGTCAAGCTTTGTGGAATCCCCTCCTCAAGAAAATTGGGGCTGTACTTTATATCTATAAATCTCTGCAAGCGTTTACATTTTCGAATAGGCCTGCGGGTAACTCATGTGGTCCTTTGGGGCTGCCTGGTGGAGCTCGACACATCTCTGGTCATTTTTGCATTGATCAAACGACACATGGTGGCCTCTGGCGTTTGAAAAGTACTAAATACACATGCACGCACGTCCACCTGTTGACCCCACACCCCTCCCCTCCCCAAACCCATCCCGTCCCACACAATCACAGTATGCACACATACCGACTGTTGACACACATGCACACACAAACATTTATTCATGCCTGCTGCAAAAAAAAAAAGGCCAAGTCATATTTTTAGCTCGGAGTAATCAAAGAGCCAAACACCAACTCGCGTATTCTGCATCACTTTTGCACTTTGTCCCCTCCCTCGTAACCCCCCCTTTCCATCTCCCTCCCCTCGAGGGAAGCAGACAGGGCAGTCCATATTTAGATGAATGTTGATGTAGAAGACGGAGGAAATTCGACCGGGGAAATATCCGCAGGTAGTTCAAGCCACAAGCACGCCACGTTGGCACGTAGCGCCAGACACGCTGCCTCAATACACAAAGTGATGGAAAAATAACGTCTATTTCGGGGTCGGTAAATATGCAATATGTAAAAAAAAGGTTTGCGGGAATGTTGAGGGAAGAGTGAAGCCGAACTTGTCTGTGTATGTATACACGGCTGAGTCATCGGCGTTTAGTATGGAGGGGCGGGGAGAAAAAAAAAAAGTGAATTTGTTGTGCAATTTTCTCCTTGAGTGAGCGCACGCGATGAGAAGGAGGGGCACCCACCCAAGTTGGGCAATGGAGGCTGCTTGTGGTTCAGAAGAGAGCAGGAATCGCTGGCGGTCGCACATCACGCCACCCGAGGTCACGTGTTCACGAGTACTCGGCGAGGTGTCGCCTTTGCTCCGCGCATCAAAACCTTTGGCGCCGCCCACGGTTGGATTTTAGTTTCCCCGTCTGCCTCGCAGTTGAGAGATTCTGGTTTTGAATCTCGGCTGTTTGCTGTGCCCCCGCGCTCGGCTGGCGACCAGTCCGGGGGGTGTACACGGCCTCCCATTCAAAGTCAGCTGCACGGAAATGGAATGTTGGAAGTTTTCCTTTGGTCCGACGAGACCATTTCCTGCCGGCCTCCATTGGGGAACTCAACCCGATGAAGAAAATAAGTCAAATTAAAAAGCTGCAAGCGGGGAGGGGCTATCATGGGAAAAATAATAATCAGGATTATTTGGACTGTGATCGAAGTCCTGATTAATAAACGGATGATTCACTCATTTCAAAACGGAGTGTTTATTCAACGAGAAAAACACAACTGCGCAAAACTACCGTCACGCCCTCATGCCGACTGTATTCATCCCCGCACGTTGATGACTTTTTCTCTTCAACGCTCGATTGGTTTTGCCCAAAATGAAGAACACGTGAAAGTGAAGCCTCTTGCGTTTCTCAACCTATCCTCATCTAACGCCTCAAAGTGAGCCTCAAATAAGGACCGACATGCTCCGCCCACATTCCATGTCTCGGATTCGCTGTTAATTTCACGCAGCTCATCGGGGGGGAAAAAAAACCGTTGAGTGGCGCTCTAATACTAATTTCGAAAAGCGCTGTACATACACTGCACATCAACGACCCCCACGCTTGTGTCTTCATGGAACTAAAAGGCCAAAAGTCCCTTTCGGGGAAGTGAACACCATATTTGGAAGTCAACTGCAAATATTCAACTCGCTGATCATCCAGTGTGGGGAACGATGTTAATCATTTCCAGGCATGACCAAAGAGCCAGCGTTTCGAAAACACCCCAACAAGAGGTGCCGCACTTCCCAAGATGTGTGCAAAAGCATTCTTTAGGTTGGAACTCTGACCTACACAAAATGTTAACGGTCGTCGGCCTGTATTGTGCAAACACACAGCTGGGTATGCTTTGGTGGGCCCGAACAAGGCTCGCATCCTGATTAACCCGGGAACCATCCGGAACCATTGACATGACTAGTCGGGCGCGGTGCCGAGCGCTAATTAGACCTGAGGGACAAATGTTGTTGTTGTCATCCAAAAAAAAAAAACCCACACACCATAAAAGTGTGCTCAAGGGTTGTATTATTTTGCGGGCTGCAGGTCATTCTTTGTCCATATAGCGTTAAAAAAAAAAAAACGTTTGCCTCCCATTCACCCGCACGCATCATCACACAGATCCCTCCCGCTCTGCCACATCCAACATGGCGGCGACATGATTGAGCACTCAATGCGGTGTCTATGTACGGTTGATGTCTACGGTATGACTTGCTGGCAGTTGTGGCGCATCTCTGCGGTTACCACCACACATATTTTGGGCAAAATGTTTTATTTTCGCGTTTCATGATTACTATGATCTTCACATGGAGAATTACTAAACAGTATATTCAATTTTTTTTTTTTAAATCAACGAACTGCGATACAAATAAATTACTTGACACGGTGCCTTGACTTACGAGTTTGGTTAGTTCCGTAAGTCGTTTGTATATCAAATCAACCCTCCCCATTGAAAAGAATGGAAATGCCAACAATCCGTTCCACTCACTTGCCCCCCCCCCCCATCCCCTCAAACAAAACAAACAATAAAAGATAATCTATAGAAATTGCATGAATGGCGTGTAATAAAGCAGCCGCTGGGACTTCTTTAGCGGAGATGACATTCTTCAACTTCTTGATAGCACAATCAGTTGCAGTTTCTTGGGAGGCACAATTAGCTCGCTGATCATTTTGATGATTTATCACGAAAAATGGGATGAGAGGGCCCCTTCAGCAATGCTCATTGATTTAATATTTGGAGGCGCGTCAGGGCAAGCCCCCGTTCGTCCAAAAGAAAACCAAGTGTCCCGTTCGCTAAACGTTTGATGAACGTGTGACCTCAGTAGCACAATGTGTGACTGTGAGCTGCTGGCAGTTTTCATTCCATTTGGATTTGCCGCTTTCCGCAACCATAGATCAAAAACCTCCATAATCTGTCCCCTTCCTTCGTGAAGCATTTTTTTTTTTTTGCATAATCTGGCTATCAAACAACAAAACACGCAGATGCAACCATCGCCCGCTTGGCAAACATGAACGTGGTGAGCGAGGAAGTTCATCTTCATGCTTGTTAAGCATTTTGGGGTGAAACGAAAGGCATCGGGCATTGATTTATTGTGCGGCGGCGGCGTCCAGTAGCCAGTGTATCATCGCTATGAAAGCGCACCAATGGGAAGCAAATCGTTCATTCAGCATCTCCCTCCTTTTGGCAGCGGCTCGCACGCAGAGCTGATTAAAGCCTCTTTTGTGGCTTTTGAGTGTTGGGACACCTCCTTGGCAGCATGCTAACCGTTCAGTGGATGTGTGTGTGTGTGTGTGTGTGTGTGTGTGTGTGTGTGTGTGTGTGTGTGTGTGTGTGTGTGTGTGTGTGTGTGTGTGTGTGTGTGTGTGTGCATTTGGATGTTACAAAACGATGTTAGTCACGTGTGCAGGGTGTGGGTGTCCACAGTATAGGGCGGACCGTCTTGACCATCATACGTGCGCCAAAAAAAAATTTTCTGAGGTCAAAGGGGGCACGTCTCATTTTGATTCTGACAAATGCAGAAGGAGAGAGAGCCAACCGAGGACAGATTGATGGCGCAAACGTTTACACGTGATGCGGAGGTAACGAAGGCCAGCGCCTTGACGCTCGAGCCGTATTTATGTCGTTTACGCCGCCTTGAAAACCACCGACGTGACCTCATGATAATTCCAAAGAGGTATGAAAAGTATGCTTGGACAAATTTCCAGCAGGATGAGTGCCACGGCAAAAGCGCTGCAGTGCATGCAGCGGCAAAGAGCGTGATGTGAACAACTACGCTACGATTGCATATTGATGAATTGCATCTGATCAGGCCCTTCCCCTTTAAACGCACACACACAAAAAAAATAAAAACGGGCAGACAGTCCAGCAAATGTTTGTAATTTTAAAAATGAACATTTTGTAATTCAAGCTTTGTTAATTCCTAATATTATCACGACATTCACTAAAAAGTTACTTTTTAATTGATTGCACGATTGTTGGGCCTTTGGGGAGTCTACTCACCCATTAACAGTTTAAAAAAATGTACACAACCAAGTCAGTCTTTTGAGAAATTAAAAAAAAATATGATACTATAATATACAAATTTAACTGAAATGTGGCGCAATGGTGTGGCTAGTTCCACAAGACCCTCACGCGCACTGGAGTTTCTCTGTCCGTGACTTGGCAGGGTGAAGATCTGCCATTTCCAAGTGACAGTCGGCCTACACGGAAACACTATGATGGACCCCCCCCCCACAAAAAACCTGTCCATCGAGCTGCAGTGTCAGCAATAACTGACAAAGTTTAAGTCAGCGTGTTGGCGGTGAAGTGCCGCGGTCGTGGAATTGAATGTCGCACTGGGCATTGGCCGCGCAGTCGATGGGAGCTGTGGCTTGTTTGCATGAAGCCTCAGGCCGAGTTACAAAGAGGGTGAAAAGTGTCGTTCTCGATGCTTGGGGGATTTTGACAAAGACAAGGTCTTAAGACACAGTGCAACTGTTTTCAATTTTGAAAGAAATACAGAAACCCAAGCTCGCCACCCCGCCCCATCCCCCCACCCCCATACGCAGACATTTATGCAAAATACATTTGATCCGGTAAATTCCTGTGGAAAGTTTCCAACTTTGAGAATTCCCCAAATTCTACAACCCTCGCCTTCAAGGAGCCGAACATTCCCGTTCGTGAATGCGGCAGGAGGTCAAAGGAAGAAAACGGCAACCACCACACGGGAAAGGCCAAAGCCGAGATTCGAACCCCAAACCTCAGAGCTGTGAAGCACACATGCGTAACTCGACGCAACTTTATTTATAGAGCACTTTGACGACAACCACAGCCGAACAAAGTAAAAAAGTGAGGAAAAACCCAACAAAAAAACCCAAACTCAAAACCTTTTTTCCCCCCCCTCCCGAAAGGTTGTGATGTTTTTGTGCGCGCGAGGCCCCGCCTCCTTCCTCTAATGCCGTGTGGAAAGCAGCGGGACAGGAAGCTCACATCAGACATGAAAGCGTCTCTGACGTCAGATTCACACGAGTGCCACCAACCCTCCCGCCTGCTTTTCATGTCGGCTCTTATCACGTTCTATTGTTGTTTTTGTTTTGTTAAACTTTCAGATTCTTGGCCACCTGCACGCGCGTCCCTCCCTCCACCCCGTATGACAAAAGCACACACACACACACACACACACACACACACACACACACACACACGCATTAGCCCGGCCGGGTGAGCTCATCTCAACGGCATCTTATCGGCCATCTCGCAAGTGTGCCGATGTTATGACTCGGGAGTTGTTTGGATTCCCAGAATAGGGACGTCGCCGAATGAGAACATTCCCGATGCAGCCCCCCCCCCGCCTCCCGACGCGGCGGTCATTCAGACATTCTCTCCAAACGGCGCATTCCAGCGTGGCTCTGCTGTATACCGAGTGTGCGTCAGTGGGATGCTGACGAAAACAAGGCATTTGTCAAGGACGTGCGCAGACACTTCATTAGGGACACCGGCCCGAACCCAACAGTCGTCCTGACTTTTCATTTGGTTTATCACTCCGCTTGGAGCCACATCACCGGATGACACTGAAATGTGTTCTTAATATTTTGGGCAAATTATTCAGATGAGAAAGTGGAGCAACAAATAATCCTGCAAGCAGTCAAGTGCAAATCTGGCCTCTCGCCATACCTTCAGGAAAGAATGGGAGGGGGGGGGGCAAAATGCCTGAGACAAGATGGAGGAATTTTTAGACAGTTCCGAAGAGATGCCAAGGTGACCACAAAACCTTCAGGCTTCAGTTACAAAGCAAACATAAATAAATGGTTTGGATAAGCCGACTGTAACATATGAACATTATTTAAGTTTTATCAGAGGCCTTTAAATTGTTAAAGGTGCATGCTGAGCCCCATTAAACAGGAGTTCATTCATTCATTCATTCATTCTCCCAACCGCTTGATCCTCACTAGGGTCGCGGGGGGTGCTGGAGCCTATCCCAGCTGTCTCCGGGCAGTAGGTGGGGGACACCCTGAACCGGTTGCCAGCCAATCGCAGGGCACACAGAGACGAACAACCATCCACGCCCACAGTCATACCTAGGGACAATTTCGAGTGCTCAATTAGCCTACCATGCATGTCTTTGGAATGTGGGAGGAAACCGGAGCACCCGGAGAAAACCCACGCAAGCCCGGGGAGAACATGCAAACTCCACACAGGGAGGCCGGAGCTGGAATCGAACCCAGTACCTCTGCACTGTGAAGTCGACGTGCTAACCACTGGACTACCGGGCCGCCCCTAAACAGGAGTTTAAGGGCCCTATTTTCGTAGGTGCATGTGTGCTCAGCATGAAAAAGGGGCGGATCTTCATTTTCATGGCGGGGCAAAGTCGAGTTGACCATGTACGGGGGAATTGGCAGAAGGCGTCACCCCTCGCCGGGAATTTTCTATTACACGCGACCTGGCGCATCTGACAATTTGGCGAGAGAAAGTAGACAAGATTTTAGACACACAGACGCACGATTGGCGGCCAACTCCAAGTGCCCCGCTTGACATCATCCGCAAGTGGAGATCTTGCAGTTCGAATAAACACATTTTGTTTGCGCCTTTTGTCCTGCACAGACTCCACCCTGTTGGGCTTCTGCCATTTAGACGGTGGCGCCTCTCCTTGCCGTATTTAAAGGGAACGAGAGGATGCTGCTTCTTTTGGCTGGGAATCCAGTCAGCTTTGTTCGCTCCCACAACGGCGCAAACATTTCTGACGGCATCCGTCTCCAAAAGAAAAAATTCCGATACAATGAAAACTTCACCCACGTGCACAGTTAGACTGCATTTTTGCACTCAACTTGCCCCGAATGCCATTGGTTGATTTTGAACACACCTACATCCCAGTGATGACGGGGGGCACACTTGCGCAACCACATGATTTCAGTGGTGCAGTTTCACTTCCCGTCTTGAAAAGATTGTTATGCTCTCAAGGGTGAAGGTCACATTTAAAAAAAAGAAATATGTCATGGTCTCATTTTTTGAACTGGGGCGCATGTAGACTTGGCCTGCGCTCGGCTGGTGACCAGTTCAGGGTGTAGACGGCCTGAGGTCGGCTGGGATAGGCTCCTAAGAGGTTCAGAAGACGGATGGGTGTGCAGACTTTTTATATCCACCTCTGCCAATCTGGGAATTCCCGCTTTATAGGGTCACTCCGAATGCTCTCACTTTCAGCGCTCGTCCCAGAGCAGGCGATGATGTCAAGTATCACTTTGGGGCTGTAATTAGTTCCTGACACATTAAGTCTAAGTGGAAATTTCCTGTTCCCTTTTTTTTTTTCTGTCCTTCTGAACCAGATCTTAATCTGGGGAACGATTTGTAGCACAGAGCGGCGGGGGCACGCCTCGCTGCCATTTGCCCGCTGGCAGGGCAAGGCGGAGAGGCGGCAGCCACATCTGGTTTTTCTCTTCTCTTACCGGCGGACCCTCACTCTCGCTTTTAAATCTATAATTCACTTTGGGTCCTTTTTTTTTTTTTTTTCCATTTTCTCACTTTGTCTGCGGTTGCTTCTTTTTCTTTCACTTCAGTGACACTCTGGTGGGAAAGTTTCCTTGCCGGTGTCCGACCGAGGGAGTAGAAAGTCAAGTTGGGTGACCAGACATCGCCGTTTGGAAATCAGCGGCCGTTTTACAACACTCAGTGGGCATTTTTTTTATCTTTATGAGTGCCAAAATGGTACTAGACCGAGACCTCGAGGAGTTGAGCTCGGACTGGTGGAATTCATGTCAATCTTTTGCCATTGTGTAACAACGCGGAGAGCGCTTTGCAAGCTCTTTTTTGTCCCCGTGGCCTTTCACCCTCCCATCATGCACAATTATGATCAAGACGTTAGCGGCGACCATACCACAGTGGCATGAATGACACATGTGTAGGAGCCTTGTCCCCGGATACCTCCCGAGCAAGCTCGTCGGTCGACTTGGGAAGCGGGATGCTCATTTATGGTGGGGGGCCTTCTCCCGCGGCTGCATTTTCATGCTTTCAGTTCTCATTAAAAAGCACAAAAAGAGAACGGCACAGGCCCCTCACGGCTCCGGCCTCGGAGATTTCGCCACGCCGAACCGCCATAATATGCCCCCCCGCCAAAAAAAACCCTCTCAAGGGGTCTCTTATGCCGCCGTGTAACAAGTCCTGGCGGGTTGGCCGCGTAATTGGCCGTCATTAAAAGGAGGCAGCGGGGGCGACGTGGATCTTCCTCTCGGATCGGGCTGCCAGGCGGCAGGAAGTGGTAAAAGACCGCGCTGTCTCTTCATTTACGAGGTGCCGCTCTCGTCTTTTGCTTTGGAGTTTCTTTTCTGCCTTTCTTCTTCCGTGTGTCACTCAGAATCTTTCGCGGAGCTATCTTTGGGCCAAGGAGGGGAGCCACAGGCCGTGCTCGAGGTTGTAACGGCTATTCCTCTTTATCCTTAAAACGCTCCAACTGCTAGAATGTGCAGGAAGTGTGTGTGCAAACACACACACACACACACACACACACACACACACACACACACACACACACACTTCTTCACCATTCGGTCTGTAATTACAGTGAAACCTGTTCATCGAGGAAGATACGTTCCAGACTAAGTCGTTACAGTTGAAAATCTGCGATACGCAGACCAACGAAAAACAAGTGGTCTAAACCACAAACGTTCCGCAAAAAACGAAATGCGAAACGTTCGAACGGAGTTGCGGTCGGTGAACCGCGATCTTGCGGGGAACACTGACAGCATGGTGAGGATAAGGGCAGCGAGTCGGGTTCGGGAGTAACCATACCAGTTACAGTACCCGTACTGGGGTGATACTGGCCTTATTTTAAGGTATCGTGTGCTTACGGATGGTGCCGATACCAGCTACAGATACCTTAGGCAAAAAAAATAAAAAAAAAATCTAATTCGCACTTGGAGTAAGTCCTCCTCAGCAGTAGTTGGCGCTGTGCTGCGGTAGTTTGACGCGTCAGCGAATTTTCAGAATGAAAGGTCTTTGCTCACAATTTCTTTTCATTCAGTTCGTTCAAATGTTATGTGCATGAAAATTACGACAAGTCATCACCTAATAATGATACTGTTCAGCGCAAGGTATGTGTTCCAGTTGAAAATCTGCAACATAGAGAGACCATATAAAAATCCGTTTAAAATTTTTATCCCTCCTACTCGCTTGCAACACATTGAAGCGGAATGAAACACACGTTGCAAACATATCTGCGCACACAATTTTTTTTTTAGGGAAGGCCCAGTGGGGTGGCGTTGAATGTCGGCATGACTGTGTGAGTGTCTGTGCGTGAGCTGTGGCCAACAGCAGCGGCTGCATCAATGTGCTTTGTTGTTTTCTGGTTCTTCACAAGTAGCCGAGAATACATTGGAACTTCTTGAATGCTAATTTCTTCAGCATGTCACAGACGCGCAACTGTTTTGAAATGTGCACAAATGCATCGTAAGTCCCTTAAACATTTTCGGGCCCGGCGTGCACATTGCAGAATGAACGCTCGCAGACTTTTGACTGGCTCCTTTCTCCGCGTCTGCTCTCTCCCGTGACAAGGTGAACAAACGGCGGCGGGGTCAGACAGGGCCCGGTGGCGGCAATATTTCCTGAGGCCGCGCCTGTGGTCTTTTCAGCCCAAAAACATACACGGACAGACAGTGGGTGGATCCTAGCATGACCTTTCACCCCGACAGGGGCTCTCTATAGGGGTCGCGAGAGGCCGTGTTGCCGTCTGTGTCGAGGCCGGCACCTGGATCACTGGACCTACAACTTTGCATGTGTGTGTGTTTTTGAGGGGGAGGAAAAGGGTGGGAGCGTGGGGGGGGGGGGGTCTCTAGGGGGAATGAATCAGCCACTTAGTTCAGCCACCCACCCCCTCACTTACAGAGCTTGCTTCAACAAGATCCCAAGGTCAACTCTCACCCTTTTCTCGAGCCCTTCTCACACGCCCCCACCACCACCCCACCCTGCCCCCTCCCTCCACCCCTCACGTGAGGTGAACGACACACAATTGCGGAGTGACGTATGAAATGGTGCCCATCTTGTCAGCCGGAGATGTCGAAGGTGCCTCGAGACACATACACGATGAACGGAGTTTCTTGGAATGTGATTTTTTTTTTTTACTTACTGTCACATTACTATTATTCAACAAAAACCAAAATAAAAAAAAAAAAACCCAAAACATATTGACGAATGATTTATCTGAGTGCATATTTTCCGCAGCATCAACGAACGACAAACTGAAGAATATGCCGTTGACATTTTTTCAACAGATGCCTTTGGCTCCCATTCAGATGTCAATCAGAGATGAGCACTTTTCAAAAGTGTCGGTAGGCACAAAAGAGAGCGCAAGCCAGCCAAGTCAGCTGTAATGGCACGTCTGCAGGCAAGGCGTAATTAAGTGCTTTGGCGCTGGCAGCGAGCGAAGTCTGCAGCTGATCATCAAGAAGCTTAAGAAAGGAAAAAAAAAAACAATTATGCTGAAGCAAGCGTCGCCACGTCGATGCCGACTATTTGGAGCAACATTAAGGAACACGTGAGGTTTTTTTCTTTTGGCTCGAGGCTCCCCCTGCAGTTGTGATTTGCTTTGAAAGGGGAACATATGATGGAAATTTGACATGCAGAGACAAACGAAGAAGACTTTCACAACGACTGTACTCTGTTGCGGTCATTTTCGGCTTTTAAAATTTATTTTTAAAAGGAGGAAAAAAAAAAGATGCCAAAGGGGATTTTGACAAGTATTGTCGGTCAACTTGTGTTGCTGTACAATTTGTGTTCAAATAGGGATTGCTTATCATGTCATATCACGACACCAATGCTATCCATTACACGGCGCTGTCATTGTTTTAAGCGAAACCAACTAATCAAAGGCAAAGCTACGTAGTTGTCAAACTGATCTTACAGGGCTTGCAGCTAAAATGTTTGCTCACGAGCAACAGCTTACATCTTGAAAAAGCAATCCGGGCACTTGTATCTTAAAGCACCGCTGTAAACTCTTACGTTAAATTGTCATTTCCCAAAACGTATCTTCATGTGGTTAAATTTGATTTGCAGTCTGGACGCAGCAAAGTGAACATCTCCTGATTCGCGGTCACCAGAAGTCTTTTTGTTTTATTACTCTTTAGTCACTTTTGTTTTTCTTTTTTTTTTAATTCAGTTAGTTATAATTAGTTTTTAGAGCTTGTCAAGTTTGTTGGTTTTTATGATTTGTATTTTTTTTCTTCAAAAATTCTTCTTTTCAGTTGAGTTTTTTGAGTTTTGGTCTTCATTTTAGTAAGTTGGTTTTATTTGGTGAGTGCAACAGAAAAAAAACAACACCACAAAGTCACTCAGTATTGTGCAATAACGTAAACGAGACTTCTCAAAAGACTGAATTTTTTTTTCTGCGGGCACACAGTGACACCCACGTAAATTAAAACGGGCACAGAAAGCTCATGTATGATAGTAATTGACAAAGATGAAAACAAAGGGCATTTTCGCTGTGTTAGTTTTAGAAACATAAGATTCACTTTCAGTTGGTTTTATTTCATTTTTTTAAGCATTGTTTTTTTTTTAAATTTAATTTTCCTTGAATGTTTTTTTTTTCAATTTTATTTTTGTTTGTTCTCGTTAACTATAGTGACCTTGCTGGTGTACTGCAGTACCCAATTTATCATATTTCCTAAATTTTGCACGGGAAAAAAAATACGCCGAGCCATATTACAGGCAATTACGGCGACGAAAGCAACTTCTCACACGCCACTGCAACTTGATATCAAAGTGTTGCTTTAAGGATAAAAAAACCATTAGCCTCCTCCTCCTGCACGACGTGTGTGAGTGTGTGTGTGTGTGTGTGTTTCCCAAAGCGTATCCCTTACGCTGTCATCACATATGACAGCAGTGAGAGCCCAAGGCAAGAGAAAGGAATCCAATTTGCGCCCTCCACGCCAAGACTGTCACACACGGGTCGGCGCGGCCCCCCCACCAAAAAAAGGTGACCGCATGCACACGCGCACATTCAGAGGAAAACCGACACGGCGCAACGAACGCACCTGAGGTTCGGACGGAGCGCCGATGGCTGAGCGGGACGGACAAACGTTCATTTGTGATCGTTTGCGGCCCTGTTGCGGTGGATGACATCTGGCTGGAAGCGAACCTTTGCCTACTTTGACGTGCAAGGGGGGGGCCCGAGGCTGTTGACAGTTAGCCCCGCGACCCCGCAGCACACCCCCCCCATCTCCCCACACTTCCATGGCCACAATCTGCCTCTTGCCCGCCATCGCAAACCCATCACAAGACAGCGCGAGCGCCAAAAAGTCCGATGATAGAGGAGAGATTATAATCAAACTTTTTTTTTCCCACTGGCTTGTAAGCAAATAATTTTTTTCCGACAACGTGCCCGCTCGAGAGCCAGTCCGTCTCGCACTTGAAATCCACACCGCTGAGTAACTTTTGTCGCTACGACAACGCACTTGGACTATTTGCTCGACGCGGTTTTTGAAAGCCAAAAGGTAAGCAGAGCTGCAGTGAGTTTTGTTGTACGCACAGATCGGCGCTAGCTAACAGTGTTAGTTCCGAATAAGATGCACATCTTTGATTCGCTCGGTGAAGTTGTCCACCTATAAGCCGGAGTCCAGTTGCACCCGGTTATCGTCGCCAAAATACATTAAAAATAAAATAAAATAAAATATGTTAGCCGAAATCACGATCAGCACCAAATCAACACTAAAATCACAACACGTCAAGTTTCGGTGGTTTCATTCTGGGTCTGAGCCACATGCTGTTCTTCCCCTCTTGGTTTTGCGCTGCGAGGATCAGCAGGCCGGTGCAACCGAATCTGACAGCCGGGTATATCAGATAGGCGGCCCGCCGGCGTCCCACTCGGCCTACCTGTCAGAGGCTGCCTGGCCGCCATTTAGCCGGTCAGGCAGCCTCTGACCCCCTCCTACCCCCAACCCCACACTCTCCAGCCTGCCCCCGCCTCCTTATCAGGATAATGAGCCGCATTTAGGACCATTACGGGCTGACCCCGAGGACTTTCTCTGCTGCTAAGAGGAGGCCTTGTGCCAGTGATGGACAGCCTGAGAGGAATGCGATACTGCGCGGAATGAGGCCGCAGGGGAAAAAACAAACAACAAACAAACTGGAGCCGATCCCAGTGGACTCTGTCTGGGCAAGAGGTAGAAGACAGCCTGAACCGGTCGTCAGTCAATCGTTGTCCACAATGGACAAAAAAGAAAATCAAACTCAAGGCCCACAAGCCTGAGCTAGCCAAAATTACTATTTTTACACTACCGGTATTCACAAAAATGATCATCGTCATAAAGGCATGCCCAGCAGTAGTCTAGTGCCAAGCACGGACTAAATTGTGTATGGGTGGAGTTTTCTTTTGTATTTCACAGACCAAGGCATCAGAAATGGGCATGTGCGCCATTGTGGGCGTGTAAACAGCCAACTATCTTCGCGGCCAACTATCTTGGCGGACTGTGTGCCCTCGAAGCACACAGTCTTTGACGTTGCAGAAGCAGAAACTGACTCACTGAAGTCCAGAAGATGAAGAGGAGGGGGTGTGCAAAGTACGTTTCGCAACGCAAGTAGATCTCCACGGGCGGATGATGTAAAGTTTGCCAGGGCAATCGGAAATAACTGCTGTGCAGCGGGCACTTACTTGCCACCCAATCTTCCATGTCCCGTGTGAGAAACCATTCTCTCCCCTCCCCTCGTCCTTAGCTGATAATAATCATAAGAAGATGATGATGGTTCAGAGAGTTTGGTACAGGCTGTTGTCATATTTATGAATGAAAGACGCACCTTGATCAAATTAATCAAAATTGTGCTACCAGACCTGATTTCAGCCGCAAGCTAGCTAGCTAGCTAGCAAGAACGATAGCGAGATAGCTAGATAGCAAGATTGCTAGCTTGATAGAAGCGATAATAAACGCCATTACTTGTGTGATCTCAACTCGACACGACTCATCTTTGCGACAGTTGCGGCAATTTATCTCACTTTAAAGCTGCGCTGAGTGGAAACTGCTGCGTACCCTGCGCAGATTGTAGCGAATCATTCGTAAGCGCATAGATCGCAACGGGGAAACGACGGCACCACAAAGATGAGTGCGAAATAGAAGTGGCACTGCGTAGGCCGTGAGAAAATATGCGGCCAAATAGTTGGCGCCGTATGCCGCGCGACCCAACAGACTCACGACCATTCATGCAGAGAAACGTCCGAGAGACAAACCGCCGCCGCGCATTCTCCCACTCGCATGTCTCTTCGCTGTACTTTCTTTTCCTAATAAGTCAACAGAATTACCATCGCCGTCCGCTGATTGCGAGGGCCCCCGACAAGCTCCTCTTTGTTTGTCGCATCCAACCAAATTGCTTTGGCGCCTCGGCCGCAGCGGCGGGATCGGGAAGGCCTCCAAGGCCGTGCCCCCGGAACGAGGCACACTCATTACCCTCGGCGCAGGGCATAATTTAGTGCAAGTGCATAAAAATAATGCGGCCATCTTTCCAAACAAAAGAGCGGGGCAGAGGTTAGCGGTGGCGGGAAGACGAGTCAGCCCTGCGGGCTCCATGGGAACAGTGAGTCAGGCAGAGCTGTCAGCGAGAGTGCGGTGGAACCGGACGGGAATGGCCGACCAACCACACACTCACAAACACGCACGTATACACACACGCACACATAAAGACTATTTTCTATGTTCTGGTCCGTTTAGCTTGTTTAGCTTGACTTTATTCGTCCAGGCGTCCGTGGCCAACTTCACTCTTATTGACATTGCCGGATTTTTTTTTGTGCTCGGCAAACGCAGATGTTGAAAGGTCGCGACAAACTGAGTCCAACTCGGGACTAATTCGGATCAACAGTGACACTGGAGGTTTTTCAAGACCTGGACATATACAGTGGCCAGATGAAAGATTCATAGTGATGACAGCATAAAACCTCGAGTCTGACAAAATACACACAGAGGCCCTGGCTTTTCGTCGTTATGTGCTGGGCCATTTCGCTCAAAAATCTTCAAAATCTATTTTTCTTTTTAGTTTTACAAAAGGGCTATGGAAAGTATGACCACTAACGTAGCCATGTTTTTGTGTTTTATTGAGCTCACAAAATAAAACAAATGGACACCGTTTTTCCTCGCCTGGACGTGGGCCGCCGGGCCACCCGTCTGGAGCCGGGCCTGGAGGCGGGGCTTGACGGCTTAGCGCATGGTTTTATGGGCCCGCACCCATCGAGCCTGGCTGAGGCACAGCCCGAAGAGGCAACGTGGCTCCCCCTTCCCTTCCCATTGGCTCACCACCCGAGTGAGGAGCCGAGGGGGTCGGGTGCACAGACAGCTGGGTGGCTATCCAACACGGCGACCTTGGCAGTCTGATGATATCCGAGGATCGGGGGGACATTTGAGTCTCAGCGGACCATGATCCATCACTCCAGTGTTGGTGGTGGCAATCCCCGAACCAGTTGGTGGACACCAGCAGTGAGTGATGCCATCAGGCTGAGTAAGGTGTCCTGTTGGGCCTTTGTTGGCTTGTGGGATTCCGGGGGCAAGCAGATGGGTAAGCGGAGCGGAGCGCAGCAGCTCAATAGTTTGCCGACCCACAGTTGACAACGATTAGTGACATGCCCTGATCTAAGTCTCCCAAAAAGTCAAAACCCCATTGGGAGGGTGGGAGGCTGGAGAAGAAACCTCGAGAAGGGACCACAAATGGAGAGATCCTTCTTTCAAAGATGACCATGACCAGGCTGCAATGGATGCCGCATGGGTAACATTTAACACCCAAAATGGTGCTCGACAATGAAACAGCACGAGGCTTCATTTCATTTCGCTTTGAATGAATCTGTCCATCCATCAATGCATCCATCCATTTTCCGATCTGCTTCTCCTCACAGGGGTCGCGGGACGTGCTGGAGCCTGTTCCAGCTGTCTCTGGGCAATTGGCGGGCTACACCCTGAACCGGTTGCCAGGCCATCTCGGGCCGCACATAGGCGAACAATCATTCACGCTCACAATCACACCTTGAGACAAATGAAAAGTGTTCCATTCACCTGCCACGCATGTATTTGGAATGTGGGAGTAATCCAGAGTACCCGCAGAAAACCCACACAGACAGGGAGGAGCCGGAATCGAACCCTGCACCTGTGCAGTGTGAGGCGCAGAGGCGCCAACAAGCCGCCGCCTTGAAAGTAATTTTTTTTTTGTTTTAATTCAGAAGTTTTTTTTCCCCCATGTTACGGAAACTCTCGATAAGACAAGTTTTCCCACAAATAATGCAGGTAAGGTTCTGAAAAAAATTGCAAATTGAACCATCAATATGTTACTCGAGTATCCATGTAAACCTTTTGTACAGTTGATGCAGAAAAAATCCAAAACGAAACTAAATATTTTGATGTCATCCAAAGCTAAAATGGCACAGGGATATTTCTAAGAGCATCGCTACGGAAACCCTTCACTGTCTCTCTCTTCATTGCGGACAGATTTATAGCAAGCGCTTCTTTCATGGTGGCTTTTCAAATTAGCTTCAGTACAAAGGGTGGGCGGGGCGCACTTATGCTTTCCAAGGAACAAAGAAAACAAACACAAGTCGGGATTGACGGCGCTGGGGCCTGTCGTTTCGGAAGCCGCGTTGACTCGCATGCGCCGCGTGTGCGCGTTTGTGTTTTCTTGGCTTTGTCGCCTGGAAAGAGGAATCGTAACCGTCTTAAGTGTCCCGCTTTTATTTATTTATTTGTTTATTTTATTTTTATGAGCCACATTAGTGTTTTTCCATCAAGCTGTAATTACAGCCCATTCATTAAGACGGAAGGGGGCGGGGGGGGGGGGGGCTGTGGTGGCACTCTGGTCCTTAGAAAAGCTGTGAATGGCAGCGGCTAGCTCCAAACGGCCTTATGGGAACATTTTGCAGCAACTGCCATCTATTGATATGCAAAGTGTCGACGCACCGGTATGCAAACACGCAAGCGGGACAAAAAGCCACAACAGGTCCGACACAAAGACAGACTTGGACTGTCGGACATCGGCGATTGATGGAAAATTCAAACAACCGCTGATTGATTTCGATTACATTCTGACGGAATTTGGGGAATTATAATGCGAAAGCGCCATCTCCCCGAAGATGAAGCGACTTTTGTGTTTTGGCAGGAGGAGTTCCTTCCCGTCGTTTTGTGTGGCGACGTGGAGGAAGCCATTGAGCAAGGCAATGTAAAAAAATTTTAAAAAAAGAAAAAAGAAGAAAAACGAAACAAAACAAGGCAGAACAACAAACCTGCTGAACAGGTAGCACCCAAGTGATGATGTGGAAAGCGCATATAATCTCATTTGCAAGTTGTGATCATTTTACCTGCAGGATCGTGACTTGAAAATGATTTTAAGGCGGAGTCATTATTACTCAGGGGTCCATTTTTCTAGTAGTTTCGCTGTGTTATTACATATTGTTCTACATTTGCTGTCCTGTTGAATGAAAATGAATGGAAAAAAATGGATGTTCACGGAATGTTGAACTACTCGAGAATTATCTCTGTTGTCAGTATCAACATTTTATAAGTTTATAGCCCCGCCCCACCCAACACCCACTCTTCCCCCAAACCCATTTTTCATATCGTGTTATTTGTTTCTATATTTGTATCTGGATTGATGAGTAACCAGATTAACACTTTTTTCGTGAGAGAGACCAGTCGTCCGTCACTCTACCGAGTTGCGAACTGACATGACAAAATGCCACTCCTGGTTGAAGTTTACTCCGAAAGGAAGATAAAGCAAGACAAGAGACGTCCACATTGTGTATTTAATCAGGCCTTTAACTTTGCCTTTCCGAAAGTCTGCTAGCTTAATGCTAACATAACGGGAACCGCGACAAATGGACAAAGCTAGCATCGATACGTGTTCAATGTTTAAACCACTTCTATTTCCGACAAAAGCAACGCATCCAAATAAAGCATCCAACGACACTGACGGGCATTTCTCTGACGAGTATTATTACTGTAGCTCGTAGTTTTCGACATGATCAAGCGACTTTGTCCGGAGCCACGGTGACAGCGCGCCTGCTCCGCTTCTCACCTCCCCAACCGCGGGCAAATCGCGTGAGGCCTGAACGAGCGGCGGGCCAAAAGGGCTGATTACAGTGTAGGACGCACACATAATGACACGGGGTTGAAAGATTTAGAGGAATGTCTAATTGGGGGGAATCGGGCTGTAAAGCTGACATGCCATCATTCCCTTTTACGGCGCCGTGATGTGTTTATTTCCATCCCCCACTGCGCTAAGTGCGGCCGTTCTGCGGTGTAAACAAAGCGACGCCATTGTGCGAGGCGTCAGTCACATTCGGGTTTCTATCGCCGCGTCCGCTTTGGTGGGGAAACATGAGACACATTTAGGCCGAGTTTCATCATCTGCTGACGCATGCGATTATGACACAATCGGTCCAAAGGCATACGCTGACATCATTTCAGCTCTTCAGCAATCACGCGTGTAAACAGCGAGCCTCGGCCGCCGTTTTCTTACGGCTCAAATTGCGCTAGTCAATGAGTGACAACTTTTAAAACGCAATAAAAGGGCCTATTGTGTCTGACACCATTTCTTGATAAAGACACACGCCAATTGACTGTACACTACAGAGCACACAAGAAACGGGGTGCCACAGGGTTTGCGGATTTCAGTCAAGCATTGTGGAAACTTCACAATTTGTATTCTCGTCTGAGAGATTCACGTTTCCAAGATGGAAACCCAGTCACTATTTCGAGTTTGTGTGTCAGCATTACAGAAGGTATGTTGGCCGCTCTGTGCTGTTGACAAAGTGTTATCTAGCTTCGAAAACACCGTCCAAAAACACATCGCGGCACATTCAAGTGAAAGCCTGTCATGAGCTCCACAAACGTAATCATACAATTTGGATGTAAATATTTTATCAACGTTACGTTTGCCATGACAATATTAACAGGTAAATATGAGATTGCCTTAAAAATAATAATTGTGAAGACATGAGAGACTATTTTTGACATTTTTTCTCAAAAACGTGTAGCCATTTATGTTCGGTGAAATTCACGGACTCATTTGAAAAAAATAAAAATAAATTACTGATGTTAAGTAGATAAAGATTTTTTTTAAAATGTATTTTTATTTTTAAAAAGAAGCTATTCTGAAACGCCACTGTTAAAAATGCACTTCAAAATGGATTCACTTGAAATTCAACAGAGAAACTTTTCAAATCAAGTAATCAGTAACATTACTCGGTTATTTTTGTCAAGGTAACCGCGGCAACACTCTCTCACTCACACCCAAAAAACCCCAAAACAAAAAAAACAACCCACGGGCAAAGATAAGATTAGCGGTGACGAGTAAATTATTAGTTATTTTTGACCGCCGCCCCCCTTTAAGCGTTCCAGACCATTACTTGACATGATGTAAGATAAAAATCTGCAAGTAAACGGAGCTGCCCCAGGGCCGCCGGCGTAGTTTAATCAGTAACCAAAGGGATCCAATTCGGGCGAGGTTTTAATCTTTCCTCCACGAGCGTATCATATTTACGGATTTTACGCGGCATGTAAAAGTTTTACGAGCGCGGCAGCCAGCGGTGTGGATCACGTCCTTTCGCGTGGCTGAAAAATTTGCAACTCTGCTTTCACCAACCAGCAGGATCACATTTCGAGGAGATCTGAGCTTTCTGGAACGAAGGTATGACATTTTGACGTTCAAGAATTTGACCAGAATCAGATAAACTCCCACGAATGCAAGATTGACGCGTGATACCTGAATACTTTTCTTCAAAGATTTGCTGCGGACGCGAGCGGGTCCTGTGACTGCTTGAGGGAGGTGGTGTGGATCGATCGAGAGCTGAAGGCGTGGGGCTTAAGTAATTTAGGGGTAATCACGAAACTTCAGCTCAGGTAGGTCCGCTCCACACTGTATGTGGTACGACAGCGTTTTGGTTGTATTTAAACGATTTGCACAATTTTCTTTCGCCAAGTGGTTGTGCGAAATGTAATCGTTTGTATCAAGATATCTACTTAAAAAATTTATTTGGACCCCAATCCATTTTTTTTGTGCCACCATCATCTGAGAAAATAAAATGGAGTAGAGGTTCTACACACCATTTTTTTTCTGTTGTACAGTTCAGCTGTATTTAACTTTAATGTTCTAATACATCCACATTTATTATATTTAGAACTGTTTGTTTTCAAATTAAGGTAGGATTTAATATTTACATTACATTTTTAACTGAATCATCCTTGAGGTTGAGTCACCAATTCCATTTTAAGCGTCGTAAAGTCTTACAATATTTCCTTACAACTTCTGCCTGATTTTGAAAGGGTTTTTTTTGTGTTTTTAGGCGATACTTGGTATAAAAAAAAGTGTGGCAGCAATATCTCTGATCTTTGCACGGCGACTATTTTCATGACTGACAACCGGTTTGATCCAAATCTGACCTTGCCGAGCTGCATTATTAAAAGTTTCGTGTTTGTGGTGAGCCGTCAAACGTTGACGCCGAGCCGAAAAGCTTTGCTACATTTACACTTGCTTATCTGTCGACCGGTTTACAATTTGGCCCAAAAGACCATTTCTTCATGAAAGTACTTCCGGGTGGCAGAAAGTGACCACCTTGAACTGAGAAGAGTGACAAAAACTTCCACTGCCAGTTATACCTGAAAAAGTTAGCTAAATATGACGGCTAAATTTGCTAGCTAACGTCGGCTCTAAAAGCACGCTCACCATGTCACCGTGGAAGGAGCACATCTGTGCCATTAATCCAAGCAACAGAAATGTCAATTACATGACATTATATTATTGTAAATTAATTTGGTTCAATCAATTTGACTTGACTCGCCAATCCCTCATGCTAGTTACGGTGAGTCTGAATTTCAACCACGTCTATTTTTGAATCAACATGCCGAAAATGTCAATTCTGTCCGCAATTCTCTCTCTTAAGTTACTGCACATCACATCTTCAATTCGAGCGACACTTCACACATTCCTACGACGGCGGTAGAGACGAAGGCGACAAAAAGTCAGTCAAGCCATTCGCATTGTTTCCTTATTTTCCTGGCAAGCCGTTTTGCTATCCCGAAAACTCCAAAGCCTTGCGCTATTTACAGTACATTTGTCTGTCTAAGACGTCGACGTGATTCAGACTTGGTGGCATGCCATCAAAATCTCAAGGACTCTTTGGTCGGAGAATTCACCAAAATGGCCCTGAAACGGTCTGTTCAAACCCAAATGCCCAAATTCCTCGACTTTTCCACGCACGGGCTTTTAATACTTGGTCGTATTTCCTCTCTTGTCATGACCACACCCTCACATGACATGACATACTTCTGGGACATTTCAGTGGGAAAGGATGGAGAAATGTGTTCACGTATGGCGAATGCGATACACAGTCCGTTCAGAGGCACGCTGACATCGCAGAGCAATTTATAATGCGATGCAAAATGGTTTTATTTGTGCAGTGCAATTCTTAGTTCAATACACTTAAATGTTCATGTTAGTGTCAAATATAATCTCTTGGTTAATTCTGTCCGCGTGCAGCTAAGAGCTTTACTTCTCTTTACGCTCGGCCCCCCTCTTATTGTGTAAGATGCTTGATGTGTGTGTGTGTGTGTGTGTGTGTGTGTGTGTGTGTGTGTGTGTGTGTGTGTGTGCGTGCGTGTGTCAGCACTTCCAAACTTGTCACACTACATCTTGTGATACGGCATATGCACACAAGCGTGACTGCATGCCCCCTACGCGGGCATGACTCAGCCTCTTTTTTGACTTGAGTTCACACAGCTGCACAAAAACAAAACAAAAACGTCCATTACAGCAGTTGTTTAAAAAAATTTTCACCCAAAAAAATCCCCCAAAAGGGTAAAACAATAAGTCAATGAGGGATACGGTTTATTTTATTATATTTTTTTAATTGACATCCCTTTTATGGGATGATGGTGAAGTGACTAAATGTAAAAAAAAAAAAAAGGATGAATAATACAATTTGATTCCTTATTTTGATTGTTTTGCCTCTCTTGGAAACTTACATTTTACATTAAACACTTAAAAAAATTATTAAGCTTAATTTAATTTTGTACAAGCCTTCTTATTGTCTTTTTAAAATTCTATTGACTAATTTCACTTTGCTTTAGCTTTATTACTTAACCTCGGTGGGGCAGTTGGGATTCAGTTAAAGTGTAAGACTGTAAGAGTGGGAAAAATCAAATGAATTGTATTTCAACAATTGTGAGGGGAAGCCATCAAAATGGCTCGACTATTCAACTCAACTAAATTTAATGTTGGATTATCTGAATACTGTATATATTTTTTTAATTTCATTGACCATGCCTTCAATTAAGGAAGAATTCCAATAAAAATCAACAAACAAATACATATATAAACTTAAAACCAATAAGTAAATGAATGTCAGTAAATTACCTTCCAATGTAACAAACAAAACTGAAGCGCTTGTTTACAAGAACAGGACGCTCAAAGTCTTTGGTTACGTCATGATGCAGTGCGTGGCTTCTGGCGCCCCCCAGAGGCTGACATTCGATACTGCAACAACGGAGCCGTCGCTTTGCTATGACGTCTAGTTGGCGGCTAAGCCCCGCCTCCCCGTTTCAATCCTGTTTTGCGGCCGGTAGGGACAAAATGATGGCATTTTTTGGAAAAAGTTCGCTTTTTACGAAGCCGTGCTTCGCCCATTGCGAGCTCAAATGTGTCATTTCCGGTAACGTCGTTTCCAGTGCGCCTTCGAACATGGAGCATATCAACATTCATGTTCCTTGTGCGCGTGGGAATATTCACTCGTGTGTGCGTGTGTGTGTGTGTTGTGTGCGTGGTGATGACCACCAAACCTTGATTACCTCCAACGTGGCTGGGAGTAATCAGCGGCTGCCCAGAGAGCGGCAGACCTAGCCATTAGGCGAGCCGCAGCCTGACTGGGGCCTCCCGCGTGGTCAAGCGGGCCCGGTGTAGGTAATCTCGCAAACCCAAATCAACACGGGCCCCTTTCCTGCCTTTCGACCAGTTAGACGCTGCTCGTCGTAAACTCGATTGACATTCATATCCCGTCGACATGACTTTTATGATTTGTGTGTGGATCTACAAGCACGTGCGCGTGTAGTCACTGCCGAGTGATGGGATTTGACGATCGGGCCGGAGTTAACACAGGACGGTGCGCTGGCCAAGGTTTTATTTTTATAATAAAAAATGAAAAAAACTCTTTCAGGGACAGCGGTTACTCCAGTGGACAGCTTATGTTATCAGGTTACAGGGTGCATGAAAGGGTGAAATGCATTCATTTATTTTTCACCCTCCTGCATCAGCCTTCTTGCAACATCCATCCATCCATCATTTTCCTGTTCCGCTTTATCCTCACAAGGGTCGCGGGGGGTGCCGGAGCCTATCCCAGCTGTCTTGGGCAGTAGGCGGCGGACACCGTGAGCCGGTTGCCAGCCAATCGCAGGGCACACAAAGACGAACAAACATCCACGCTCGCAATCACACCTAGGAACAATTTCGAGTATTCAATTAAGCCTGTCATGCATGTTTTTGGAATATGGGAGGAAACCAGAGTACCCGGAGAAAAACCACGCAGGCCAGGGGAGAACATGCAAATTCCACACAGGGAGGCCGCATCTGGAATTGAACCCGGTACCTCTGCACTGTGAGGTCAACGCGCTAACCACTGGTCCACCGCGCCGCCCCTTCTTGCAAGAAATATTCCGTAATCAAATTTGTTGCATGGGGTCCGGTAAAATGCACACAACATGAAGTCAACATGGACATGTCTTCAAAAAGCGCGAGGAAGAAAACGAACCGGATTAAATATCGGCGCGTGACTGAGGCGGGCAGGTGTGTCGCGGCGGACGTGTTTGCGTCGATGTGTCAGACGACAGCCGACACGCTTGCCGCGACAACAGCTGACGGGGAGCGCCGCACGCACACACGCACACACGCACGCACACACAGCCACGTTAAGCTGGTCTGCCACAATGTAGAAAACGTGCAGGTATGTACACCCGCTATTTGGAGCAGCTCAGGCATGTGCACACAGCAACAAAACACACACACACACACACACACACAACAACACACAACACACACACGCACACAAAGTGCGGGCAAGGGACAGTGAGGGCACGCCAGGCTGTTATTCTAGTGCACGCTGGCTGAGTGGACTGTGTAATCTCCAGGGTGGAGTCCATATTGGGTTTCTGGCTAATTTACTGCTTTTTGGCCCACTTGTGTGATTTTTGCAGGAGAGAGTGAAAAAAAAAAAAAAAGAGCAAACGATAGGAAGACGCCAACTCCAGTGGGGTTGCGGCTCTTTCACGTTGATTATATGAGTTGTATTGCGGTGTTGGTATAAGAGGTGTAATCTCCCTCGATGGCGAGCGAGGACAAACAAGACTTTCAATCATCGGTGTCAAAGGCAAGGTCCCGGGGGCCAGGTTCGGCCCGCTGCATCCCTTTGTGTGTCAGTGTGTCTCGTTCATGTTGTTTTGTGAAATGTTTTTTTTTAAGGGCAAAAAAATCTGCAGTGAAATTGTACTTTTCTTCAGTTGTAACAAATACTCCAACTATTTTTTTCCCAATCCAAATCCAAATCTGCCTGAACATAAATGAAATGACGGTATTACTCCAGTACTGAAGGATTGACAGTCAGACCACCTCAACTCTTTCGTGGAGAGAAAAAAAAAAACAACCTCACAAACCCAAAATAGAAAGACACCAAGGTAGGCGTCTCTCTTAAGAATCCCAAAACAAAACGAAACTATGCGGTGGCGCGACCACGCCCGCCGTGCGTCATATTTACAATCGGATGAGGAATGCGGTTGGCGCCTGATTGTTCACGGCGACCAGACGGTCTGTGTGGCGCCCAAGAGATAGCACCTGACTGCAGCACAAACACCTTCCGCGGGCTGTCAATCAAATTCTCATTTTATGCCCTAATTTGACTCTGTTTTTGGGTGGGGCGGAGTGGGGGGGGGGAGCGTGAACATAAACGTTAAAAGGTCCAAATGGGTAAAAACGAGAACTTTAGTATCCACAGCATGTTGCAACTGAAATTGTCAAAGTGGAAAAAAAAAAAGAAAAATCAGTTCATCGTCATTTTAAAGAAACACTCTCAAGTCTATGTTTTTAATTCTTAATATATATAAAATAAAAGGAAAAAAAAGCGTGAAAACACACAGCAAGTTACTTTGACCCATGAAAAGAAAACACAACGTCGAGGCGAACAGCTTGTTTACACTCGCCGGGCCAAAACATTAGGTACACCTGCGTGAGTTATCAAAATGTTGCCTTTGCAAAAGATAAGAGCGCTCACTGTTGATTATTTTCAGACTTTTTTATCTCAGATTTTTTTTTTCTCCAAGAAATAGCACATCAACATGAAGCCAACAGGTGCTGAGGCTCGTGAATTAGCTCCAGCAAAGCTAATTTTTTTTCCCCCCCGGCAGCAACTCGAAAATAATTTAGATTCCAGAACGAATGAACGCATGAAATAAAAACACGTCGCCGCAGCACTTAATTACGCCGCGCTCGCGTGACGCTCGCGTGACACTTAAGAGGCGTTTTTAGCGGCCATCTGCCGCGTTGTCATGCCAACGGACGGACGGTGTGTGACAGACGTCAGACGCCCCGGCTGGTTGGCCACACCCCCCCATCGCCACCCCCCCCTCCCTGCCGCTCCCCAACACTGGGCGGGGTCGCCAGCGCACGCGAGGAGCATCTGCATTCCCACAGTAGTCCGCATCAACAATCAGCGCGCCCCCGCCTTTCTGAAATTTTATCAGAGAGGGTGGGAGTGGAGGGAGTGAGTGAGGAGGGGGATAGAGAGGGAAGGGGGGGGGGGCAATGCAGCTGAAGCAGCAGATTTTGGTGGAGAGGCCTGGTGCCAATGTCAAGGTGCTAAGTGAGGAAAGCTGCGGTGCTCCTACACACACACACACACACACACACACACACACACACACACACACACACACACACACACACACACACACACAGACAGACAGACGCACGCAGACACAAGACCTGCTGAGATGCCCCGCCCCCTCCTTGGCTTCCAGCAGACTGGTGGAAGTGACCTCCCTGACCCCTTACAACAACGTTGTGTGTTCACCTCTGACCGCAGGCTGCTCACGCGAGTCACCTTCATTCCGCCACGAATGCTTTTTGCTTTTTGAATATTTTATGTAAGCCCTGGGCAGCCGCACTGAGCAGCAGGGCCTCATAGCTCAGTGGTTAGAGCACTGGTCTTGTAAACCAGGGGTCGCGAGTTCAATTCTCGCTGGGGCCTGACTGCATTTTAACGCACGGGGGGAGCCCCGTACACTGAGATAGTCAATGCAACAAAAACTTTTTTTACGAACCCGAGTAAAGTTTTTTGACATTTTTTTGTCATGCGTTGTTTCTAAGGGATTCATATCAAATTGCATCAGATACCGTAAATTCCGGACTATAAGCCGCTACTTTTTCCCAAACTTTCAACCCCGCGGCTTATACAGTGATGCGGCCAATTTGTGTAATTTTTCTAACGGCCGCCAGGGGCGCTCGAGTAGAAAAGGTAAGATTAAGACCGGTGGAATATATGCGTCGAGGAAGACTGCAACCTCTTGATTTGTGCATAAATTAAATTAGCGTGAACATACCCTCATCATGGAAAATGCAAAAAGAAAGGCATATGACGCAGCTTTCAACCTAAAAGCAATCGAGCTGTCCGATAAAGAAGGAAACAGAGCTGCTGCACGTAAACTTGGCATAAACGACGGCTCACCGTGATTTTTACAAGTACCGGTATGTTCTTTTAGCAGACCTGTTATATTGTGTTGCTATTCTATTGCTAGCGTGTTGTTACCATGTTGCTACCATTTTACTGCCGCGTCACAGGCGCCGTTTGGGAAGAAAGTTATATTATTATTATTGTTAAGTTATATTATTGAAACTTTGAAAACTCTCTCTGTGTACCGTCTTTCTTTGTAAATATGTTTACATGTTTTAATGTGGGCATATGCGGCTTATATACAGGTGCGGCTTGTGTATGTACAAAATTGGTTTTCCTCTCAAAATGTAGTGGGTGCGGCTTATAGTGCGGAAATTGCGGTAAAACATAAAAAAAAAAGACAACTGAGTGCGCACCCTCAGTCGCGCTGCTGAGACCGTAGGGGAAGTGGGAATGGTGTGGTGTCCTGTTTGTAGATTCAACTGGGCTGGAAATGAAGGAATGAGGGTAGAATTGTCACGTGCGTGTGTTATTTTGATGAAGCTGCTCCATTGCACGTATTTCAGTTTTGCCAATCAGCATCTCTGGTGAGCAATCTGCATTTTACTTCCATTAAAAAAATATATTTTTTTTTAATCATGTTATAATTTCGACATGATAATGGTGGCATAAGGCCCAGGTACGAATTTCACGGCCCCTCACTGGTTTATGTCATTTACTGTGAAGACCTTCAGTGAGTTTATGCGACACCCAACAAACAAGAAGCGCTCCCTCGGTTCAGCGTCCCTGAGAAGATAAATCACCGCGGCGTATCTTATCTCAAAAGCCTTATCGCGTAAACTCCAGTCTCTCCTTCTCTGGTCTTCTCGACAGACCTCCTCCTGGTGTGAACCGGGAGATACGACTCCACAGTCAGCGTGCCCTTTCTCGTCTCTTTTGCCCGCGCCTCCTAAAGCTGAGACTGTTTATCCGTTGGGCTTATCGAGCCGACTGGAGCGCAGACACGGTCGGCCTCCCACTTCCTCGCCGGTGAGTCATGGACGGGACGTGTCAAGATCACCCCGGCTGTCTCACGTCTTATCTGTCGTCCTCTCAAAACAAGTACACCGAGCGAGCGTGTCCAAAGGTTTTTTTTTTCCTCGGTGCGTCGCATGCAGAAAAATCCAAGGATGGGGCCGGGGGAAGACAAACTTCAACCGATCCATCAATCAAGTCATCGGTTAGACACTGATGATTTCATTACGCACCCATTTTTAATATGCTTATATTTATATTTTATATTTGAATTTATTGATATACTTTTGTCTTCTACTTTCTCCCTTTCATAATTTTTCATTCGTTCATTTTCCGATCCGCTTTATCCCCACAAGGGCCGCGGGGGGGTGCTGGAGCCGATCCCAGCTGTCTTCGGGCAGTAGGCGGGGGACACCCTGAACCGGTTGCCAACCAATCGCTGGGCACACAAAGACGAACAACCAACCATGCTCACACTCACACCGACTGACAATTTCGAGTGTTCAATCAGCATGTCATGCATGTTTTTGGAATGTGGGAGGAAACCAGAGTATCTGGAGAAAACCCACGCAGGCCCGGGGAGAACATGCAAACTCCACACAGGAAGGCCAGAGCTGGAATTGAACCCACGACTTCTGCACTGTGAGGTTGACGCGCTAACCGCTGGACCACCGGGCCACACCTTTCATAATTGTGCTGCTGTAAATTGGGAATTTCTCCATTGTGAGACAACGTTTTTTGGGGATTTTTTTTTAATCGTATCTTATCTTATTACTACGGGCCATGAGTCTATCGAAAAGGAAAAAGGGGGAAAAAAAATATACAGCGAACAACTTTTGCAATTCAATTTTCATCCATCCAGACAGTTGCAATCAAGCCTGGCCGTGGTTTCTCTCTCCTTGTGTAGACGTCAAAGCTAATTACACACAATTGCAAGCTGTGTCACTTTAAATTGCTCCATAAAGGGGAATGAACCCTGCATGCGGATAAAACGCACGCCTTTGTCCTCCAAGTTAAAAGGAAATAATTAGCCAATTATCGAGAAGAAAAAAAAACCATGCTGTGTCATTCTGACAAGCGAGAAATGGCATCACGGAAGTAAATGCGAGGCGAGAGAAAATGTGGCGTTGAGTGAAATAGTCAGGTGCCAACACACACATGCCCCGCCCCACACACACAAAGACACGCACACCGAGTTTCGTGCTGGACCAACATCTGAGCCCAAAGTGGCCCAGAGTCGTAAACGCCTGCATCCATAACTTTGCTGACTAATGACATGAGCTGGATGGTCCCATGGTAGCCGGTCGCAGAATCGGCGTGAAACCACGCCCTCTTAACCCGAGCAAACAATCAGTATTTGCCACAAACGCCCCCAAACCAAGAATAAACAGATCACTAGTCAGTCAGGTCCGAATTGTTCTGTGGAAAATGACGTCAGCTGTTGTTACATCGGTTGTCGCTCAATCGCAAGGCACTTACGCAGACGGAGCATCCGCACGGATTGGGAATTGAGCCTACGCCGCTTCCGCGGAAGTCAGACGAGAGAATCATGAAATAAAATATCGCCGGCATCTCCAAAAGCGTCACCTTTAAGAAACCAAAATAACTGTATATTAGTTAAACCAAGATCATCTTCCAGTCTTTCGATTGGTCAATAATGAGTAGAATGAACCCCATCTGGACATAGGAGGTTTCCGCCCGACGGCGGCGCTATAATAAAGTTAGATTTATTCTGCACGCAGGGAAAAACACTCTTTTCTTGTACACTGCTATTTAATTTTTAAATTTTGTTTTGAAAATGATAATAATGACTATAGGTAGCGGACCACTTCATTTGGGCTGTTCAGGGAAAGTCCAGAGTTTGGTCGGATTCGTTTCCAGTGCCTCCGCCAAGGCTGCTCTTGACCACCGATGGACACCAATTTTTAAGCATAATCCAATACAAGAAGCGAGTTCTCTGGAAATGTCAATCTGCACGCAGTCGGAGAGGAATTAGTTTAGTTGCATTATATTTTGGCAGTTTGCGGTGGAGGGGACCTGCACTGCGGGGGCGGCACCGGGCTTGCTTAGCACGGCACATTAGCAACAGCGCGAGAGCCCATAAAACACACCACCGGTTTTCTCGACTGCGCTGTGAGCTCCCTAAATGCGATCGCACCTCTCTGCTGAAAATGAACTGGTGTGAGTACATTTAAAAAAAAAAAAAGCGCAGTGTTGGAGCTCGAAGTTTATCCGCGGGGATGGCGCGGGTGGCCAAGGCTATCCCGGGGGGTCCACAAAACCAAAATTTGGAAACGCGTTTTACACTTGGGAGACCTGTAAGCACGATCCAGGGCCGCGCAAAGTCCGTCCAATGGAAATGAAGCCAACGAAAAAGCCCCTAAGTGGCTGCTACAAGATGCAAAGAGACGCTGGACGCGTACGATGATCGGAGACCGCAGACCTATAATCCTCCATTCAAACGAAAATGCGCATTCTCTGACAACAAGAGACCAAAAGGCAGCAGAAGAAAAAAAACAACCCCCAAAACAAAACCAAAAAAAAAAAACCCAACAAGCGGGCGTGGGGGTCGTTGACAAAAGCCAAAAATCAGCAAAGCAGCTCGACGATGAGACGCAGAGCGAGAGGGTGCCCAGACATGCAGACTATCCGTCTCGGGCTTGTGGGAATGTGGTAAAGACACACTAGTGGGCAAGAGCCCGGCTCTGAAATTAGAGAGTGACGCTAAGAGAAGGGAGCCAGAGCCAAAGACCGTCTTGAGAGCTGCCAGGAGCTGCCAGGAGCTGCCTCCGCGGCGCATTGCCCCAGCGTGATTTACTGCGAGGCCGCACTCCGGGCTGCACGCTATCTAACGTTCGGCGGTGCGCCGCTCTCATGGCGTGCGACGGTGTACTGTGCCCCCCACCCTCCCACCCTCCGCACTCCCTCGACGTGACAAAGGCCAGGTCTGCTCGACATAGTCAGAATGTCTGATCAAGATGAGTGTGTGCCACAAAAACACAACATGGACGTGTTTTAGGACGTGTCAAAAACCGGGAACGGCCACAAACGGAAAAACAACACACGCTCGATGAAACGCTGAAAGAACTTAAGACATTCTTCGCCTTTAATTTATTAAAATCTGTATGATGGTGACGGTGTGGATATGGGGGCGAGTGTTGTTGGTTTTTTTTGTCTGTACATGTTCCTTGGTTCAGCTGGGATAGGCTCCAGTGTTTATATATTTCGTTATTCTTATTTAAAAAATAGTACACGATACAACTGGCTCCAATATGTCTAAAAAGGAATTCAAGCCACAAATGCACTTTGGAAGTCGTCAACTTGGCAACAAACCATCGTAACGATATTTAAGTCGTTGGGGTTGTGACTTTCATGCCAGTATGATGCACGACGACACTGATTGTATCGCAAAGTCTGTGCACTGTTACGGTTAAACACAAAATTCAATCAACTAAAACTAACAGTAAAACTACTACAAACTAAAATAAAGGATTAAAAAAAAACGACTTCAAAACTAACAATGGACTCTGAAAACGACTCAAAACCAAAATGTAAAAAAAACCAAACTCAAAATGAAATAAGTGGCCCTTTTGGCAGAGAGTGATTTTTTTTTCTTTCAAAAAATAGCCTTTCAATGTTTTCCTGTCACTCCTAGTTGACGTCTACTGTCAAAACAAAAATTAAGCAAAGAGAATTACACGTTCCGTAATTCGCTAGCTTAATGCTAACAGCACAGATGAGCTAACGAATAGCATCTACGTGGGAATATTTTAAGCAACGGATAGCTGACCACAAACAGTGGAACAACACATGTAGACAGACAGTGAAACAAAACCCAAAACTATATATATATATATATATATATATATATATATATATATATATATATAGAGAGAGAGAGAGAGAGAGAGAGAGAGAGAGAGAGAGAGTTTTATATATATACACACACACACACACACGCACGTCTATATATTTTTTTTAATCCTCTGCAAAAAACAACAACATTGCTGTGACTTAAAAAAAATTCACATTACGGAATTAAGAAAACACTCAAATTTGAGGTTGGGGTACTTTGCGTGGGACTAGAAATAAGAAATAAGCGGCTGAGTCAAGCAGAACATGTTCAACTGTACAGGAAAAATAGCAGATGTAAGCCGGGACAATATTTCTGCGAAGAAAATCGGCAAATCGTATGGGCTCGATTTAACTGCACAATCAAAATATGATGCCCGCCCTCACAAAACGGAGTCAGAGAACATCCTACACCTGCGTTCATTGTGGTATACGTAGAAGGAATGATGACGATTTTTATTTCGCACCCCGAGGTACAAAGAACCATTTGCTCTCCCTCTCTACGACGTTCATGCTCACTTCACCGACATTTATTTGGAGGCTGAAAACCTGCCCGCCCCCACCCTCTGGTTGATGTGCGAACGAGGGTCCAGCTCCATCGAGGACAATGACCTCTGTTGTCCGCATGGAAGCGGGACCGCGGCAAGAAACTCCGCTTCGCTGCCAGACTTGTGCAAAAAAAAAAAGCAGGGCAACAAAAACAAAAGCCGAGCAGGAGCACGACAGGAAAACGCGGGATTTCAAATCCGGACAAACAGGAGGAAGTGCAAGGTGGTTGCGCCGCGCGGCTCTGGAAGGCCAAGTCTAGACATGCCGGGAAGGTTCTGTATGTGCTTGTCTGCAGCGCGGGTCAGCGAGAGTACTGATGCCGTGTTCCAGCATTTCAGCGTATACGTGTGTGTGTGTGTGTGTGTGTGTGTGTGTGTGTGTGTGTGTGTGTGTGTGTGTGTGTGTGTGTGTGTGTGTGTGTGTGTGTTCCTTTGCCAAGTTTCCTCTCTTTGTTTAGAGCGGCCTGGTTAGTCTGGCTCCCCGCTGCGCATGCTATGGCCAAACACACACACACACACACACACACACACACACACACACACACACACACACACACACACACACACACACACACACACACACACACACACACACACACACATCTATCAAAACACATCACAACAACAGGCAGGATGCTCACATGGCAAAGAGGTGCTGGGAACAGGAGCCAAACGGGTACGGTGGAAAAACAGGGGACATCCATTTGGGGAATAAATCACAAAAAGGGGGATGGCAGCGGATTGGCAAGGGGCCATGAAGCCCTTTGAGCTCAAACAATCGGGGGCTATGGCCTTTGCATCAATGATGGGGGGGGGGAGTTTGACGCGGGCATGCACCTGACGTGTCGTCGTCTCTGCAACGTTGAGTTGTTTTATTCAAGAGTGACATTTTCTCACTTTTTTTTTTTTAAATGCTGGGTTCTTTTTCTAACCTGCTTGGCATTTTCAGCACATTGGGTTACTTTTACCGTTTAACATTTTTTTTTTTCCTTCGCGGAGCAGGTTTGCTCATCCGTGACTTCATGTGAGGAGCAATGTTCAACTTTTTAGTCTTTTAGGCTTTTAGTTAACAATTAAATTAATTAACTGTTGGTTTACTTCTTGAAATAATCACCCATTTTTATTTATTTATTTTGGGCTTTCAGTTCATATTGTGCATAGCAGCGAGCGAGCAAATTTTGCCACCATTTATTGTGCACCCTCAAACTTCAAAATCAAAGGCTCAGGAGTCAACTGAGAGCACAAACAACTCACGATGGTCGTGATATCAATATTTTATGCGATTTTAATATACTTTTAATCTTATAGTCAATTAATCAAAGTGGGACGTTGTCCGCTTTAACGTGGTTCCAGCCACGTTAAAGTGCCCTCCATCACCCCCGGCATTTAATTCCGCTGTTAAAAATGTACGTGTTAATCTTAGCAATCAGCCTGACTAATGGATCACGAAACCAATCAGACGGCACGCGGAGACGGACCACCCATTACGCAGGCAGTCACTTCGAAACGAGGCAATAAAGTGAAAGACGCATCCATCCACTCACTGGTCGCAGCTGCCGCTCCATCGCGGAATGACGACAAACGCGAGTGTGGCATCCTAAGTGGAGCTGGCCGGATGAACGGGCAAAGAACTCGACGTCAACGCATGCGTGGAGAGTCTTTGGCTTTTGTATATTTATGCGCGTTCAAGCATCCACTTGGCAGTCAAATATAAATATGTATATGAGCCCACGTGTGTTTACTACGGCCTGGTATCCGAGGCCTGGCACCGCGTTTCGGGTTTAAACAGGCGCATACGCACACACGCTGTGCCCCCCCCCCCCCCACCCACCCCCCTGTCCTCCAAGCCTTGATTACAGAGCTGAGGGGCCCGAAATGCCTTACAGATGGACTCCTAACAAACAGCCGCTCCTCAAGTATTCCCAGTATTTGGCCTCGCTGTAATTTACAGCATACTTACCTAATTGAGACGCTATTAAGGTCATGCCGCGCGTTCTTCGGCCGCAACGCTTAATAAACACGATATGAGCGTGATCATGTGCACAGGGCGGCGGATGTGTGTCACCTGCTCGGTGATGAAATAAAATTGGGTCAATTCAACTGAACTTTTTTTTCCAGGGTCGACTTTAATGTGATGAAAGTTGAGTCCAAGTCGATCAATTAATGACGCCATTGATATTTTCGCAGCATAATACGACTATGCACAATTTTTTTTTTCCTTGTGGGCCAAGACATATTCCAATGGAAACAAACAAACAAAAAGAGTCCAAATCTGACTTAGCGTTATGGCGAATGCATTTGTTGTAATTAGTGGGAGTTTTGTGCATGTTTTTCTTTTCAGCGAATCGACATACGAGCGGTTAGCGCGTCGAACCTCACAGTGCAGAGGCCTGCGTGGCTTTTCTCCGGGTACTCCAGTTTCCTCCCACATTCCAAAAACATGCATGGCAGGCTGATTGAACACTCCAACTTGTCCCGAGGTGTGAGTGTGAGCGCGGGTGGATGTTCGTCTCTGTGTGCCCTGCGATTGGCTGGCAACCGGTTCAGGGTGTCCCCCGCCTACTGCCCAGAGACAGCTGGGATAGGCTCCGGCACCCCCCGCGGCCCTTGTGAGGATAAGCGGATCGGAAAAATGAATGAATGAATGAACTGCTCTCGTGTTGGGTTTTGTACCCTAGCAGTTTCTCAGACAGATAGCCAACATAACTGCTTTCTCTTTTTTTCCTTCAATTCTATTTCACTTGTGCAATTGCGAATAACGTGCTACCAGTCTTATTTTGGGGGTCCAACATTTCCACACGTTCGTGGAATAGAACGGCCGTAACGCTTGCACCGTGACAAATGTCCTGCCTGTGTCGTGACGTCGGGGCGACGTGTTGTGATATCAAAAGGTACCATTGTTGTCTGTGCGTTATTAGAAAACGAAGATGAAGCCGGTACGAGTATTTTCAGACGAAGTGGCTCGGCTCAATTTTCATCCGCAACCATCTAATTTGTGGACACTGACACCGTGCATACTTATTTTTTAATGGAGAATCCCGAACGCTTTGAGTCAATACATCATCGCAAAAGACTGCTGGAGTTCGGGTTGAAGTTTTCTTCTCAGGCGACCGCTCGGCCGGTTTGTAAGCATGATTCACTCACCGCGTAGTATATTACAACTTGCCTTTTATAGGCGCCGTTGTATTTTACATGGCAGGCATTCACAGGCGGCGACGTCGCCGCCCGTCACCATGCGAAAACATCCCGTTTCTCATAAAAGTGAGCGACGTCGCGCAAGCATCGGACTCGGGGGGGGTGGTGAAAGGCCAAGTTGAAGCTCGGAGACACTGGCCACTGTTTGAGCTTGTCGCCGGGGCATTTTTCATCGCGCGCGCGTGACAGAAAGATAACCCTCTGTCGCTCAGGGCCCATCCGTCTTCGTTTCCAAGCCGCTCCTGGAGAATTCAATCCGGAGAGCGTTGTGCTGGACACATCGGCGATTAATCAACTCCACTCATGCCTCTTTGTCCCGGTGTGATAAATCATTGGCCATCCCTGCGCTGGACGCACAATGGCCGAGCCGCCCGCCGCCCCAACCCCACCTTCCCTTCTGCCCGGAAAAAGATAAATTCATCTATGGGTTGACAGGCTCGCATAAAGCACTGCAAGAGTAGTTAGCGTCTGGCCTTTTCGCGGGAGGGGACCAGAGGGGATTTGACACGGGAGGGCGGGGGGGGGCAAAGTACTGACATTCTGTTCGGAAGATATTGTCTGAAAAAAAAATTGTGTAACTACTAATACAACTCTTATATTAAAGTAATAAAGCGCAGACTGACATTTCCATACATGTTTGGATAATAACTCATGAGAAAAAATATATACACACACACACACACACACGCACACTGTGGTGTAGCTGGTGAACGACTCCACCGGGGCTGTCGAGAAGGATCCCACTTGAGAGCGAGTCAACCGTGACGCCAGCGTTTGCTCCACGTGTCATTAGCTAGACGTTTACGAGAAGAAGGCGGGAGCCGCCGCCGCCTCGAGAAGGTTCGGAAGTGACCGCGACCTTGTTGGAGGTCAATTCCAACTCCTTGCGTGGGGCTGTAAACATTGACGGATGGCGAAATATGTTTCCGGAATGATCTGATTTCAGAACCCGAGACTCTTTGTACCCCACAACTCAGTTTTTGGTTCTTTGTTGTGATTTTATTTATCTATTTATTTATTTATCTATTTATTGTCTTATATTTTTGTTATCTATTTTTTATGTAATTTCAGAACCGAAGATTCTTTGCACCCCACAACTCAGTTTTTTTCTTAGTTTTTATTTTATTTATGTATTTATTCATTTATTTTGGTCTTATATTTTTATTATCTATTTGTTATGTAATGTCCACTTATCCCATACTGCAAAAACAAATAAATAAATAAATAAATAAGCGTTGCTCTGACCACATCCTGCGGGCATACATTTTGCAGGTGTCCCGGTGTCCACCTCTGGAGCGCAAATCCTTTTCCAGCTAACTGGAGCAGGAAACGCACCGAGGGTCATTCAGTTCATCCACCTGCTGCCTGGAGCCAAAAAGGAAGCCGCCCTATTCACCCCCCCCCCCCTTCCCTTCTCCCATCGAACAGGTGTGCTGTGTCCCCATCAAAACAAGACAAAATTGTCCTTCAAAGGAGTGCGGCGCAAGCTCTAATGAGTTACTTCTCATTCAAACGTGCAGTGACGTCTTGAACCTGAAATGGGTACTAAACAACTTCTGCAGCACTTTGCTAGCAACAAAGACAAATTTAAAATGTCAAAGATAATCTTGCTCATAGACATGTTACTTTCGAGTGGCACGAAGGACAAAAAATAATGTGCATTTGCCTCTGTGCTGTAAAAAATAGAAAATTGGATGAAGAAAGTTGACATTTTAAATGGGGCAAGTCAACTTATTGTTTCATTTGAGTTTTGCAGTTGAAAAAAAAAATTGGATTTGCCACATTCCACAACAGAGGAATGAGAATTTACAGAACCGTCGTCTCAACGGAACGAGAGCAGGAAAAAGACATCGGCGAATTGTTTGGGTACTTGACTTTGCCGTGCTAACTACCACTCGTGCCATTTTCAAGTCGGCCCATCCTAAACTACTGCACTCGGATTAACGAGCCGTACGGCGACAATGACTTTCAACTCGCTTACGACGCCGTTACAGCCAAACGTGAGCGCTACTGTCGTTGCGGAGCACCGTACACAAAGGCAGGGCCGCGGCGACTGCTTGCAGTTCGGTTGGGAATACTAGCGTGTTTGTGTGTGTGTGTGGTTGTAAGGTGAGAAGCCACGGGTGGGCGAGGCTCTCCCAAATGTGTGAGGATTGCAATCGTAACATGTAGCCTGCAGCAAAGGAACCATAACTCCGTCAGCCAGACGGCGTGAGAGGCCCGCGCCCTGCAGGCGCTGGTTCAACATCATCACTGAACTTACAAACGTTTGCGGGGGAGGAAAGCTTCAAAAGCCCGAGTTGGACGAGTGGAAACGCGTCGTCCTTTTGGTTTGCGTCATGTAAACACACACGCGGACAAACACAAACAGGAGTGCCCATTTTTTCCGCCCCCAAACTCCACAGGCATCATTTCGCCGTGAAGCGCAAACAAAGCGACACACGTCGCACCCTATGATTTGGGCGTGGAAAACAAAACAACAACAACAAAAAACGAGCGCCGCGAGCACGCACCGGTTCAACGGGTACAAACTTGGGCGCTTGGGCACAGATAAACAGACAAACAGGCATCGCGCTGGCGGCTCGCCTGCTCGGCGCCAAACTACAACAGGCCTGACACAAACAAGAGAAAAAAGTCCATTTCGACAACATTATCTCCCCGTTTCATCGGAAAATGTGACTTGGCAAAACGTTTCGGACAATACACCGATGCCATTTTGGTATTTCTTATTTTAAGTCAAAGGTGTCCAAAGTTTTACTTTCAAGGACCTCATAGGAAAAAATAAATACAAATTACTCGATGCAAGGGCCGCTCTGACAATTTTCACCTTGAATTTAATGAACACGCAATCTGTGTGAATTTTCATAATTTATCACAAATCCATAACATTGGTATGTCCCCCATGTCGTGTTTTACTTTTACACATTTTTTTTAGACTAAATCAAGTTGAAAATAGCTTGAGAACAAATGTTTTCAAATCTCTGAGAAGTGTCGTTAAACTCCCGACTTTGGTCACTCCTTGCGGTATTAGGCCACCTCAAGATTGAAAGTCTGTGTTTTGTTTTGTTTTAAAAGGACAATAACATGTCGAAATAGTCAGGTTCGATACATTTGAGTAAGCCTGTTGTGTTCAAAGTGAATAAGCCGTGATGCTTCAGTGCAGAAGGAAGCGGTCAGCCACGAAGTTACGTTTGTTTGCCGTTTCAATTCTTTTTACACACCGCTTAGTGTGCTCGTTGTTCTATTTTTGCATCGCTCTCGACTCCAAGACCTTTGAAGAAGAATTTGGGAAGATGCCTGCAACGGTCTTTTCACATTTTTTTTTGACAAGGAGTGATTTTGGAAATGCGAGGCTCCTATCCGACTGCGACGAAATGTATTTAAAAATAATAATAAAATGGCTCGGTGATAAAACAACAAGTCAATCATTTTTGTGAATATTTAATGTTGCTAATTTTGAAAATTTTGGAATGGCGGGCAATGACACGACTAAAATGAAAGCACCCATGGCAGCTATCAAAACACGGCTGCTTGATGGCATGAAGGAAATAAGCAGCACAAAAAAACAAAACTAAACAATGTGTGTCCACATTCAGTCATGCACATACAAGTAAGCATATCAAACCCCAAACGCGATATAATCTGTCAACGTGACAAGAGGAAACGTGCCGATAGCGGGAGCGAGTGGGACGTACCTTATCTTCCAGCCGGATCAGCCGTGCTCCGATGGTCGGGAATTCTTTATCTTCCCCTTTACCTGGAAAACGAAAGAGAAACATTCGTGTATACATATTTTGATGAGCCCAACCTAGCCTCAGAAGAAATTGCACGGAATACTCTGGCTGCGTGTTCGTGTCATTCACCAATCACCAGTATAAATAATATATACTTGATATGTATTCGTGTATCACGTTTATGTTTAGGTTGCTGCATCGTTTGCGTTAGAATATTATTAGAAGGTTTAAAACAGCCACGCACCATTCTGATGACGCCTATGTGTTATCATTAAGATAGCAGACGAAACAATGTAGTTGGTCAGCTCCACGGTGTGTACTTTTGTTTATTGTTATTTTTCCACTCAACTTCAACTGGGAGTATCTTCGAATGCTTGAAGCGAGCAGACACGGAGAGTTTTCGAAAAACTGTTGGCTTTTTAGCCAAACTGAAGCATGGCTGGCAGAGTAGCATATGTCAGGCTGGGAATGTGGTATCTGTGTCATGGTGTCGGAGTATTTTTTTTTTTTTGTCGGAATAGTATACGGGCATGTAAGTATGAGGATTATTTAGCTGGATTGAGCGGCTTTTGTGAGCTTTAATTTCGCTATTCTGGCGTGATGCATGAGATTCCTTTTACAAAAAAGAAGTCATAATATATATGGAGTTTGGTAAAAAAAAAAAAAAAAAAAACATTTTAACATTTTGTATGGAAAAATATATTCCCCGCAGTTGTTCAGGCAAATTGTGCCATTCGCTTACAGAAAAAGTACAAGTGAAGATGTTCTCCTGTTCTTGAATTCAAATTGTGAATACAGTATCACTTAAAAACATCTTTGGTTTAAGTTTTTTTTAAAGCATCCGCAAATATTTGGATGGGGTGAGGAAAAACAAAAAAGGATTTTGCGCGGTTATTTTGTCATTCCTACAGTCCTTAATAGTCAAGCATGCGGGTCAGCCAAGGGATGTTTACAAAGCACCTGGGAACTGGACCAAAAGGAAGGAAAGGAAGGAAACGGAGTAACAGTTGGCGGAGGGTGTGGGGGCAGGGAGAGGGTTGAGGATTTTGTTTTTTTTTACTTGAGCGTTTATGCAAAAGCAAAGATTTTTATTTGACTTTGTTCATAAATAAATAAATCATCAGTAGTTGGAATGCCGAAAAAGTGATACAATTTGGGGTCTGGAAAATGTGGCACGTTCAGCTCAGTCAACCTCATTTCAGTCAGCATCAAAGGATTAATTCTGCTGGTGTGTTTTGTATTTTCCTCCTCGTCTGTTTTTGAAAAACATTTTACCAGACTCAAAATTACTTTTGTTCAGTATTTGCGAGTATTAGAGTGTCACGATATTTGAAACCGATGGCTGTTGCTTGTCCCCAGTTTTATTTGGTGGCTACTTCCTGCTTTCATCCCATTCCCGCTGGTTTTGGATCATTTACCTGGAGCTGGAAGTGACCACCTTTTTATCAAACATGGACCTTGATTTGGCCACATTGTGAATGATGTGCTACTACTTTAGCTTCTTCTGGTCGGTCATCATGCTAGCTGCCTTTTTATGAACCGAGGACTTTGATTTGGCCCCTTTGTGAATGATATACTGCTACTTTAGCTTCGACTGCTAACTGTCATCATGCTAGCTGCCTTTTTATGAACCAAGGACTTTGATTTGGCCCCTTTGTGAATGATATAATACTACTATAGCTTCGAATGCTAACTGTCATCATGCTAGCTGCTTTAATGCTTGTGATTTGCACTGAAAAATTTGAGTGTTTTAGCATTTGTGGAGCAGGGAAGGGAAGTGGCGCTGTCGTTGGAACCTTGTAACGGCTGAGCAAACAGGTTTTTAATTCCAAATTTCTTGGTGGGGAGCAGTTCACACTCTTTAATGACCTTTTAGCGTTAAATAAAAGCACTCTGCAAATGTCATATCCACACCGAAGCTGCTTCAACATTTGCCAAAGGGGCCGCACAGTCGTGAGAGGCAAATATTTGAGAACCCAAGGCCCCCTCTCCCGGGAGGGCCGGGCTCCCGCTTGGCCTCTTGTAACTACGTTCATCTTCTTCTCCTTCAGATACCAAGTTAGTCAATGCAATAAACAAAGTTGGCTTGGGGGAGTTGAGGATATTGCCACAGAGGGGCCGTTAACTAGATTGACATTGTACAATAAAATATCTGAATGGTGGCCACTGTAGTCTGAACGCGGTCAGAAGGGGGAGGATCACGTTTGGGAATATTGGTGTTGAGATGAAGATGCGCAGATGTCTGAGAGGATCAAGTTTTTGAGGTGTTGCGCTAAATGGTGGCAGTTAATTTAACAACAAGCAGCAGTTTGGCAAATGGTGAACAGATCTTCAAAACGTAAATAGTTGACAGGAAATTATCATTCGGAATGATTTTAATCGATACAATTTAAAAAAAAAAGTCTCACTGTCAACCCGACTTATGTCAGGTTGTCAACTTCTAAGGTGTGCAGATTCATTTTCAGCCATTAAACTGGTTTTGAAAGGTAGACAGCTGGCTTTCGCGAGTCAACCAGTCAAACGCTGCTAGCCGCTCGTTACTAACGCCGTGACGGCTTTTGAAAAGTAATTAGCCGGCTGTCACAAGTCAACCAGTCACTCGCTGCTAGCTGCTAGTCGCTAACGCCGTGACTGCTTTTGAAAAGTAGTTAGCCGGCCGTCGAGAGTCAAATTTTCACTCGCTGTTAGCAGCTAGGCGCTAACTCCGACGACTGGTGCCATATTGCCCGGTCTTAGTGTATTCATTTGTATTTCAACATGATTTCGGAAAGGTGTTGCCTTGATGACAAGACACACATCTTGGGTTTAGTGATACTGACGAAGCTGTCATGCAAACCGAAGCCATGTCGCGGTTATCGTGCGCTCTAAATCATCAAGTGGAAAAAGAAGCCAAATTGAAATCTGTCTGGATACAGTTATGTATTGTATATATGCGCACGTTTATTAAAATACAGTGTGTCTATCAGATGTACACTCCTGTGGTTTTTACCTGGGAGGAACATTCCCGGCTTTCCCAGTGTGCCATCCAACCTGCAGGGGAGCCAAAAATTAGTGAATCGAATGATACACACGCATGCATGCACTGCACACACACGTGCCGGTCTATGTACTGTATAGTGGCACTAAAATGAAACATATGGATTTCTACACCCGTATATGATGGGATGGAGAAAAAATATGCACTTAAAAATGGGATGGAAAATTCCACCGCTATTCTTCCCGACGGGTTTCATGTGCACACATGGACTGCTCATCATTCGTGGTGTGTTGAGGTCCTCGTAACATTTTACAATATATAGCTTGTATCTTGTGCAGGGTTTCAAACAAGTCTTGGTTGTGAATTTGGACTCTCTAATTCTCATTTGACAGGCTCGTACTGCATTTAATCATTTCAGGGACAGGGGTCACTATAGTGGGCAGCTTATCATGTTGTCAGGTTACAGGTCATCATGAGTGGTGCATGAAAGGGTTTAATAATAACTTTAGCGTAGAATGTTGCCTTTTCGAAAGAGTTCTTCATTTCATTGACATGTCGCAACTGTGCATGCATCTCCAAATGTTGAGAGTTCCGTCTTTGTATTCGGAATTCATTTTCTTGTTTGATAATTTAAAAAAAAAATGTCATGCTACAGTGTATGTATTGACGTTTTAGCACTGTTTTGGTTGTTGTTTTGATATTAAAAAGCATGTATAGGCTTTTTTTTTAACCCCAAATGTTATTGTATGAAACACACAATGTGGCATTAAACGAAACCAATAAAGGCCGCACCTTCTCTGCACCTTAATAGTCAAGCATGCGGGTCAGCCAAGGGATGTTTACAAAGCACCTGGGAACTGGACCAAAAGGAAGGAAAGGAAGGAAACGGAGTAACAGTTGGCGGAGGGTGTGGGGGCAGGGAGAGGGTTGAGTTTTTTTTTTTTTTACTTGAGCGTTTATGCAAAAGCAAAGATTTTTATTTGACTTTGTTCATAAATAAATAAATCATCAGTAGTTGGAATGCCGAAAAAGTGATACAATTTGGGGTCTGGAAAATGTGGCACGTTCAGCTCAGTCAACTTCATGTCAGTCAACATCAAAGGATTCATTCTGCTGGTGTGTTTTGTATTTTCTTCCTCGTCTGTTTTCGAAAAACATTTTACCAGACTCAAAGTTACTTTTGTTCAGTATTTGTGAGTATTAGAGTGTCACGATATTTGAAACTGATGGCTGTTGCTTGTCCCCAGTTTTATTTGGTGGCTACTTCCTGCTTTCATCCCATTCCCGCTGGTTTTGGATCATTTACCTGGAGCTGGAAGTGACCACCTTTTTATCAAACATGGACCTTGATTTGGCCACATTGTGAATGATGTGCTACTACTTTAGCTTCTTCTGGTCGGTCATCATGCTAGCTGCCTTTTTATGAACCGAGGACTTTGATTTGGCCCCTTTGTGAATGATATACTGCTACTTTAGCTTCGACTGCTAACTGTCATCATGCTAGCTGCCTTTTTATGAACCAAGGACTTTGATTTGGCCCCTTTGTGAATGATATAATACTACTATAGCTTCGAATGCTAACTGTCATCATGCTAGCTGCTTTAATGCTTGTGATTTGCACTGAAAAAGTTGAGTGTTTTAGCATTTGTGGAGTAGGGAAGGGAAGTGGCGCTGTCGTTGGAACCTTGTAACGGCTGAGCAAACAGGTTTTTAATTCCAAATTTCTTGGTGGGGAGCAGTTCACACTCTTTAATGACCTTTTAGCGTTAAATAAAAGCACTCTGCAAATGTCATATCCACACCGAAGCTGCTTCAACATTTGCCAAAGGGGCCGCACAGTCGTGAGAGGCAAATATTTGAGAACCCCCCCCCCCCCCCCTCCCGGGGGGGCCGGGCTCCCGCTTGGCCTCTTGTAACTACGTTCATCTTCTTCTCCTTCAGATACCAAGTTAGTCAATGCAATAAAAAAAGTTGGCTTGGGGGAGTTGAGGATATTGCCACAGAGGGGCCGTTAACTAGATTGACATTGTACAATAAAATATCTGAATGGTGGCCACTGTAGTTTGAACGCGGTCAGAAGGGGGAGGATCACGTTTGGGAATATTGGTGTTGAGATGAAGATGCGCAGATGTCTGAGAGGATCAAGTTTTTGAGGTGTTGCGCTAAATGGTGGCAGTTAATTTAACAACAAGCAGCAGTTTGGCAAATAGTGAACAGATCTTCAAAACGTAAATAGTTGACAGGAAATTATCATTCGGAATGATTTTAATCGATACAATAAAAAAAAAAAAGTCTCACTGTAAACCCGACTTATGTCAGGTTGTCAACTTCTAAGGTGTGCAGATTCATTTTCAGCCATTAAACTGGTTTTTGAAAGGTAGACAGCTGGCTTTCGCGAGTCAACCAGTCAAACGCTGCTAGCCGCTCGTTACTAACGCCGCGACGGCTTTTGAAAAGTAATTAGCCGGCTGTCACAAGTCAACCAGTCACTCGCTGCTAGCTGCTAGTCGCTAACGCCGTGACTGCTTTTGAAAAGTAGTTAGCCGGCCGTCGAGAGTCAACTTTTCACTCGCTGTTAGCAGCTAGGCGCTAACTCCGATGACTGGTGCCATATTGCCCGGTCTTAGTGTATTCATTTGTATTTCAACATGATTTTGGAAAGGTGTTGCGTTGATGACAAGACACACATCTTGGGTTTAGTGATACTGACGAAGCTGTCATGCAAACCAAAGCCATGTCGCGGTTGTCGTGCGCTCTAAATCATCAAGTGGAAAAAGAAGCCAAATTGAAATCTGTCTGGATACAGCTATGTATTGTATATATGCGCACATTTATTAAAATACAGTGTGTCTATCAGATGTACACTCCTGTGGTTTTTACCTGGGAGGAACATTCCCGGCTTTCCCAGTGTGCCATCCAACCTACAGGGGAGCCAAAAATTAGTGAATCGAATGATACACACGCATGCATGCACTGCACACACACGTGCCGGTCTATGTACTGTATAGTGGCACTAAAATGAAACATATGGATTTCTACACCCGTATATGATGGGATGGAGAAAAAATATGCACTTAAAAATGGGATGGAAAATTCCACCGCTATCCTTCCCGACGGGTTTCATGTGCACACATGGACTGCTCATCATTCGTGGTGTGTTGAGGTCCTCATAACATTTTACAATATATTGCTTGTATCTTGTGCAGGGTTTCAAACAAGTCTTGGTTGTGAATTTGGACTCTCTAATTCTCATTTGACAGGCTCGTACTGCATTTAATCTTTTCAGGGACAGGGGTCACTATAGTGGGCAGCTTATCATGTTGTCAGGTTACAGGTCATCATGAGTGGTGCATGAAAGGGTTTAATAATAACTTTAGCGTAGAATGTTGCCTTTTCGAAAGAGTTCTTCATTTCATTGACATGTCGCAACTGTGCAATACAAAGCATGCATCTCCAAATGTTGAGAGATCCGTCTTTGTATTCGGAATTCATTTTCTTGTTTAATAATTTAAAAAAAAATGTCATGCTACAGTGTATGTATTGACGTTTTAGCACTGTTTTGGTTGTTGTTTCGATATTAAAAAGCATGTATAGGCTTTTTTTTTTTAAACCCCAAATGTTATTGTATGAAACACACAATGTGGCATTAAACGAAACAAATAAAGGCCGCACCTTCTCTGCAGCTCCTTGATGCGCACCATCATGTTGAGATGACCTTGTGAGTACTGCTCGATCACATCCCGGACATCGTACGGCTTACGCGCTTGCTGAGAATCGCACGCACACACAGAAAAACACAAACAAACAAACAAATAAATAAATAAATACGGAAGGAATACAAAAGCCATTTGTCAACCCTAAAAAAAACATGCCCAAACCCCACGGGTGCAAAAGGTTCATTAAATCAGTATGCTCGAATGTGTGTGTGTGTGTGTGTGTGTGTGTGTGTGTGTGTGTGTGTGTGTGCATGAAGTGACAAGTGCACGTTAATGTAGAGAGCAATCGCATTAAGGTCCTTTCACAGCTTTGTTTTGTGTGACGTGGATACAAGCGCCATCAGAAAGAACCGGGTGAACTCTTTAAGGGTGCAGCTGAGATCACTTATAAGGGCCCTAATTGAAAACACACAAACACACACACACATGCACACACACAAGAAGCTGTGTGCATCTCACCATGTGTGCATGAGCTGATATGTGTCATACAAAACAATTGTATTTATAAATGCTCTATTGCAACAAGTGCATAGACTTCTGTGTTCAGTGGAACCATTTGGATGGTCCGCTGGCCTGGCTGCTTCAGAGTGCCTCGTTGTCAACCATGAGGGCAAGCACATCAAGCAGCAGAATAACAAGGTTGGTAGGATTTGTTGGTTTGTTTGTTTATAAGTCCTACTTCAGTTTGGCGTGGTCGCCTTAGAGCGCCTCGTCGTTTGGCCATCTCTCTCAGAGAGAGAGGGTGAAAAGTGCAAGGTGAAACAATTTCAACAAAGGTCCAATGAGACAGCCAGCGTGTGGAAAGAGGAGGTGTCCTGGCGTGGCTGAAAAGCGCCTTGTTGTTGTGACATGGGGAAAAAACAAAACCCTGTAATGACCCATTGAGTGCAGATATTTATTCATTTACAGGGACTTTAAATGCTCCAGTGTACTTCTCTTAGCCTAAGCCATATTGTACTGAGCAACCAGGAAGGAAATGAGAACTACTTTCATACATTGCAGTCAGTTCCATTTCTGGTGCTATGGTTGTCATCACTGAAATTGCATAGACAAAACAAACATAGTGAGGCTAATATTTTGAATACTCATAGATTCTTGTCTATGTTATTTAGCTTAGCAATGTTGCATTGAGCACTTTTCTAGGCTGTTTCTGTATCCTCCCCCCCATAAAGGGCACATGTTTGTCCGCAGTACTTAGCTTAGCTTTAGCTTTAGCCATACTGAACTGAGCACAAGTCACCCTTTCTGAACATGGAAAACTAACTACGATTTTGACTCGTGATTTAAAAAATATGTTTTCATTTTCATGTTCAAACCAAGTGAAAATTAACATAAATTTAGGGGAATTGGGGGTACAGCCAAAGCAAAGGTGTGCAACTTTTCGTCATCCCAATAAGATTTATTTGCTGTCTAAGATAAGATAAGATATCCTTTATTTGTCCCACACTGTGGAAATTTACAATGACTCATGCTTACATGCTCACTGAGAATCTGAAGTTTATTTTTACACCGACGCGTAATTTGTGCCTGACAGTCATCATGTTGACATGTTGCCATACCAACGAACTATAATTATACTATAATTAAAGAACTATAATTAATAATTATAAATACACAAACCGAAAGGTGTATAATTAGAAAAGTAAAGTACCACAATGGCAAAAGTATTTGATGACATGTCGACTTTTGTTCTTCTTCTTTGTTTTGAAAAAGGGGTAGGACTAGATAAGTTGTTTACTTCTTCCTACTCCTTTGAGCATACAACTGTGATGATGAGTGTTTTGTTTTTTTATATACTTTTTAAATTATCCTTTCATAGATTTTGCCTACCTTTTGTCAATCTGTTACTGTGTGTGATATATATGCTCAATAAACAATAAAACAAACAAACGAACGCCGGTTGCCGTCAGTGATATTTTGTGTGAACTTAGCCCAAAAAGGACGCGTGCAGGTGCATGGTTTGTATATACACACACACACACACACACATGTAAAGCAACAGTGCAGCTGATGTTGCAAGACCCCTCGCCCCCCATTCCTATTCCTATTCAACCGCAACATAACACAGAATGTATGCGCGCCTTCTCCCTCTTGCTTTTTTACTGACCTGGAACTTCTTGCGGGCCACAAAGTACTGCATGCGACGCAGGACTTTGACGGCGGACCTCTGGGCGTGAGACAACCTGTGATGCAGACACACAGAAAGAATGATTCATTTAATTGAAAACATCACAAATAATAAGGAAACATAAAGAGCTCAAATATCGCAAAATGGTTGTTTTTGTTGTTACTGGTACAAAAAAAAAGAAAATTTCATTGGGGCAAATGTGCTGCCAGATCCATCAGATGGTGCTGTAGTGAAAAAAAAAGCGGGTTAGTGTTGCTTTCAGGCAAATTTTAGATGCAATATGCCATAGCTTGGTTGCAATGTTAAGACCAGAAAATATGCAAGCTGATTGTCTAAATTCCTGTTTCTGCAGACTCTCCCTGTCCTATCTCTGCTTTGTGATGCCGTGGAAACCTAATTTAGAGAACTAAGTGGGGCTCAAAAAATAAATCAAACTTGCTGAGCAAGTTTCAGTCAAGCGAGTCTGTTGATTTATGTTGTGGCAGTGATTTAATAAAATAACCCAGTTTAACGTCCTTGGTCCAAAAGTTATTATTTAGTCATTCCACATACATTTTTGCTCATCTATCTATGCCAGTGACATATAGTAACTGGCAAAACAAATACATGCTCTGACATTTTGTCACAACTGAATTAAGTTATAGCTTACTGCAAGGACTTGTGGGACCTTTAAAAAGCGCTTCAGGTGTACAACCGGCAGCCCATTTCGAAGGCTTGATGGGAAAACAAGTCTGCTGTTTTGTGAAAAAAAATAACCGCCGTGGTTAATTTGAATGCACGGCGCCATGTTAGGAACGGATGTGACATCAAATCGCCAGTTGCACCCACCTGTGGCCCTTGAGTGATACGGCAGATACAGATGTAAATTTGCGTTTACATTCCCCTCAGCGGGTGATCCTAATAAACCATTATCGAAAAAAAAAAGTCCATCTACACGCCGGCTGCAAGCCAACGCGTCAGCGCCGCTCCTTCTCACCCGACAAGACGACGTCCCACTCCAGCATCCACCCTGCCGGTTAGATGATGGAGTGAATCTGGCATTGACTCGGATATGTATTTATTTGAATTTTTATTCAATTTAAACGGAAAGGGTGTCACCTAAGCCGTACCACAGACGGGCTTCCGCCTTCGCGTGCGACGGCTGATTACTTATGCGCTGCAGCACCGGCCTCGTCTGAAACAGAGCTCGCAAGGCATCTCCAGTGACGGAATGACGTGGCTCTTGAGAATCCTGCGAGAATGACTCCGATTTGTCAATAAAATGACGCGTTAAAACAGCCGAGGCATAAACGGAGTTCGACGCCGCTTCGTCACGGCTCCGCCTTCGCAGGCACGTGTGGCTGCGCGATGAGCTGTCATGGCGTCTCCACAAACCGGTTCCGCTGGCTTCATAACATAACCAAAAACGCGTTTGGACGCAGATTCTTGATATATTTTCCGTTTGACCACCACACGTATACTTGAACAATTGTTCATTATGGCAGGAAGTCTTTGTGCCGAGAGCTCATGAGTGAAACCCCGTCTCGGTGCGTGTATTGCTTTAAGGAAGAATCACGTGACCGATACCGGAACTGAATCGTTCGGATTTTACGCGCCCAAGTGTGTTTATAAGGAAGCAAACTGCATCCACATGTCGTGGGTTTGTTGGAGTTTTGTGTGATTGTGCCTCGTTCAAAGAAGACTTCCCCAGTGTGGAAGAATTTCGAAGTTTTGATGTCGAAAAAGGTAAATCTTTTTTCTCCCTTGAGCATTGTTTAGTTTACTGTTTCAGAGTATATTTTTACTATGGCATTTTGCACTCACTTTATCAGTTCATCAAGTGAATCGGGAGTGTGTTTGTTTTGCAGGCATTTCCCCATATTTCCACACAGTCGGTCATATATGGTAATAATAATGAAGAGTATAATGTGTACAAAGATCTCTTATTTAGCACTTCCTTGGTTTTGTAGAGGATCCCTATGGTTTTGGCTATTTTTCTTTTTACGTTATCGATATGTGGCTTCCAACATAGTTTTGAGTCTATTACTAATCCGAGACACTTGGTTTCATTCGCTCTTTCTATCTCAATTGAGTTTACCATCATTTTAGCTTGGTGTTTGTTAGAGGAATTTATGAGCAAAATTGTATCATGTTTAAAGTTTCATTTTAAGTCGGTCACATCCAAATCGTTTGGGTGCGTATACAGCACCCCCAAATGCCTGTGCACAAAGGCGCCGGCCACCTGGCCGGAGGGCCGTTGGAGTCCACAATTAGCACATCAAGGCAGGTGGGCGATCAAAGGGGAGAGGGCGACACTCGGTCACAAAAGGGGAACGAATAATTTGGGAACAGCGGTTGAACGACAAAAGACGATCTGAGAACACCCGTCGCGCCGAGGCGACATTTGCCATCCGCAAAGTCTGCGACATGTTGATTTATCGTAGATCAGACAGAAAGGCGCCAACGTACTGGTGGTTCAAAGCTTAAACACAGGTAACCAATCACTACCGAGGGGCCGGACCGGGGGTGCGGCATGCAAATATCGGGGGCAGTGTTTTTCTTGTATTTTGCATATGTCACAATAAAAGGTCGAACTCGCGGAGGGCGGGGCTGGAAGTGTGATCACGGAGCAACTAAACCGTCGTTCGCTCTCAGAGATCCGCTTCCGTCGACATTGAAGACAATTTTCCCTGTGTGCCGAGTCGTTTCTTTAACTTTGTCCGAGAAAAATCTCTGACAGTGTTTGATTGGTCTTGTGCCAAAAACAATTAGATTCGATTTTTTCAGGTTAAGTGACAATTTATTTCTGTCGAACCAGTTTTTTAATTTGTTTAATTCGTTTTCTACGGTTGTCAGGAGCTGTTTCAGATTTATTCCAGAGCAGTAGAAAGTTGTATCATCAGCAAATAGGACACATTTATATTGTTTTGAGACCTTGCAGATATCATTTACCGGTACATAGAAGATGAATAGTTTTGGACCAAGCACTGACCCTTGAGGAACTCCATGAGTGATTTTCAGTTGATTCGTTTTTTTTATTATTGAGCTGCACATACTGATATCTGTTTTCTAAATAACTTTTTATCCATTTATAAGCTACACCTCTAATGCCATATCTTTCTAGTTTTTTCAATAATATACAATACAATACAATACAATACATGCTGATTTATATAGCGCTTTCACAATTTAGATCTAGGAAAACCCCAACAGTAAATTCTTTGTTATCTATATTCGTGGCTATTGCTTCCACCAACTCCATTACTGCCATTGAGGAGGTACGTTTTTCCCTGAAGCCATATTGATTCTCACTTAACAGCGCATGTTTCTGTATAAAGCTATCAAGTCTGTGAGAAAATATTTTTTCTAATATTTTTGAAAATTGTGGTAGTAGTGATATTGGTCTATAATTTGTAAACAGTTGTCTTTCTCCACTTTTGTAAATTGGAATAACTTTTCATTTTTGATGGAAAGATACCAGCTTTGAATGACAGGTTGCATATGTGCGTGAAAGGTCGCACTACATATTCTATAATCTGTTTTATTATTGTCATATCAATATTAAAGCAATCAGTTGACATTTTATTTTTAAAGGTTTTTACAATATTTGATCCTTCTTGTTTTACAGCAGTAAGGAACATCGTGGAGGAGTTCTTTTCTACGCATCTATCTATTTCAAACAGGTTTGTTGGATCAGGAATTTGTTTTGCTAGGTTACTGCCGATGTTGACAAAGTACTCATTAAATTCAGTTGCTATTTCTGCAGTTTTTTCCAAAATAGTATTTTTGCCTTTGATAAAATACTCTGGATAATCCACTTTTTTTAGGACTATTTCTGATTACTTGATTAAGTATTTTCCATATTTCTTGCGTGGTACTTTTATTTTGCTCTAATAGTGCATGATAATGATCTCTTTTACTGGTTCTTATAATATTTACTAGTTTATTTTTATAGGTCTTATATTTCTTTTCTGCTTCTTCAGTTCTCAATTTTAGAAGCAATTTATATAAATAGTTTTTCTTTTTACATGCATTTTCTACATGCGTGAATGTGAAGCGCGACTCAGCAGTCGATAGTCCGCTGCTCTCTGCTGTGCGTGCGCCAGAATGTCTTTAAATGCAGTGCTCCACCTTAGTTTTTACTCTGTTTGGGTAAGAGGTTTGAATTGTTTTCAGACAAATTAACTCCTTATGTTGTTGTGGGTGAAGTGTCTGCTCTGCTCTGCAGAGCTGTCTTATTTGCCCTAGTGTGGGACAAATAAAGGATATCTTATCTTATCTTATCTTATCTTACTGCAATAAGGGCACTTCATCAATGCTGAGGCATAATAGAACTCAGGATGGCGATGAAGAATTGGCAGATACTCGTGAGAGTACCCCAGGTATGTTGAAATTCTCTAAAATAATTGTGCTTAAAACAGAAACATACATGCAAACAGACAGGCCCCAGGCCTGGTATTGAACCTCCAGTGCCCTTGCTGTGAGGCGACAGTGCGAACCACCCTAACACCGTGTGGTCTGATGTCTACTTGATATGTATTTTATGTACTTGCAAAAATTACAGTCCTTTTATTAAGCTTTTGACAAGATATTTCCTTTTGGCTTGCAGTTCCTAACAAGCAAGCAGTGGATGAGGCAGTGGTCAACATGATCATCAGAGACTGTCAGCCACTCAGCATTGTTGAGAATGAGGGATTCAGGGAGCTCCTGAAGCTTATTATGCCCTCGTATCTACCAAGCAGGAAGGTATGTCGAAGAAATGTTATTATATTTTTGTATTAACTACAAAAGTATATTTTATTGGTGAAACAGTATTTGTATGGTTATTTTCAGACCATCGAGGACTTGGTGAGCCAGAAATATGAGGAGGAAAAGAAGAAAACAAAAATGGACCTCCAGAGCGCCATTGCTGTTACTTTAACAGCTGATATGAGGAAACCTATGAATATGGAGGCATATCTAGCTGTGACTGGCCACTACGTGGACAAAGAAAGCCATGAACTCCAATCATCTGTTTTGGCAGTGCAGCATTTTCCTGAGAAAGTTATTGGACAAAACATTGCCACGGTTATAGAGAGCCTCATAGAGGAGTGGGGCATAGCAGGAAAGGTCAGGTGTCTTGTCACTGATAAATGTCGTCACATGAGCGCAGGTGCTCGACGGCTGAAAATGAAGCATACAATTTGTGTAGCCCATTCCATGAATTTAATTCTGATAAAATCATTTGATGATATCAAAGAAATAAAGGATATACGCGACAGAACACAAAGAATTGTGACATACTTTCGATCGAGCGTGACTGCTGAGGAGACGCTCACTCAAATACAGCAACAGCTGGGAACACCGGTCCAAAAATTAATAAACGAGGAGCCAACACGATGGAACAGTACCTACCAAATGTTTGAAAGAATGACTGAACAGAAGAATGCAGTCGAGGAGTCACTGGACTCATTACAAGCTGGAATCACTCGACTGACTCCAGAAGAATATCAGATCATTGAAGAAATGCTCAAGGTTCTTGCTCCTTTTGACCAAGCCACAAGAGAACTGTCTGAGGAAAAAAGGGTCTCTTGGTCAAAGGTCATTCCCATGATGAAAATGATCCACAATGAGCTTCAGGCCACCACAGTGACAACAACAGCTGCTGGAAAACTGGCTGAAACCCTTGGGAAGAGGCTAATTGATATTTGTTGCAGCATGGAATCACACCCTGTGCTGAGACTGGCAACACTATTAGATCCCAGATTCAAAACAATTGGATTTGTTAATCAACAAAAGGCAAGTGACGCAGTGAAGGCACTGCAGTCGGAGTGTGCAAAAGAAATGAGGAGCCAACAGCCTGACCCGAGCTCATCACATGGGTCAGAATCCAGTTCAGGTAAGAAAACACATTTCTTTGTGTTTATTCGTATACTTCTGTGGCACTTTGTCATGTGATAATGAACAATTGTCTAACTGTTTGTAGGGCGCAATCTCTGGAGAACATTGGATGTGGAGGTTGCAGGGACCCAGAAGACCTCAAATGCAAAAGCTGACTCCATAACTGAAGTCCAACACTACCTGAAAGAAGCAAACACACCCAGCAACCAAGACCCTTTACAATATTGGAAATGGAACCAGAACACATATCCACGTCTGCATCAACTTGCACTTAAAACTCTCTGCTCACCATCATCATCTGTACCATGCAAAAGAGTATTTTCGAAGGCTGAGAGGAGAAATTGCCTTGGAGCAGAGACACTCCAAAAACTTTTGTTCCTTAATGAAAATTCATTGATGGATTGATTATTTTAGTTATCATACATTCGCTTATTATTAGTGTTATTATTAATGTTACATTATGATTGATTGATTGCTTGATTGATTGATTGATTGATTATGCTCGCAATGAAGAACGCTTATGCCTGCAATGATAAATTGATTATGCTCTCCTGTCTCCTGTCTCCTCCTTGTGTTTTATTCCTGAGTGTCAAATTGGACAAACCTGACATTCATAAACTAATGACTTTATTGCCTTTTATTTCATATGATTTAACGGTGAACAACATTTTCTACATAAGTTAATAATTGTAACTCTGAATTGTTAATCAAATTTGCTATATTTTACATACACTTTGGCATTTACACAAACAAGGAATTTCTTTGTCTGCAATTATTTTATAGCTACTGCAGGGGTCACTATTGGGTGACAACACAGTATCAATACAGTGCTGACACAGTTTGTGTAATGTGTCAATACACTCCTTGAGGTATCATCGTCCCATCCCTAATGGACGGTTAAAGCATCTTGCTTCCTTAACTTTTATTGGCATAACTCTTGAAGTACAAGTGCATAACTGGGGCTCGAATTATGGGGGAGAACAAACGTCACTTCCTGTTTCTCACTCAAAGTTGTCCCACTAGCAACATGAACTCAATCTAACAGTACTGTTGTTACAGTGACGACTTTAAATTGGGGAAACCAGCTCCTTTGCAATTCCTGATTATAAAGTGGAACCTGGAGTTGTATAACGATATGTGCAGACTCATCATTTTCTTTATGATTTAGTTCAATTCCAATGGGCAAGAAATTCTTAAAAAAAAAAAAAAGCCTTTCAGACATTAAGAGGATGGTGTGTATCTTTCCTACAAAGCGGCTAGTGCAGCGCCATTAACGCCCTGCGCAACACAAGCGCAACGGGTAAGAATCGCAGATTCGCCAGCAACCGGGTCGTGTCCCGACACGCACATTTACATTTTAAATATGACCACTCCCAAATGATTCTGCAGCCTTGTGCAGAGCCAACTGGAGGAAAAACAGGCCAGGTTTGCGTTGAAAAGGCTCCCTAAAAGCACGTCCCTTGGTCTCGTAGCAGCACATCTGTGTCAACACAAAGCCAGGGAAGAAAAAAAAAACGCCCACTGGTATGGAGTTAAATGCCGAGTAGAAACCGCTAGATGCAAACAGCGCGCGCGCACACACACACACACACACACACACACAAGCCATCCTCACTATCGTTGGAGTGTATGGCACGCACGTGTGTGTTTGTTTTCTCTTGGAGGCGCATGTCTTTCTGCGCCCGGAGTGTGACAGCTGCATGTTTGGATGATTTGTGCAGCCTTGCGAGAGTAAATAGAAGCCCGGGATAGAACATTTTGTTGACTGTGTGGCTTTTGCGCTCATCCGAGCCATTAAAGCGCACCGGGTACAAGACTTGAAATCGCATCAGTCGTCAAAATTGCCATGTGAATTGAGGGGGGCCCGAGGAGGGCGGAGGGCAGGGGGTGGTGGTGGTGGGGCGGGCAGACAGTTACAGCTGTGTGACAAAGCTAAGAAAACATTCAACACAAAAGGGGAGTCGAAATACTATAATTTAACCGACCGGTAAGTTGAGTGGACACTCCAGATTGTGCGTAGGTGTGAGTGTGAGCGCGAATGGTTGTTCGTCTCTGTGTGCCCTGCGATTGGCTGGCACCCAGTTCAAGGTGTAACCTGCCTACCGCCCAAAGACAGCTGGGATAGGCTCCAGCACGCCCGCGACCCTCGTGAGGATAAACGGATTAGAAAATGGATGACTGGATGGATGGATGGATGGATGGATGACTAACTCTTGGGAGGTTTCGATCAGAGAATGTCGTTAATATTTGTCAACTGTGAGCCCGCCAAGCCCTTTGAGACTCGTTTTGTGATTGAAGGCTGCGCTATATAAATAAATTTGACTTGACTCGACTTTTATAAGGCTCATGTAAAGTTATGTACGGCTGGAACTTTAACGCCGCACTTGAAAATGAGGGTGGGGGGGCTGCTATGATTCCATAATTTATTGCACATAATAGTTTAGTTGTCTAAAAATAAAAGAGTTCTTAGAGATGAAATGCAAATGTACTGGACCCGAAAGTTAAATACAACTCATGTGTACTTGATGCACTACATTTGACAACAACCAAAATCTCCTGTACATTTTTTAGTTAAATGGACTGCACAGAATATTTTAAGATTTTCATGCTTTAGCATTAACAACGGTGAACTTGTTTTTGCACTTGTTGCCTGCACAGCTTGTCCAAAGATTTTTTTTTTTTTTTTTGGTGGCGACATTTGAGAAATATGTCGCTTCCATAACGTCTTATGAGTTCAGTTGTAATGTGGCAACCTCTCGCCTGACCTGACAGCTTGTGGCAAAACCACACAGGGGTCAACTAATAGTATCAAATTCATGTCTGGCCCTATTTGAACCTCTTTTCTCTGTCTTCTCGTTTGTCTAAGTGAGCTCTCTCGGGGACAGGTGACCTTTCAGTTAAGCCAGTCCGTGTTTATGCAGCATATCTGCTAAGGGGTTGGATTAACTGCAATGTGATGTCATCACTTTTTGTTCCCTTTCTGGAAACAGCTAGCGTTAAAGTGGGTTGGGAGGGGGGTGTACTTCCTCCAGGGCTGAAGAATTCCCATATGGATCGACACCCACTATTCCACCACACCAACGTTCCCTCTAAACTGCGTGCATGCGCAATCGCGTGCTCTAAATGGATTTCATTTGCTTGGTTTAAAAAAAAAAAAAAAAGACCATTCAAGGACAGCACAAAACTGGTGAACAAGAAACCAACGTGAAGTGCAAGAACTCATTTTGTATTTTTGTTTTCCTCACAAAAATTAACTCACTCAAAATGTTAATGTTATCAAGGTTCTATATTTGGTCCTGTATTGTCATTCCAAATCTTCAAAAAAGTTATTAGGTCTACTCTCGTTGTAATATGGGGCAGCAGAAGACCCAGCGTGAGTGCAACTCAGACATGTCTGCCATCCAGTGGAGATTGGTGATATTACAACTGAAAACTACAGTCAACCCCTGCATGTTTGCAGTTCGGCACCATCCTAATCGCAGATTTTCTTTTTCTTCACTCTGCCACCCCGTTTTATGTGAAAAAAAGGCACACTGAATGTTTACCGGCATTTTTGGGAAGAATTAGCAACGCAAGAGCGCTCAGCGTCACACTCCACTTGAGCGGCCCTCAAATAGTAAATGAATGACTCCATTCTTGTGTGCGAGCCGATGCTTTTGTATGTTGTGCGGCGGAGTGGGTGAGGGGGCAGTGTGTGTGTGTGTGTGTGGGGGTAATCCATGTTGCACTCCAGCTATGTCCGAGCCAAGGCGGACACACCCACACTTACGCACGCTGCCCAAACACGAGTCTTTGTGGAGTCAACAAGTCGCTCTGAGGTCTTAATTAGGCGGCAGGGCAACAACAGGACTTGAGAGACAATGCTTTAAAACATGGGAGCATAAAACATCAACACCAAAGTATGTGTGCTGCTGTTTGTCTATTTTCCTGCCTTGGCTACATAGGAGGAAATGTACCCAAACACCAAACAATGGCAAACATGAAAAGAATGAGGCCCTCTCTACTTATGGGGAAAGAAAATTACCTCCGCTCCCCTTCTACTACCACCACCAGCGAGAATGTCCTACGCTCTCCACACACTGATGTTTTTTTTTTTTCCGGTGGCTGCGAGTCTAATTGGGAGAGAAAACACATGTAGGAAGAAGAAATCCTCCTCCTCCTGTTTCCTGCGTTTGACGCTGATGTGCACACACATGTTCAATAGCCTCAAGTGAATACAATAAAACAGCGGTTCTCAAGTGTTTCACACCAAGTACCACCCAAAAATGAAAATAATAATACAGTAATAATAATACTTGAGTTTTCAAGTACCACCATCATGACCAGCATTAGGATGCAGGTTTTATTCTGAAAAGATGCATTTGATATTAATTTGATGTACACTTTAAAAAAAGTTTAAAAATATATATATACAATCCAATTTTTGGGGTTGATTCATATAAAACAAAACACAATTTTTTTTCAAAATAAAACGGGTCAAATTAAGCCAAGTAGTGGTTCGGTGCACTTTTAGACCCAGACTTGCATCCTTACCCGCACACATTCAAAAGTAATGAGAGGAGCCGCTTTGACAGGCGGCGGCAAATCAAGTCAGCTTTGTTCACAACGGCGCAAACCTCCTTTTTTGTTTTTTTTTGTGCAGACAAACATTTCCAACCCGCCTCCTCCCACCAAGTCCAGCTCTGGATTTGCCCTCGTCACGAAAACAAGAGCCCCGGAAGGTGTCCTGGTCGGTCCGACGTTACTACACAGATGAAGGAAGTGGGCCGTAACACGGCAACAAACACAGTGACTTTAATACACTTCGCCTTTGTCCGCGACCGTTTGGGCTGCTCCCAGCTGGATGAGCCGTGGATTAAAGGCCGCTTCCTTCACTCTTAATCAACTGCAAGTTGCTTGTGAGTCAAGAGGCGGCCTTGTCCATCAACCCCCCCCCACCCCTTCACCCACAGCTACCCCCACACACACTCACACTGTAGCCATGAATATGTTGAGATTGCCACTTTGGAGATTGCGCGGTTGTTAACGTAGCCCCCATTCCCAACACCCACCATCAAAACGTTGGCGGGAGATCATCAAATGCTTCTAATACCTTTTGAAGTCAGGCGGCCTTAGACATCAGTGTACTAGTAGTCGGGCTGCTGCTGCTGCTGTGTGTGTGTGTGTGTGTGTGTGTGTGTGTGTGTGTGTGTGTGTGTGTGTGTGTGTGTGTGTGTGTGTGTGTGTGTGTGTGTGTGTGTGTGTGTGTGTAGAGGGGCGATAAGCTTTACGGCCTGCGCTTTGGTCATCAAAGAGATGTGCTCTCCTTCTGTTCTGCCCCAAAACAGACATGCCTTTATCACATCTCGTGGGGGGGGGGGGGGGGATAAGATGACTACGCTCTTTCAGAGATGTTTGATCTCCAAAAGTCGCGGCGTGCCAGAAGGCCAGCGTGGTATGAATTATAACAACATGCGGCTAGCGCAGCGATGCCGTAACCGCCACAAGTTCCAGCTCACGCTCGGAAACCATTGCGCTTTTTAATTTTTTTTTTTATAGTCATGAGTGCGTGGCCACGCCAAGATCTTTTCGCCTTTCCAAAAGTATCGGAATGACAAGGTCGATTCCTTTGTGTTATACTAAAGACATTTGAGTTTCGGATCAAAAGATGATGAGGAAGGAGGCAAAAGAAAGTTCAGAAGTCCAACTTTTGTTTCGTGGTGTTTACGTGTAGATGTAGGGCACCGTTTGATCGAAGACAACCACTTTTCAAGTGAGGAAAAGTGCTGGAAAAGACATGATTGAAAGAACTGAAGTGAACTTGCACTACGTTTGAAGCAATCAATCTAAAAGGCAACGCCTGAGCAACCGTTCCATAATTGCGATCTCTTAAAAAGCGGGTGACTTCAAACAGAAGGCGTTTTGTCGTCCCCGAGGTACGGTGAAAAAAACGTTTTGCTCTGAGACAGTCGCGCGCTTCAAACGTGTCACGACATCACACTTCTAAAGAATGCCGCAGATGAGACGCTGGCTGTGTCGTCGTCGTCGAGACGCGGCCCCATCTGTGCTCGTAGTGAATGTTTAATGAGCGCGCTTCCTGTCGCAGCCTGTCATTACCGGCGGGGGATCAAAGACACTTGGTTCCAACGCAATGCCGGTCGAAAATTGAAGAGGAGCACACGTCTAGCGAGTCCACTCATGAGGACTTGACACTTTTGCAAATGCAGTCGAGTCCGAAATATTAGGAGCTGGGATTTAAGGAATATTCGGTTAGAATTTAGGAATATTAGGATTTCGACTTTTGACTCACAGGTGCTCCAAATTTGGGTTGTGTGCTAAATAAATAAATAAAAATTGACTTTGACTTTGTCGATTCTGCCCTTCCGGAGTGTGCCATGTGCCGTTAAGCATAACATGTCTTCAATATTTTTATGATTAAAAATAAAAAGGCTATAAAAAAGTGTCGCTGTTAATTTAAGGTCAGTCAAGATTTCACTGCAGAGCGGCGGCACAACGGCCACCAAGATGGAGGGACGCTATTCCAAGAACATCCCTCGAGTCCTCCAATGAGGGTCGTCACATGCCGGCCGGGAGCAACCATTTCGTGAGCGACAAGTCGGATTCTGGGTCAGGTGTTTGCTGATCCAGGTCTTGGGCTTTGTCATCCACTTAGTTCTGACATGACAGTGATGCTGTGAGATGTGAAAAAGAAAACAATTGGCTCTCCACCGATGTAGCTGCCAAATCATGGGCTGACAACTCGGTTTGAGGGTCTGAAAATTAAAATGCGTCCGATTGTTAAGTCAACGCCTGAACCCTTGCCCTTTTCTAATATTTAAACATTTTGCACAATTAGTACAGCATGTCGTGAATGTTGTGAAAAGTTAGCTTTCTGTTTGCAGTCGATTAGTACTATATCTTCACATCTATTTTTAATTTTGCCTAAACTACTTGTTTTCTGACAAGGTGGGGGGAAAAAAAACCTGACATGTGACACACATGACTGACAATATCCGTGGCAACCCAGCAGCCTGGAAACCTTCGAAGTGCTTTGCCCATAATTGGAAGCATTGCCTCATCAGCAGACTTCATGAAGCCAAGAGCAATGCGCCGGGCCACACCCAAAAACACATTGCAAGTGCTCCGTGAACAATGTGGCCACTGTACGCCGGCCAGAAAACCAGCACCGACACCTGTGCCGCACCACTTGGAAGATAGACGCCCCTTTGTCCGACAGTTACGCCGTCCGTCTCAGGTCTTCCTGTTATGGAAACTAAGTAATCCACCCCTTGACAGGCTACATTTACAATTACCTGCCATGTAAATGTACTAAAGCCAAGTGGAACGAGCTAATATGAGACACTGGTCCATGGGCTGACATTGTTGCTAGCTAGCAAACATTGCTAGCTGTTAGCTAGAGCGGCCGGGCAGAGAAACTTCAACTTTTCCTCCTTGTGACAACATCTTGCTCAACGAATTAATGGAGCAAAAATAGGAGAGGAGAGACCAGACAACAGCAGGGTGAAAAAGGAAGCTACTGTTTGGCCGCCGATGGCTGACCGTTATAACAGATCGCCTGGAGTGAAAGAGAAAAGAGACGTTGCGCAATTAAAGCAAAAACAAAACCCGCAGTCGTAGCATCGACAGCTGCATTTCTGTCACTGCCATGTTTGACAGTTGATCCGGTCTTTCTGTTCAGCTCCCAAAACTGTTAAAAAAAAGCGTGATCTCACCTAAAGTTCCTCTTCATCGTAAAATTCAAGAGGATTGAGCCTGTCTATTACTTTTCAAGATTTTTGCGCTATACACTTAAAATTAAATGAAGCCATTGTTCAAGTTAAACCATTCCAATTGAAGTCGATGTTTACTGTCAAACTAAACATAAAACAAAGACAATTTGTATTTAAAACAGCCAGGGATGTTTGGCCTAAATTTAGCTTCCTTGATGCTAGAAGATAATGGGAAACACCATCGAGGGGCTAACGAATAGCAGCTATGTGTGTGTGGTGTTCTAATGCTTTAGGCGACGGATAGTTGAACACAAATGCTGCGGCAACACGTGTAGACTGACAAAATAATACTCACAGTTATATATACTTCATAAATTGCAAAAAAATACAATTATTACTTCGGCCTATACTGTGTCAGTTCTGAAACTCTTCTTCGTGCGTGTCTGTGTCATTATTATACAACCGCTAAATTGTCGAGGCACACACACACCAGGCACCGCTCTACATTGTCTCCATTGACAAGTGTACACATTTCCCATACGGATGCACTTAAGCTTCAAATCTTCCTTCATATTTATTTTTTCTGTTCAGTCACTTTATGTGGCCTGGTACCAAATGGCCCACGGACCGGCCATGTGATTGGGGACCGCTTTCTAGCGTGTCTGGGTGTGCATGATCATCAAGGATGAGGAGGAGGAGGAGGGCGATTTGGGTCCTTCTTCTCGGCTGCATGGGGGAGGAATTGGAAGGATTTATCATTCATGGCCTAATAGGATTTGTTGCTGTTTAGCAGGATTAGGCATGTTAAAGAAAGAATCTATTTATTGCTGCCAGTCGGAGGGGGTGGTGTTCCCCCCCATGCACCGAGAGCATTTTTTTTTTGAAGGGGGGTGTAGTCTGGACCTTTTAATTTGTCCCCCTACCCTGCCCAAGTCATTTCCTAGGATAACCCAAGACACGAAGGCCCCACAGCCGCCATTTTTGGATTAAATTGGCCGTTTCTCTTTCATAGCGCTCCAACAATCCAAACACATGCCCGGTCATGCCAACCAACACGCATGGACGGCCTTTGGTGGCGAAAACAACGCCCCATTGGTCCTCGGGGAACGGGGGAGTCAAGTGCCTGCCGCTGATGCTGCTCACACATCAGCCCGTGTTGGGACTGGTTTAACCCCAACCCCGGTCCAAGCGGGTGGACTACTTAGCATGTTGGATTTGACGTGGCCTCCAAAGTTTACATGATGGAACTATGCTCGCTTGCAGCCAAGCGTTTGATTCACATTCATGCGTGACTCAGACTTTAGTGGGGGGAAGGCAAGCTGACATTTAATTTGGCTCCTTAATTAGGATTTACGAGAGCGGTCAGCCTCTTTGTCCCTGCTTCCCGCCGTGGGGGGCCGACGTGGCTTATGATTACTGCTTGTCACGTCAAGGCTTAAAGGCAACCGACTTTAGTGATATCATGGTTCTTTCATTTGGGCACCACAAACAGAGGGAGTTGTAAAAGCGGGAAAAAGTTGAACTTATTGTCGGTCTGCAGCGGCTAAACTGGAATTTGTATGTGGATCGAGCATTTCTCAGCCTTTTGGACTGCTTTAAATTAGGCTAATAGACGATATACTTCAAACATTTGAAACCAAGTGCCACCTCAAGAAATACTTGGCTCTTCAAGAACCACCATAATGGCCAACATCAAAATACAGATGCATAATAGGCCCATGTGTTCATGTACAATGTGACCTGCGGGATATACTCAAATAGTTCTTGAAATACTCTCAACATACACATATACTAAATCTTAAATCTACTGAAATGCTTCCTAAAAGTGACCTAAATGCTCATATATTTAACTACATACGGTTACATAAAAATTTAGTGGGTCCCGCTATTCATGAGGGATAAGGATATATCTTGTGAAATACTCCCAAAAATTTACCTAAATAATCTTTAATTTACAAAATAAATCTAAATCTAAATAAAAAAATACTCCCACAAAGTTAACGAAATATTCATAAACCTACGGAAGTTTGTTAGCAAGTAAGTTACTTTGTTGCAAATGTATGGTACTTAAAAGTTAAATACAACTGAACTGCTGTTAACAAATGTACACAACCGGATTTAAAAAGACAAATTTAAGCTATTTCAATATTTTACATAATTTGGTGCTTTAAATTCAGTGATTTCTTCACTCACCACTAGAGGGAGCCCACTCAGTGGTACTCGTATCACACTTTAAGAATCGCTGCTCGAAAACTGTGAATTAAAAAAAACAAAAAACAAAACATAAAAAACCCCGTCTATTTTATGTCACCAGGAAGAAAATACAGTTCGTTGCAAACAACTACTTGACACCAATGATATTTTCAAGTAAGTGATTTGCTTGCGGGGGTCAAGCCAAACACAACTCTGCAACCGCCCTGCCATTTTGAGATGAGTGGGAACTGCTTGGCTAACGAACAATATCCCTGATGGCACGTTGTCCCCATGCCTACGTTTGTTTTGGGATTATTTGCGCGGTGCTGAAAGATAAAACCGACTACAAAGCAAACGGAAAACATGACAAGACCAGGAGGAAACACACTTAATCCCACAATTGCTTTCATTGCCACGGTGGGTACTGAAACGGTGGCCAGGAGATAAGATCACTGGCCTCCGTGATTAAATAAAATGGCACAATTCAATGAGAGCCGCCCCAAAAAAAAAATAATAATACCGGCTTTATATGGCATCTGCTCGGGACACAGTTTAGCGCATGAAGTGGGGACGGCCGAGAACGTCAACTTTACAGATGCCACGCGTGCTCTGAAAACTCAAGAAAGACTCAGCAGAGAGCGGCGTTGGGAAGCGTTGGCGAAACATCGGTGCAGGGCTGAAGTGGATGCTTGCTCCTATAAGGGCAGCTTTCGGCAGCTTTTCAGAGTCACATTAACAACGGCTGGCTTGCCCGGGGGCCGCATTGTGCCAGTGGGAACGCTGAGAGCGGGAGCTTGGAGGGGGGGGGGACACTGGCGTGAGCGACTAATAGAATCACTTGGTGGACGTGGACGACGACGGGGTTTGCTGGATGCAGCTCTGCCTCTGTCAGACCTGCTGACTCAGCATTATAAAAGTGTGTGTGTGTGTGTGTGTGTGTGTGTGTGTGAGAATCTGTATCTGACAACTGGCATATGCATGCAAGCACCAGCATTAGCCCAACACAAGGAAGGGCGCAGGCCGGGGGTGTTTGGCGGGGTGGACAGAGCTCTTGCCTATCAGTGTGTTTGAACAAAATGATGACTGAGCATGTTTTTTTGGGGGGAGTGGGAGATATGCCCCTCCCCCTAAAGGCTGCCTCATGTATCTCTGCCAAAAACATTATACCCTCTTCATTTTTACATTCAAATCCATCCAAATGGCAACAATAGCCAGCCTGTGACGTGGGGCAGTTATGTGTGTGCGCGTGTGGATCACTTGGGCCTCCGCGTGTGTGTGTGTGTGAGTGTGTGTGTGAATTGATGCACAAAGGGGGCCCTCAGTGGACCACTGTGAGTGAGGGCTAATTAAGTGAAAGGCAGATGACAATGAACAAGGGCCTGCCATAGGCCAAGCCATCACTCAGGCCGGCTGTAATGAACACCTCCCCCACTACAGGTGTGCTCGACCCTCTCCTGCGCACAACACACAAGCACACGTACGCACGTCTACCGTCATCGTGTTAACAGAAAGGGGGTACACGGTGATGTTTCTTCCTGTTTGTAAGCCACCGTAAAGATCCAGGTGAACGGCGGCGGTCACGTGGGATTTGGGATCAGCACAACTTTTGAGTAGAAGACAAAGACGAGGAGGTGAACTTTCGCTGGTCCAGTCCACTGCGAGTGAGAGAAACGCCAGCGCGGCAGAAGTCGGACAAGTTTAGGCCAACTCTGTTATAGGGAATAAAAGTGTTGGACGCAGCGCGGAGCAACATAAGTTGACGCGCTCCGTGGAGTCAATAAGCAACTTTACGTAGAAATGCTCACCATGAAACATGCAGCGGGTTGCTCATGGCACGTTCATTGCAAACCACAACCACAATCATGAACATATGAAGCACAGAGTGTATTGTTAACTTCACAATTTTTCCCTTTTTTTCTTTTTTTTTTTTAAACTGGCAGTCACCAGATTGTGCAGTTGCACCAAATGTTGTGTCTGTCTCTTGACCTTAACTTTCCACGTGACGTTTCCATCGCTAACACGCCATGTGGATCTTTCTGCTTAAAGGTGAGAAGTCTTCTGCAAAGGCAAACTCCAATTTGACCTTTCAACTTCACAAATTAGAAACAGATTTGGACTTTTTTTTTTTTTTGGTCCATCCCCAAAGAATGACTAAACGCCGCCGCTTCAGGTCCGGGTAACGTTGCAGTGACCGCGCCTTGAGCAACGACCGCTGCCCACATTGTATACCCTTTAAAAAAAAAAAAAAGGAAATAAAAATTCTAGAGTGGATAAATTACTTCCGACAAGAAAACACCAAGTCCTGTTTTATTTCCTGGATGACAATTTACGGCCTTCACCAATAAAAACACAAGCTAGCAAGTGTAATGGAAAAGATTTGGAGCGCTGCGTATGCTCGTCCAAGTTTTCCTGTCACGGCAACAGACACACACACACACACAAAAACCGAGATTGATCCGTGTTCGAAGCTCGCACAATCCCAAACGGGCGCAATCATGACATCACGACACCTGCAGCCAAAAAAAAAAAAAGCGAGGGTGCCGCTTTTGTGAGTCGGGCGACGTCAGGTAATTAATTTCCACATCCTGATGAGAAAGTGACTCTTTTCTTTCTTAAAAAAAAAAAAAAGTAGAAAAAAAATACTGCCGATTGCATTTCGTTTGCAACCTCAAGGTTCAGGCTCAGCAAATAAATATGAATACACACGGGCCTTATCACAATTGTAACTCCCAGCAAAGGAATGGAAGAAGCGTCACGGAGGGAAATAATAGGGAAATAAATCTCAGCTGCTCTGGCAGGGGAGGTCGGAGGACGACGGAGAAAACAAGAAGAAGATGGCTGCTGGATCCACTGGTAATGCTCTGATTCATTTCTGTTTATTTGAGTTTGTCACACTGACAAAGGGGCGAGTGGGGGTGGGGCGGGAGAGGGGTTGGGGGGGGGTGGGATGTGGGGGGTTCTGACAGGTGCAAGCAACCCGTCCGTCCAAGTGCGCACGTTGCATGGATGATGGTTTGCAGATGAAGCCCCGCTCTGTGCAAATGGAGCCCATTTGGCTGAGCTCAGAGAGCAAACGGACTCATTCTGGATTTTTTTTTTTTTTAAATCAACATTTTAACAGAGTTTAATCCCCCCTTTTTAAAAACAGGAACAACTTCAATCCTGTGGAATACACACACACAAACACACGCACGCACACAGAGTTCGCGTTGATTTAAAAAAAAAAAAAAAGGCCAAAAATGTTCTGCTTCATGTCAAGGGATGTAATGCCAACTGAGTATGGCTGAAACCATACTCATTCCAAATTCAAGTTTGATCACCTCTCTTACGTTTTAATCGATTGTGCATTGCCAAAAAAATATCAAATCAAACCGGTAACATTTCGTTTTTGGCAGTCGCACTGGCAATGTAGCAGCCTTGGCGTCCCTGCCGTGCATGCGCCATTAAGTAAATTCCACTGCTGTGGAATTTATTTTTTAAATGTCCATTTTGATCATTTAATTAAAATTATTTTTTTACGTTACACGGATTAATGTAAACATTTTTTAAATGACCAAAATGGGCATTTCACAGGACGGCAACGATATACAGTACATGCTAGTTTCTTTTAAACTCACAATCTCCAAATCCCATTCAACGCACACACGTGACTAAGAAAGCATTTTAAAATTTACGACATCAAGCATTTCAAATGAGCAATTATTTTGATGGTGAAAAGTACATTTTTAAAAATGACTCAAAAGTGATGACATATTTCTGAAATCTAAGTGCACGAGACACAAACACAAGCATGTGAGAGGAATCTTAGACCCAGAGAAAACTTTTGCCCCCCCAAAAAATTGCAAACTTCACCGAGATTCAGACTCAGAACCCCGCAAGGTGCTCATCGCCGACACCGTGCTCTTCAGAAGAAAGAACAGTCTCTCTCCTTCAACTAAAGCCGAGTGACTCGACAGTGGCACGTCCTTTTTGGCGATAAATTTGTAGCCAGAGAGTCAACCTGCTGTAGTGTCTCGGTGATTGAGAGCGGTGGGAGCAGTGTCGCAAGTCCTCCGATTTAATCTCCTACTAGCAGGCTTTGATGTCTAAATGCAAGACATATGTGCCACTTTTTTTTTTTTTGCATTGGTTCGCTTTGCTTTGCTTTGCTTGCCCTCCCGTCCGTCAGCGTTTTACGCAAGCTCCCGGGGGCAGAGGAAGTGAAGCGTTCATGCCAGTTTAGCTTGACGCTAATCAGCCACGACGGCATCGGCAGCCATTGTTTGCGGAAAAACCGACAGAAACATGGTTTGGGGTTTTTTTCTTTCTTTCTATAAAGTCTGAAAGTGAGTGAGCTAATAAGCACTGATATTCGAGACAAATTCAATGTCGTGCTGCAATCCGTGCACCGAGACACAAAATAATCAATTCTGCTGGCGACGGCCGCTCGCGGGGCTCTCTCCCACACATGGAGGGCTCCGGCTTCGTCGCAGTGGCAGTAATGCGGCTGAGATCGGAAAAGCGGGGATTTGCCTAAAAGCAACAAGGCCGGCGGAGAGCCGCTTCCTGCACGCAATGATATGGATCCTCGACGCCGCCAACCCCTCGGTTTTCCCAACCACTCTTGAGCCGACATTTTGCACTGGAAACATCTCACGGCGCGCCGCCAAGCGCAAACGACACCCAAATACTCGTCTCAATTTACGCACAAGTTTACTTAGTCGGTGGAGAATCCGGGCTTGCAGTTTTGTCAGTATGTTGGATGAAGGGCAACAGGCGGTTACACAGGTTGACTGCAACTTCTGCCGTCTAGCAGAAAAAAATAAATACATCATGGTTCCGTCTGTCACTATATTCGAAACATCACGAAACAAAAATTTGTCCTGGATCAAAATTTTCAAACCAATTAACGAAAATGGGACCATGTCCCAGGCTACACTATTGTGTCAAGCACACTGAATCTGTTGCTATGGAAACGGCAGTGCTGCAACACGTCCCATATATTGACTTTTGTGTTGTTGTTTTTTTATTAAGGAAACATTTGAAAAAATTAATTAATTAATAATAATAATAATAATAATAATCCATAAACCAACTATCCATCCATCCAACCATTTTCTGAACGGTAATTCTGAAAATGCAGTCGAGGTACGTGGGCTACCTCTACTTTTTCTATATGAAGCACAATGTCAATGTTTAAGCTTTTTCCTTGGGTCTGTCACGATTCGGGCGAGCTGAATCAAGTTTGGAATCCCAAAAAGCGTAGACGCCAACAAGGTCTCTGTAGCAAAAAAACGTTTTAATACAAAAATCGCACCGACAAGGTAGTAACCTAAAGCGCTGGTCCACACGGACCAGGGAGTACAAAAAAACAATTAACCAAAAGCGCTTGCACAAAAGGCAAGGGGTGAAAACAAGAACCGAGAATATAAACGAAAGAACAATGTAACAAAATACACGCCAGCAAAAGCCGAATCACAAAATAAAAACCATAATTACAAGATAAATAGTACCGAAAGTTCAAAAGCGAAAACACGACGAGGTCTATAGCAAAAGGTCTACGGGCATGGAAGTAGCAAGGCATAAACAATGCTCCGACAACAGGTGCACAGCAGAAGAGTCCTTAAATACAGATTCTCACAAGTAACAATTGGCAGCAGGTGTGCACCCAGAAGTCTGCTCATGCCACCTGCTGGCCAGATAGAAAACACAACCGTGACAGGGTCAGCGACATGTATACGCGACTGTAGTTCGATCTTGGTCACGTTGGTGGTCCTTGGCGAGCAAAGTATTATTAAGTTGTACTTGGTGTAAAAATCAGAAACGCACGTAGCTTCCATAGATGGTTTGGACGCAAATTTATGAAAGGGTGGTAAACACGAGAACTCGTGAAAATTCCACCCAAATAAAGCATTAGCCATGCAAATAATCCTACAATATTCCGTCGGAAATGATTCCGTGCAGTGTGAGCAATCGCCCCAATGCGCCCCAATGCGCCTTGCCCCTCCTCAGCCCGGGATTACGCAGCGATAACAATCTGCCGCGGTCGCAGCCGGCGACAATCCCCTCAGCCGCACGAGGTGCTTTTTCACAGCGTGTGACCGGATGGACTCCTTTTTGTCCCCGACAACAGGAACGATCAGGCGAGCGCAGCGAGGCAGAGGTGTGGGAACGAGGACAGGAAGTGGGCAATGTGGGGTTTACCCCTTCCACCTGAACAGTCTGTGGGAGAGTTGCTGTAGCTGCAGCCTCCCGCTAATCTAAAGTACAGTATTCGGATTCATACTGCGTATATGGACATTGAGTCAAACAGAACGGTGCACCTGTTTTTTGTGCATCTCAGTGGGGCGGCCATTTTGCCATTTACTGTCGACTGAAAATGACATCACGGTTGCTCGGGGCTCAGGTAACGATAGTAGAGAGACCTCACGCAAACCACAAGACATCATATCATGCTGCATAAATGAGGACCTGATGCAATCACGATGCAAATTCGCTCTTGAGAGAAGAACCGTCTGGATTGAGATGAACACAACGGCGAGAAGGTGAGCGACGTGCGTGGCCTTTCTTCCGCATTGAATCGGACAATCACGAATGAGGCGGTCTCGTGATAAACAGTCGCGGTTGGAAGCGCAGCCAAGAGCCCGACTGTTGCGCTTCCTGCCTCCGCACTCGTGTTTTCATTGTTGGCCTTTTTGATTGCACTACGTGCGAGTCCCCGCGATGCACCATTGAGGGCTCGTCCACGTGTGTATTTCTGTGCCGCTGGCTTCACGGAAGGCTGGCCAGGCTCTCTATTGCTATTGTGTCTGAGTGGAAAGCCTCGACACAAAAGGGAGGTGGAGGGCGTGCGGGGGAGGGGTGGGGAGGGGGGGGGGGCTTGAGTTGGCCAGCCAAAAAGCAATGAGTGGAACTTCGTGAACCTTCTACTGCCAGTCAGTTGTCACTAATAAAAATCACACAATTTGTCACATGACTGCTGCTTCATGGGATGATTGACGTGGCGATATGCCAAGATTCATACCAAGGAGAAATCACTTTAACTGAGCAACCCTTGATTGATGCTTCATGAAATGTTTGATGGACAATTTGGTCACATGACCGACAAATCACTCGACCGTAGACCGTTTGTCTGTGCTGCGTCCCGACTTGGGATGTTACCCCTCAGCCAGTGTCAGCTTTATATTCCAAATTGAAAAAAAAATAAGCGTCACCTGGATGATTCATAGCCTCGGCGGGCCTGAGGGAAGGAACCGGAGGACATGACACAACTTTGTGTACTACAGCTGCTGGTGTGTTTGCAATACACCGCATTTGCTTTCGTTCTTTGTTTATTTCTCCTTTTGAGACATTAATAAAAGAAAAGGCTGAATGGAGAAGACGCCACATGCTCAGCAGCACCGCGAGGAGGATTTACAAACTCAATTGTCACATTTGTGCCAAGAAATTGTGCCAATGTATTCCTCGCAGTCATTCTCTTCATTTCATGATATTTCTCTTGGCCGCGCTGCTTCCAGTAGATCTATATTGAGCGGGAATAAAACGTCTCCGCGCCCTTGTTCAAATGCCGGACTTAATCTAATATGTGCGGATGTTGTGTTCAGAATTACCTGATCACATTTAAACTCGTATTAAATGAGAGTCAGCTACGACCATTTAACTCATTCCATCCCAGCCAATTCTAAACCAAATCTGAAAAGACGTTTAAAAACGTCTTTGGGAGTGAATGAGTTAAAGTGTTTACCACCAAATAAGGTCAAGCTTTTTTTTTTTTCTGTCTGTCTTTCTGTCGATCTAATCTCCTCGGCCTGTGCGATGTACATCTTGATTCTGAGGTGCAACGTATGAGGCCCGTGGCCCCGCCCGCGCTCTGCTCTCTTACGTTTTTGTGTCATAGTGATGTTTCTATCTTCTGCAACTTGATAGTGGCGCCGGGCAGGTCCCCGCTGAAGGCCCGGGGACCGCCATTAACACCACGACAGCGTGGTGGGGGTTGCACATGGCATGACGAGCGGTTAGAATCTGACGAAGGGCCTAATTTGAGTGAGTAATACTTTCCCTCCTTCGCAAGGTGCTTCGCCCCACAGCTGCCCGAGTGCAGTTAAAGCCGAGCGGCTTCAAACTACTGTGGTGGTGTTTGAATGAATAAGGGGAGCATATGTTCGCAGTAAAAGCGCCCTAGGTGCAGATATTAAAAAAAAAAAAAAATGAAGAGCAACACTTTCCTGGGAGTTGATGAATCAACCCTGCTATTAAAAGAAACTTGACTCAATGACGGGCATGACGGCGTGTAAAGAAGAAGAAGAAAAAAAAAAAGGCTCCAATCTGGTTTTAGTTAAGATCCCTTCATGGTCTTGCGTGCACCGTGTGCCTTGGCAGCACCCAAAAGCGCTAAAACGTTTTAAGAGCTCTTCTCTCGACTCATTTTTGGTTGATGAGTTGGCAAATCTGGCTTGGAGTTCATCCTCACGCCTTTTCCAACTTGACACTCAAGTCTCTGTCGTTGCGTTGGAAAGAGGTTAGCAAGGACAACTGAGCAGACCGACCACTTTTGGACCGCTAATCAAAAAGCAGCTTGTTTGGATAAGACTGAAATAACGATTGGAGTGGAACTTTGCACCCATTGCGGAGTGTACGATAACTATAGAAGAGCAAGAGGGATACAGTTAAACAAAAGGAAGGCATTTCTTCTTCATATTTTTTTAAGTGTCGAGGTAAAAAGACATTCCTTAAAAAAACTGGAAAAAAAATAAACATAGCGTGATTGGATTCAGGTAGGATAATAGAGTCGATCATATGAATCCTGGACCAGGAGTTTGCCTGAAAAAAACTGCCATTGCCACACCATGCCCCAGATTTGCATCAAAATCTTCGCCCAATACATGTGCCAGCCCGTTAACGTGTACTTGCGTTGGTCAAAAAGAAAAACAGGTTGGGTTTTAATCACGAAAAACTGCACCGAAACGCATTTTGCCGGTTGTGTGAAAGCAAACTCACGATAGCTCACAGTTGTCGAGACGCCATGACAGCTAATGCTGGGGGGCGGAGCCAGGGCGGAGCCAGGGCGGAGCCAGGGCGGAGCCAGGGCGGAGCCAGGATGTCGCGGCGTGGAAAGCCATATCGGCACCGCCGTCACCACGTTTCAACGCGGCATTTTATTGGTCAGATTCTGACGAATCTGAAGCGATTTTCACATTTTTATAGAGTCAACACTAACAAGAAGGTCTGTCAATCCGTCGCCGTTTTGCTCGCTCTGTGTTAGACGAGGTCAGGGCTGTCGTCCATAATAAATAAACAGCCGCCGCAAGGGAAGGCGGAAGCCTGTCTGTGATGCGGGTCAGGTTACATCCTTTCTGTTTAAATCAATCAATCAATCAATAAATAAATATCAAAGTCTGGAAACCACATTCACGGCCGTCTAAGCGGCCGGATGAGGAAGAGGGCAGCCCTGGCGCACTGGCTTGCAGCCGGCGTGGCAGTGGACTTTTTTTGTTTGTTTGTTTGTTTTCCTTCAGCGGCTTATTAGTCACCTATCGAGGAAAAAAACATAAATAAGAAAAAGACATAGACGCATCTATAGGCGAGCAATATGACTCAAGCGACGACTTGACATCACAACTGTTGCTAACATGGCGCCCGCCGTGCGTTAAGATTTTTTCAAAAGACGAGAAAACAAAAAAAAATTGGAACACCGGATATTGATCACACTTTGCAATATTGCTCCGTTTCAAGGGCCGCCGAAGGTTTGATGGAAGTAGGTTGTGTCGCTTTGGCGATATTCTGCTCACTAAGTACCCAGGAGGCGATGCTGCTCTTCTCTGTTTGGCGTTATTTTATATTTCCTCCAGATCCAATTGCTGCAGCGCTTCTCGTAAAAGCAGTTCACTCTTCAAGTCATCGCCGAGCGCCGCTTTTGCTGCATTTTTCTCTTGACTTGTGCCGCTTGCTTTTCCTTCGTCCATCCAGCAAGCCTGCTTGCTAGCATCACGTCGATAATAAACATTCGCTTTTTTGTTTTGTTTTTTTGGTCAAGTTTACCCGGCCAACTGCTTCTTGAAATGAGCGCAGACGCCAGGCAGCCCGGCACGAACGGAACATTCGGTTGACCGAGGACTGTTGCAACCGGAGCCGCGCTGATCAAGCGGGCTCGGATTGAATATTCATGAGAATCCAGGGTCCCGTGGATCGCTATCGCTGCTTTCCAGCTGTTTGTGTTTGTGCGAGTGTTGGTTGCGAGGGCCCACGCTCGCTTGGTATACGCGCTATTTGCCTCCCTGTTTTTCCTCCTTTCCAGAGGAATAATCACCCAGATGTTTCCTTGTTTTGCTGTTGGCCCTTTCTCACATTACATATCAAGTAGAAACATCTCTCCTCCCCCCCCTCCCCTCTCCTCGCTCGCTCACTCTCCCGTGCGGCAATGTGTTTTCTGTTAATGATCTTAGAGTGAGTAGCGGCGGAGGCCCAGGAAGAAGTAAGATTTCGATTTCACTCGCAGTGATTTCAAGCAGACACATTTAATTAGATTATTATGTTTTTCCACAGCGCAGCGCGAAAAGACAGTTTGTACTCCTGTGCCGCATGTGCTTTTATTTTGTCAAAGATCACTTCCTGGCACTGAGTCATCAGCCAAGACCTCTGCTGCTTATTGACAGGAAATATCGAGCTACCAATCTCAAACTTTTTTTTTTCCCCTCGCACCGTGGTGACACTGGAGACAATGGAAATGTATTTCATGCATGACAATTAATGTCTATTTAAAAAAAAAAAACTAAAAAAACAAAACAGTCCTGTTCTTCATTACCAGATTTGTGTTTTATTTTTTAATGCTCGCAGTGATATTGAAACTGTTATTGTGCTGTGGCAGTTTAATAGTGGACAGACTTCCTGTATAACTATTAGGAGGAGAGAGTAATGATGTTTGTAATTAGTGTGCAAGTCGAAGTGTATGCAGGAAAAGTGATGAAGATTGCACGACTGTCTGTGTTGTGTTGTGTTGTGTTATTTTGACTTCAAGATGACAACATTTTGACTTCAAATTTTGACTTCAAATTTTGACTTCAACCTGCTCCGCCTTTCCAGCAGCTCCTATATTTTGTTCTTCTACTTCTTCCTTTCATAACTTTGCTGCTGTGAATTGGGAATTTCTCCATTGAGAGACTAATAAAAGTTTTCTTATCTTATCTTAAGTGGCACTTCATGCAAACCCCCCCCAAAACAAACAAAACCAAAAACCGTACATTTTCAGCTGCGATTTTAAATAAAGAACCAAATGAAACAAAACACGATCGATGTCGCCCTTGGGCAACATTATGGCGTCTTGGTTGACAAGTCGCCCCCGCCCCCTCCGACCGAAAAAAAATAGGTGCTATTATAGGGTCATGTTGATAAAGCGTGGGAACACGATTTTCGAAAATAGCTTCACTTTCTCCAAACTGGCCCTCACCAAGATAGATGTTCAACAAGCTAATGACACCCCCCCCCACACACACACACACAAACACACGCACACACAGGTAAAATTCAATCCTGTAACCCTACCCTGACCCCCTGACACTTAGGCCGCCCTGTAACACGATCCTAAACTATTACAGTGTCTCTCTCACACACGCACACATTTTGAAAAGACACACAGCATTAGCACAGCATCTCAGCGGCGCAGCATATGCAGGGCCGCTGCTGTGACATCAGCGAGCCGGTTGGCTATACAGCCACCGGCCATATGGCGGCCAGGGGCCGACCTTGGTAATTGATGGTATCTGTCGATTTGTCCATGATGAGGGGTGCCGGGGGGCGGGGGGGGGCTCTGAAATGACCCTGACCTAAAACATACAGAAATCCAGCATTTGTGTGGAGGGAGGGGAGGGGGGTGGGGGTGGTAAGCGAGATGCTAGTGTTTCAGCTCCCCCTTTGCCTATTCATCCATACAATGAGTTAACTCCCCCAACTCCCACACCGCACACCGCAATTGTGCTTGCGCTGGTTGATAAAGGCCCTTCTCTCACTTTCTACAACTCCGCCCCCTCACCGATCGCCCCCCCCCCCCCAACCGTCCCTGCCCCCACATGTCTGTAGGCTCGGGCGATGGAGTGGGGGGGGGAGTTGTGGAGGGTCGAGCGAACCCCCCCCAGGCTGAGTTCTTTGAGCCAGCCAGATGGCACGCTCGGCATCGGGATGAGTGGGCACTGCCAACACTGGCGAGGTGTCACTTAGCAGCTACGACTGATGGAAAGCGAGCCAGCCGCTGGATAGGGAAGCGGGCCTATCAGATATGTCAAGGAGATGATTATCTTTGCAACAAAGAGTTTCATCCAGTGGACACTTTGTTAACACACCTGTGCATTCTTGAGGGTATTCGCCGACCTCAAAAATGTCACCGGCGAATCGCAGTCAATTCACGAGACTGAACTAGTTTAATGTTAAACTTTGAAGGTGAATGTCAACAAAGAAGAGCGCGCGGCGGGCATTTTCAAGGAAATTCTAAATATGGCAACTGTGAAGCAGATTTAAAAGAAAAATGCATGTTTTGTGAAATTGGGTGGAATCGCTTGAAAATGTTATATCTGCTCAAATAGGTTTCTGGAATTTTTCAGTTTTTACTATTTTTCAACATGAAGACTAAGTATTTTCTCAAATGTAACGTCACCTTCCTAAATTAATCGCCTAAGTCATTTTTTCTCCCACATTTTGGCAGAAAACAAAAAAACGGAATCAAATACTGTTTATATTATATTTCTTGATCATTTCATATCAGCGCTAGATTGAATGAACTGTTTAACTAAAGCATTGAGATGATTTTAGCAAAAGGTGGCCAGCCAGCATCCCCCCCCCCAAAAAAAAACTTTAGTCACAATATGACTGAGGCGATTAATTTAGGAAGGTGACAATATTCCAATTGATTATATTTTTGGAGCACCCTGCCTTTGGGCCTTTGAGAACAATTTGTGAGAAAGAAAAAAAAAACGATGGAAAAAGTTTGCAGTTCTACACTATTACAATACACATGTAAAAATAAAATTATTTAACTACCCCTTTGATGGTGTTAATCAAATATTAATACTACAGTGAACCGCAGAGTCTCCATAATCTGCAAAATGCAGACTTTTTTTTTGTTTAGTTGACTTGTCCCTCACACTTAAAACACACCGTTAAATGTATTTGAATCTATAAAAATAATAATAATAATAAATAACGTGCATAAAATGCATTAGGTATGTGACTGTACAAGGTGTGGCTGTGCTGTGAGCGAGTCTGCGTGTGAGTGCCTGAGCGTGAGCTGTGGCCAACAGCAGCTTCTGTGAAGGCTGGTGTGATGATTGATTTTCTGCTTTACGGTTCAACTCGTGTTCATTAAATGCCTAAAAACGTACATCAGCAAATGTGTGTGTCCTTTCCCACATGCAAGGTCATTAGACTTTGTCAGTATACTGTAAAAACCCGCAAAGGAGATGGCAATAATATGCACATTTCAAGCATATAGCGGATAATTCTGCGACAACCATGTTCCACAAAAATATAAAACAAATCCTGAATGATGAGCGGAAATATAGCGGACGAACCCACATGATTTAATTACAAATTGGCACTATACGGCTCCACTAAAAAAAAGTGCAATTTTACACAAACACTAGTCCCAGTTCTCAGGGTCTGACGCACTGTTTGTGAGTTTTTCCACTGTGGTGCTCTCGACACGCCATCGCCCCATCGCCAGGGGTGAGGCAGAGGTGCACAGGACGGGGTGAGGGTGAAAGCGTGGGAGAGAGAGAGAGAGCCAAGCCAGGCTTCATTCCCACAGCCGAGACCATCCGCAACAAAGGCGTGCGCGCGGGGAGGGGCGGGGGTGGGGGGGCAGAGGGCGGACCCGTGAGCGCACACATATATGAACAAACAGACGTATGAATAGACACACACACACGACAGGGCCCCAAGCCACACCCGCAAGATAGATATGTGATATTTGCACAAGGGGAAACTAATTTATGCCTTCGTCCAATGACAGTTGAGCCATAAACCACAATAACATTACGTACCATAAAATGTCTGTTTGTTTTTGGTGCTTTATGACCGAAGCTCATCATTGAAACACACGCACACACACACACAAAAAAAAAAAAGCCTCGAGACACAGCTTATTACGCACCGCTGTAACCTTTTGAAAGACGCACACAAAGGGCATGGGCCATAATGAACATCAAATTAGACAGTTGTGGTCGATTCTCCTGTTCAGGTGTTCTATTAGATAGAGATACGGTCACTGAAACGCAGGGTTGGGCACGAGAATCCAGTGGAATATTACGGTTCTTCCTCGCGCAAACAAAGAAGAGCTAGTAGGAAGTGTGTCCGAGCATCAGGCTCGTGGGTTGCGGTAATTGGCTTGAAATTGGGAATTGGTAGGAACTGGAATCGAATCGCGGAACCGGAATTGGGACTGGAATTGTCCAAATTCACAAAGATGCCCAACATCACGGTAAAGGCATTAAGTTTTAGACGTTCCTTTTAAGACCCTACAATCGGTTAGGACCAGTGTTGCCGTAGTTACTGAAAAAGAAAGTAACTTAGCAGTAACTTACCAGGAGTTACTGTAGTGATCACTTGACATAGAAGTTACTTTACTGATTAAGCAACTTAATTTTAAAGGAAAAACCTGGACAGGATCCAGTTTGCGGGTCCTCCCAACTGGGCATTCCCCTTTTGTTACAAGTATCGGAAATTCTGGGGAGTAGCAACTTCAGAATGGATTTCTTGTGGGGCCGATGCCCTACGCAGGATAGCTGCTTCGTTCTAATCATCGCGGTACCTCAATCTTATCGACAGTCTCTTTCTATCCTCTGTCCTCCCAACTTGTCACCCTCCTGCGGACACCATATGTCAAGGAAATGAATATGGGTCGACTTGGGTGAACACTGATAACAACACAGAGACTCTCGGGTCCTCCTAACCGAGACTCCCACCTCCGATACCATTTGTCATGGAGCTCTGAGGATAAGCACCTTAATTCCGGATTTGAGGCCAGGTTCATCAGGTTGAAAAACATGGATGATGAACACAATATTTGGATCGTTGGCCTCTAGGCAAGATTTGCACAGGTGCCGCATTGCAATCCGTTCAGTCCTTCGGGTACTCCCGACTGGGCATGCCGTCCGTGTCTGTGACCGTTTGTCACGGAACGCGGAGGAGTTACTTCTTCAAGCCATATTTATAAGCTAAAATCAGATCATCCTAATGATTATATAGGGTGGAAAATAAAAAAAGAGCAGGCGACGATCTAGGCGGCAAGGCACGTTAGATGGAAATCTGCGATAGTCACTGCACTGTCTTGTCAGATTCACAGTTTGAACTTAAGCCGCGAATGAAGAGGCCCGTTCAACCTAAAGGCACTTTATCTGTGCCTTTGACAACCAGGTGGGTAACATCAGCTGGCTCCTCGCAAGGCCTAATTCAAACAGATGCCTTAGGACAACCGCTGAAAGCAAAGAAGTGTCTTTGAATCCCAATTGCTTCTTTCTATCTTTTAGGGCAGGGGAGTCAAACTCATTTTTGTTGCGGGCCACATTGGAGTCACCGTTTCCCTTGGAGGGCCATTATGACTGTCAAACCATACGAAGAAGTCAAGAGTAATGGTTTCTTCAACCATTGTTGAAGTGACTTTGATGAGGACAATATTTGTTATTTATTACATATGAGGATTTGAAATTTTGCAAGATTTTAGCAAACATGAATCAAGGAAGTTGACATGTTTGATTTGCTTTCGCGGGCCACGTAAAACGATGTGGTGGGCCACATCTGGCCCCCGGAGCCTTAAGTTTGACACCTGTGTTTTAGGGTGATCTTAATTTGATCGCGCGGGTGGTTGCGTTCGTTCCGTTATTGTTGTACAGGAGCTGCCGTATGTTTAAAGCTCTGACAGTTTTTGGTTTTATGTTCTTTGTAAACAGAGATTCCCACCGTATTTGCGCAACTGGATTGAGAAAGCGCTAAAGAGGTGGAGGTGAAGGTGGATAGGAGACTCGCCATTTGGAGAAGGTCTCAGGCATCACTCAGGCCTACAGGCTTTGACAATTGAATGCAATAAAGGGGCGAGGCCTGGCAGGGGCTCAATTAACCACTACTGGGGCAGGAGGGGTGGTGGTGGGACATGGACCGGGAACCTGGCCTCTATAGGGAAGGAACAAGAGAGCTGCTGAAAGGGGGGAGGTTTGGCAATTTGTTCAGCTGTCTGTCTGTCACGGACTTGGCTGGTTTGTCTCACTGTTGTCCTCGGGGTAACTATTGACTCGGACGTCACTTAGTGTGTCCATAGAGGAAGAAAAAACAAGAATAACATGACCATTAAGTGGCTTCAAAGCTAACCATTGCGCCACATCATCTCCCAATATTCTCCCTTGTGCTCTGTTTTTCAAAAATGCGGACGAGGCCCTCACTGCCGAGGCCAAAAAAGAAATCAAAACATCTCCTTATTCAGTCCAATATGGCTTTTAGCCGAGCCTCCGTCAACATGGCGCTTATGCTAGCGCAAACACACGCTAACCTATGCAGAGCCAAAAAGCCAACAGTGCTTCGGCCGCGGACGAGTTCACCGACCCTGTCGCGCTGCGATCCATTCCCAGTGACAGTCATTTGTGTACCTTACACTCTCAGCACCAGCCAGCTATCACCATTCAAATTCAAATTGCAACGCCAGCAGGGGGGGGGACAATGCTACGGGATCTGCGAAAAGAAATTAGTAGTGGACTCCTCCAGTGTCTGGCCCGGAGACTTTTAGCCCATCACGCAGAGGCAATGACCCCTTTCAGACACACCAAAAGGAGGAAGAGAAAAGATGTGCGGAGAGAGAGAGAGAGAGAGAGAGAGAGAGAGAGAGAGAGAGAGAGAGAGAGGGCTGCCTAGAGACACTGAAACGAGAGGTGGGAAGTCGACTGGCAAGAGTTTGGACAGCGTGTTGGTTTTGCCTTTCCCGACTTTACACAAGGAGACAAGAGCTAGAGTGTGATGGAGCGAGTGTATGTACGCCGAGTCAACATGGAATGCAAATGAAGTCAAAATTAAGACACAATCGAAAAAAAGCGCCCTGACAGAGAAATATGAACGCAGGTTCAAAAATAAAAATACAAAAACCAACATAAAACAAGACGCAAATGAATATGTAACTTTAAAGTAGGACAATCCAGAAAACGCTCTTAAAACGCAACTCACGCGTGTGTACTTGAAAGTAAACAGAACAGCAGCTAGCATAGTAGCATAAGTAAGCTAAGCTAGCCTTGTAGCTTAAGATGTGAAAGGATGCTTCGAGAAGTCCCATTCAGGAAGTGAATGCAGTTGTCTGCGTTTACATTTCTTCATTCAGTCCCTATTTCCTGAGGTAAACAGACATTCTAATCGTCTCCTTTGGGGCTTATAAAATACAAGACTGATGGGATGCTACGCTAAAGGTTAAGAGCGATGCCATAAATCAGAAACTCTTCAGTTGGGACACATCGCCAGAGCTGGCTTGAACCGAACACGTTTGTCTTCGGAATTGTACTGAACAAAAAATTCCCCCGGAGGTTTTCCATCAATGACGGACACGCTGGCATCGGATTTTACATCAACAAGAGGAGTTTTGCAGGGCCGCGCGACCGCAGAAATGCGCTACTGGCTTGGGATCAGGTGATTGAGGGGAAACGTTTGACTGCAGTGAACTTCATGTTCAAGAAACCAGCTCGGAGACACTGGACCTTATGCCACGAGCAATTTCATAACAAAGGGATTGTTGTGGTTGGAAAGAAGAAGTCTGTGGTTCTCATTTGACGTCTGCCTAATAATTCTGATAAGGTTCGGGGTTCCTATCTCAGTATAATTGGCGGGTGACTAGTCCGGAGTACACTCCGGCTCTCGCCCCAAAGTCAGCTGGTGAGCCAAACCAAAAGATGTTAAGCGGCATAGAAATTGATGGCTGTACGGATCACCCCGATCTGGATTTGCTGATCCATGGCAGGATTGAGCCGAGATTCTTTTAATTTGACTTCTTCAGACCGTCTTATCCTTCCGCTGTCCGAATCTGGGTGGGTTTACACTACAACATCGAGCATTTCACATGAACTACCTCAGTGCTTGCAGATAGAACCAGGTTGCTTCAATATTGACGCAATATCAAAACATCCTTGGCTACTGGTACGAGTGAAGTCAGTCGAAATAACGCAACCCGCACCAAGCACCAAACTGGAACTGGTCCTCAGCCCTGATGCATTTTGGTGCTGAGCCCAGATGTCGCGAATGAGCTACGGCTCCAAAGAGCTCTGGGTCTTTCCTGTGAGCCCACCCAGACCTAAAATACAGTGCCTTTAGAAATAACCAAAGCACAATCGGATCCATTGTTGTACATGTGAGATTGTGCAGATGTTTGTCTCCTCCGATGTCAGGCCTCCAAAGACCTCCTCCGTTCCTATCCAGTCCATCCTGCTCTCCAGCTGCACTTCACTCCGTTGCTGGTGTTTACTTAACCTCTCTATCTGTCCATCACAGGACATGAGCACTATAGGGATGGGGGGCGCGGGGGAGGTGGGCGGTGGCTGATGTGTGTTTTCCCAGTACCCACAAATAGCGGTCCTGTGGAGTGCATCGAAGTAGACGTCTATGTAGTGTGTGGGTGCTGTCTGTCTCCCTCTTGAGTGATGATCCCAAAAGAAACACCCGGGGCTTGTGTGCGTCTCTCCGCGGAGCTGACACGGCCTCTTCAGCTACGTCTCTTACCCTTCCGTGAGGTCAAACGGAGGTCGCGGGCGATAAAGGCTGAACTTGTGACACTCATCCCCGACGCTTGAGACGGCTCATTGTGCAGCGACAGATAGCAGACACAATGAGCCCCTCGGCTGAGCCCGAGCATTCGCCGTGTTTCTTTTTCGCGGCTCAGGCGGCGTGGAGGGATTCTCCTTTATGGTTGGCTAGTGACCCTTTCATCACCCGGTGCTGCTCCCCCCCCCCCTTTCATCAGATGTTTGTCCAAATTTCATATCAATGCAAATGAGGTTGGCGTGGACTTCATTCGAGAACGCTTTGGTTGACGATTTGTTTTTCAGAAGTGCATAGACGTTGAAGGAGGAAAAAATGTGGCGGACACGACACCGCTATGACCAGTCTGCTTTTTCTCACGGCATTTGCTCAAAACAAAACGCAACAGTTTGGCTATGGACAACCCCCCCCCCCCAAACTGTGTGTTATGGGCATTGCTGTACAGTGGTAGCTCTACTTACGAACGTCTCTTCATACGAAATTTTCAACTTATGAAACTTATTAAAATACTGTATGGACTGGTACTCGCAGTTCTGAGTTTTCTGAACGCAACATACTTACAGCTGCATCATCCTGGCATCCCATTGGCTAAGTGGGACTCCTACTGTATGTGTGTAGATGGGTAGATATGTGTCTATGCAGCGTCCTCGTCATTCGCCCCACGGGCCATGAAGTGTTTCGATAGTTTTACGAAAATGTGAATCAGCCAGAAAAAGTGTTCACCAGTCTGGCCATCGCTCACTATGCTTATGTTTGCCTTGGACATTTCCGAAGGATTTTTAAAAGCTGACAAAAGCAAACGTCCTTGATCAGTTCTTGACAAAACGCCAGGCAAAAACCACTTCTGAGAGAGAACATGAAGTAAAGAGAGCAAAAAACCTGACGATTTATTTATTTATTGTACAATCATCTAATTGTAACATGTATTTGTTACATATTTTGACGCATTTTTATGCTTTAGAAAACATTTGTCTGAATTTTGGGGGTCTTGGAACGGATTAGGGCATTTACATGGAAAACGCGTCTCTGCGTCTCAACATTTTTCTAGTGAAGAAATTTCTTCCAGAAGCAATTAATTTTGTAAGTAGAGGTACCACTGTATTTTTATCCACATGCAAAGGGCCTTTTCAACAGTAGGTAGCATGATTAGGGTCACGATGTGTTCCTCACAAATGTGTTCGATTGTGGCTAGAAATGTATTTTCTTTCGTCGTCTTTTCCAAAAGGAATACTTACGGGCCAACGTTTTTGTTGTCCCTGTCAATTTTGGAACTTTATCCTGATCATCACGGCTGATAAAGCTGAGGGCGACGGACAGTTCAGTATATCTTCAGTGTCACCTTTCTGTCATTTATTATCTGAAACCCGGCTTTGAGGGATCATTGTTCCCGGTAAGAACAACAACTCGACTGAGTAAATAAGACGTCATCGTTGAGATGCTTGAGATAGGCGGTGTCAAATATCAAGGCTTTTTTTTTTCTCCTGTCCTTTGATTGCCCACTTGTTGATGTCTAAGAACCAAAACATATCTAACCTTGCGACTTTGTTTAGCCCAACTCGACAGTCCCTTTGGGAGCAAAAATAATAAGAAATGGTCAGAATAGCAACACGAGAGCAATGTATACGTTCTGGTCTGGCATTGGTTAAGTCTATGGCGTAAATACGAGAGACGGACTTGGAAAAAGTTCCCATTAATCAAAAAGGGATTGACCCTGCATTCGTGTCTACGTGTGTCACAGCTGAGTTCTTGCAGCCTTGGACACAGAGGCTCAAGACAGAGTTGGAGAAGCAGCAGGTGTACCAACCCACACAAACACACACACACACACACACACCTTCAGACTTATCCAAAGCGCAAACTTAAATTTGCGTCACGAGCTCGCTCGCTCGTAATCACCATTGCCTTATTTTCTTGCTCATTTATCCAAAGACTGCAAGGTCCCCTGAGCAAACTAGGAGGCTAAAAGAAAAGGGGAAAAAAACATTGTTTGCCGCCACCCCCAACGCCTCCCCCCTCGACACACACACAACTCATCACTTTTGCCTCGCACAGCTGTGGCTGTCGACTTTACCATCTAATGCATTTAATAACCGTGACCTTCACGCTCAGCCTGTCAAACCTTTATTAGAGCGAGAGCCAGAGAGGCAATAAAAGGCCACAGATGGACGAGGGACAACCCCTGCCGACGAGCCGGCAAACAGAGGAGCTTTTCTACATGCCGTCACGTCTGCCGATGACTCCCAATGATTCGCCGTTGGCTGACAGATGTCTGGGTCCTCCGATGCGCATAAATTCTCAACGTTCTGATGGTTTTCCTTTGACGGCGGCGTGTTTGTAAAGCTCAGAGAGGCTCTCAGTCAGCTGCGTCGCGAGTCAACACACGCCGAGACTCTGCTGACGGACTAAAAATAATATCTAGGTTACGATGCCTTGCCAAGCCTCAAACACAACAGAGTCTCAGGAAGAGGTCCTTTCGGCAGGTCGCCATAGCGACCGACCACATGCACAAGTCAGACAAGGGTGAGTGGTCAGAGTAGCAGTCAGGCCGTGTTGTCTCCTCAACTATAATAGGTCTAAAACACAGCCTTGGTTTAACTCGGCACAGATGCGTTGGAGATAGCGGCTTTGCGTACGCGGGTCAAGCGGCGGGCGTCCGATGAGGCGAACTAACCCAAACGCCTCATTCGTACCGATGCCGGAGTAGAGCTTGTTTTTCATACGGTGCCTCGAATGGGGAACTCGGTGAACCTCAGTGACAATTTGAGCAACCTCACGCTAAATGTGATTCATGTCATGAATCGGTATCGGTCGAACCCATGAGGACGAATGAAGCACTGGGATGTGTTACACTTGTTTGAATTTGCAGTTTGAAAACGAAATGTAGCGGGGGGAAAAAAAACTACTCCACGTGAGCAGCCGGATCCGACTAATTTTCAATTATTTCTCAACTAAGATATCGGTCATCGTTTGTGCCACTTTTCCGTGAATTACTGTTGGTTTTCCGCTTTGAAATAATACCCATGGGAGACTACAAAAAAAACAAAAAAAAACAAGAGCACGCGACACATGCTGACACAACATCAATTCCTGGATTTACTTCTCAGCAAGGAGACACGTTTTATCCAAGAGGAGACTGGCTACAACGAGAATTGGACTGCGGAGTGTCGTACCGCAGCTCCCGGAGCTGAGACGCAAAGTTAGTCGACGTTTGCATCTAACGTGGACTCATCCTTTCATCCATTTTCTGTACTGCTGATCGTCATTATTATATTATAAAAATAAGCCCATGAGGGTATGGCTGTCCTGTCGTCTGTTGGAAGTCGGTCGTCAGACAAACAACAGAGCGCACACTGCAGAGATGGCTGCATTTATGGCACTCGTTCCCTATGCTTATTAAACTCAACTCAAGATGCTCATTCTCGCTGAACTCCATACTATATCTTTTATATTCCCTCCTGCACAGCTGCGTAATGCTACGCACACCGCAACCCGTCCAACATTTGTCTTTTACAGCCCGTGTGAGCACTGCAACCGCAAATGGCGAGATGATTATTCAACATGATGGCAGACTCGGAGAGTTTCATTGGTCCGCCGCGACTTGTTCGGTAATTTTAACAATTCATCAAAAAACAGCGTCTCGTTAAATGCCGCAGGTTTCAAAAAGTGGCGTTTTACCGTCCAGAAAATACGGTGATTTGTAGTCTGCAGAGTCAGAGATGTTACTAACTGACATTCTCTCGTGTGGTTGGCAAACAAAGATCCAAAAGAATTGCGACCAAAACGAGCGGCGGGAAGGTAGCGATTCACCATCAGCATTTTTCCATTCCAGTTCCACAGATAATCCATGTGGGATCAAGAACTTGTGCAGGGCCAGTGCTCATTCATCTGCCCTTCAATCCATACTTCATTGCTTTCACAGTGGTTTAATGCACTCCAGCTGAATCATTCCATGGCTCGGGGCCACGCGGTGACAGGTATGAACTGCTGGGATGCATGGGAAACTCAACCCCTTCCTCAAAATCCACAGTGACGTCGCGAGAGGCCGGACCTGAGAGTTGCGTCTGGCAGGCGTCCAGGTGTGAAAAGGTCCAACTGCGTAAGTGTGAAGCAGAGTTCGGCTGAGTAGGAACATAGCTTTCAGTATACGCTCGGGCTGAACAAACAAGCCGGCACTTTATACCTGCTTGAGAAGTGGAGGTGATGGATGCCGACATATGTGGTGAGTGACGGGACTGACTTGTAAAGCGCTGATAAATAATCCGAACTTCACAGAACATTTACCAAAAAAAAAAAACAGGTGGGTTGGCATGAGGTGGACAGTTTGTTTACGCATCTAACAAATATTGACATTGAGCATGTCAACCACCAAATGTGTAAGGTGTTGAGAGGAAATGGCCACGGAAAATAAAGCAGTGGTACCTCAACTTACGAAATCAATATGTTCAGGGCGAAATTTCTTAATTAGAAAAAATTTGTAAGCCGAGACGCGTTTTCCATGTAAATGCCCTAATCCGTTCCAAGACCCCCAAAATTCAGACATAAATGTTTTATAAAGCATAAAAATTCATGTAAATATGGAACAAATACATTACACGATTACATTACTGCACAATAAATGAGAGTTGTGCATCATGGAGTATGGGCTGCTACTCGGAGCTGCGAGTAGCAGCCCATACTGTATTTTTACCTTTGATATCTTGAAATGTATTTCGTAACAAGAGGCAATATTTTCCTGTCGATGCGTTTCGTAACTTTAAAACGTCGTATGAAGAGACGTTCGAAGTAGAGGTTCCACTGTAGTTGGTTATTCGGTTTCAGAGTCAGTCGAAGCATTACGTCCTCACAATGGTAGTTTCTCAATACAAATGTCATTAATCTTCACCAAAAAAAAAGGATTTTAAAACAAAAATCAAATCAAGTAGACCTGCCCCAATGACCCTTCAAATTTAACTCTCCGAACCGAGACACGGCTGTAATTCTTTTTGGCTAGGCTTACTGTGAAAGTGCAAATTCCGGTAAAGTGAAATTAAACATTGTGGTTTGCTTCGGTCCCGCTACAGCTCGAATTAGCGTGGATTTGGGTCTGTCGGTTTTCACCTTCAAAATAGTACCACTGGAAACTGTGAAAACCACGCCATCAGTCGGAACAGGATATGCTAACAAACCAATCATTAAGCGGACCAAGGGTTTCCTGTATTGACGTGACAAGTTATACTTAAGAAGACTGAGGGGAGCAAGAAAATAGACCACTGCAGCAAAGTTGACACTGTGGAGTATTATACTGCACAGGCAAGGATACAACGGCAGGCTATGAGTCATGCCTAATCCACTACGTTGTCAAGGAAGGATAGAAAAAAAAAAATCCAGATGTCAGAATTCGAGAATGTGCACTTTTATTTGGATCCATGCTGATACTGAACGGGTTGGCCAAGTCACGTGAAAGCTCGTTACGCGGCTTTTGGGTAAGCCTTCGCGCAAACAAACGGTAATAAAAAACATAAGCCGCCTGGCAGAGTCGATAATAGAGACCCGAATGTGAAATTTGGCTCAGCCCAGCTAAGTGTCAATGGCCTCGGCCTTGGTAACAGCCCTGCGCTCCAGGTAGCGAGTCGAGCCAAGGTTGAGTTGACTGGAGAAGGTTACAACACATGGGTGTCTTTTTGAACCCGGCCGTGCAGCTGCGGAGAAAACAGATTCCATTTGGAAACGGTGGGCGCCCTCCCCCCCCACTCCCCCCCCCTCAAAAAAATTCCCAATGGCGCATTTACAGTTGAAAGCAGACGTCCGCTAAGTATTTTTCTCTTGGCTCGACATAAAGCCGTGCGATCACTCCCCCCCCCCCAAAAAAAACACATGATGTAGCAGCGAGCGGATTGAAGGTGTCATTCCAAGATTCTTCACAAGGGAGAACTACAGTTAACCTTTCTCGGCGCAAGCGCGCGGTGCGGCTAGTCGACGCTTTTGAGTAAGTTGTTCACCAGGCCGGCCGGCCGAGAAGAGAGCTTGGGGGTGGGTGGGGGGCCTGGGGGGGCGGGGTTTGATGGTTACAGGCAGGGGGGAAGGATTCGAGTGGTGCAGCTGTGCTACTGACAGATCGGCGCAGGGCGGCATGCCGCGGACCTCTCCATCCAGCACGGTGCACATCAAAGCTGCTCGTTCCCCCCCCACCCTCGCCGGTAGCTCCCCCGGCCTGCCGCGACGTTGCCATGCAATTCTCATCCAGGGTTAGAAATGTACAGGCGGGGGCATTTCGAAGGTACGATGAAAACCACATATTGGGGAAGTGTTATAGTGGTCCCACTGAGAATTTTCAGCTTTTGGGTGACATTTCAGAAGGAGCCAAATACATTTTTCGGGTTTTTTTGTTTTTTTTCAATATTGACGGGTGAACGTAACATCAATGAACGTTTAAACACACATGCCCGATGGTTCAAAGTTTCAGTACTTTTCACACAACTTGCTGGTTTCTAACAAGGAGGCAAAATTCACGGCTGTTGAACGATGATGAATGGATCGGTCCCTGGTTCCACTGACCATTTGCTATTCTATATTTTAATCATATTATTGTCGCTCACTATTTGTTTTGGTTTTGTCAGAAGCACCTTGAACTTGTATGACTCTGTCTCACCATTAGAACATCACAGCTAGTAAGCTCATAAGGGCCCAAAATGTCATGGATCGAACCAAGGCGGTTCACATTTTTTTCCAGTTCAGCCATCCGAATGAATTCATTTCGGCGTTCTCCTCAGCTGGATACATCGTCGACACGACTCCTCCTGGGCCTTGAAACAAACAGAACCGAGCAAGCCCGAAAGTCATCTCAACTCAGACTCACGGCAGATTCCCTCGGTATTGAAATACGGCGAAAAAACAAACATCTAATGGCTAATCGCTCCGCGTTTGTTTGGACGTTTTGGTGGGGGCCCCCCCGTGTGTCAAAACACCCTCAGGCACCTCTAAAACAAATCCAATTAAGTTTTGGCGTCTCTCTGAACAACAACAACAAATAAAAGTGACTCAGGGTCGGTCTTATTTCTGAATACACAAAATGAGCTCTGCCGCCACCCGAGCATCTTTTTTAATCTCCCCTGAATTTGACATGCGACGCTGCCAGTCTTTTGATTTAATCTCTCTTACAAACATTTACTGTTTCTTCCCTTGCCCCCCCCTCCCCTTTCCAGCCTCCGTAGCCATGGAGGTCACCTCGAAGGTCATTTAATATAAGCGAGCCGCTTCGCACCTGAAGCCGGTCATCAAGCAGCGGCGAGCGGTCTTGAATGGCGGCATTGTTGTCCCTGCGGGGGGGTGGGGGGTCTCAGACAGCAGCACACCCGTCGACGGCCACAATGGGAGCTTTAAGGGCCTGGAATAATTTGACTAAACGCATGGGATTTGCGACTGTGGATTATCAGCGTTCAGCCACGCAATCAACTGACCAATCAGCCCCCTCCCCCTCCTCCCAAGCCCCGCCCCCCCATTTCAGCAGCATTGTTTTGGATGAAACAATTCACATTTTTAGGATTCTAAGCTCTCCTGTTCTTCTGAATGCCGCGCATGTGACGTCGGTCGATTCCCTTCGGCTCAGCGCAATCCGCTTTGTGCAAACGCGCAGGTTGTTTGGAGGCACTCTTTGCGACCAGTCACTACTCTGCTTCCTTGAGAGAACCGCTCTCCTGAAACTTCTTGCTCCTCTCGGATGGCGATGGAGAAGATAAGGGGGTTCATAATCTTAAAAGGGTGATCTTGGAGGGCGGAGGTTGGGGGGTAAAGGGCGCAGCCCGCCTTTAGAAAAACTTAAAGCCCACTGTGGCAAATTAAATAGAATACCCAGACGGAATTAGTTCCCGAGGCAGAGCGGGTCCCTATTCTATGAATCCAAACAATTAAGATGGATTAAACGCAAGAAGTCAGACTGCACTTGCGGCAGCTGCGCAATGGTTTCCGCGACACCCAGGAGGCGGCTGTGAGCAATACGTGTCTACCCGACTGGTGCCGCTTCCGGGCAAGCATGACTTGACTCACTCGGCTTTTTCAAATGTACAGTCTGATGCTTCAGGAAACTTTCGGAGCTAGTTCGTTTGCGTCACTCATCGAGGGTTAGCGTGTGATCAAGGGCGACTGGTAAAAACATGCACGTATTACATTTTCCATAAAGACGGCCAACCGCTGTCCGGAGAACGTCCGAGCCGTGACCGGTGAGATTCCAGTTCTACCGGAGGGTATCAGTCTATCAGTGTCCGGGATGTGGATGAGGATGATAACAATGGCGATGGTGGGATATTTTCAGAAAGATACCCACGGATACTTTCGATGGGCTTTCTGTTCGAGCAACGGGGGAACAATGTGTCCAACTCATCCCCTGTGTCACGTTGCGAGGTGGTGGTGGACCCCAAAAAGCAGCCAAGAGGCAGGAGCAGGATGTACAGTACTTGACAAATTGTATTGAAACGCAGAGAAAACTCAATCCTAAACAAAACAAAGTCCTGAAAACCAAAAGAATCCAAAGTAGCAAACCAAAACCATGTCTAAAGCCAAAACTATCAAACCTGACCGGAACAAACAAACAATCAATGACCCGACGATGAGTGGTCAGGCGGGAGTCATTTTATACAACTAATGACCAACAGGTGTGCAGCTGCAGGGAGAACCCTACAGTGCCACCTGTTGGTCACAAACCGAAACATGACACCCTGTTTCTGGTATTTGTGCTGTCTGACTGGCAGCTTGACTGATTCACTTCCTGACAGGCTGGTTGGCTCGTTGAGCCCCCCCTCCACCACAACAGTGCTCCTCCCACCCCTCATCCACCTGCAGTAAAAGGCCCTTTTGTCAGCGGGGAGGGGCCTAATTTGATCTGACGCACACCCTACACATGTGCACCAGCTCAGCTGGCGCACAAACTTTTTTTTTTTTTTTTTGGCCTGACGTGTCAACAGGAGGCGAGGCAAGAGGGATTCAGGAGGCAAAGCGCATGGAGAAGAAGCGCAAAAACTGCGCTCCGCCGCACAGAAATGCAGACCTTTAACATGTTTTATTTGCTCCCGCCCAGAAAGGCAATTGTTGGGCTACACCTGCCATCAGAAACATGGTTAACTTTGCCAAGAATCGTTTTGCAAGAGATATACAGTGGAACTCCCTACAACGAAAATCGTGTTTGCAGCAAGACATTTTTCACAACAGAGGGTTTTTCGCTAATTATCAACATTCCCAAATGAAGACTCTTTCAAAAGCAGCACAAGAGCAGAAAATGTTCACACAAAAGTAGACACACGAGCGGTTGAACACAAGTCTGATCTTAGAGTCGAAATGAGCTCGCTTGTTGAGGGAGAGCACGTCGTACATCAACATCAACAACCCAATGAACTCTTTGCACCCGTTGTGCCCACTCATCGCCCCCACCCCCCCCCCAACACTCCACCGCCGATTTATAGTGAAATAAAGCAGAACTCGAAGACGGAGAGCGGGAACGAGAGAGACTGCAGGCCTGTCAGGTTCTGCACACATCCCAAACGAAGCGGGAGGTGTCCGAGAAGTACAGTTCGGTGACTCACCGGTGAACACGAGGGGCCGCTAAATTTGTCTTAGAAATCCACAACACACAAAACGGAATAACTCGCGTCATACAGTGAGAATTATTTTTCCAACGCTGAAGTTTGGGACACTTTTGTGTTCCGAGAGTTTTTGAATGGCAAAACTATTTTGTGGCCCTTTAAAGTCCTATTAGCAATCAACATAACTGAACTGAAGAGTAGGTTAGTCTGCCCCCTAGTGCGCTGGCATGCAAAATTCAACAGCACAACCACGTCCAGATCGACATACCAATCGTCAGTTTGTCATTCCGCGATTTAAATTGTCAACAATCATTCACCCGCGCAACTCAAGATTGGTTCCAAGTGTTGCTTGGGAGGGAAAACAAAACAGCATTTTCTTTTCATTTCCTTTTTTTTGGGGGGGGCGGGGTGGGGGTGGGGGGGGGGGTGGTTACATGCTCAAGAATTAGCAGGGGGCTGTTTCTCTTTCCCCCATTTAACCCTACTCACGACCAAAGTGCCTCTTGGCCCCCTGTCTCTCGACCACTAAACCACCCCCCCCCTCACGGGTCAGCCCGACTGCGGCCCTCCCTTGCGTATTTTATGTAATTGCTCGTGGCAGTCAAGGTGTCTGCATAAGGGCCTGTCATAAGCAATCCGCTGACATGAGTAGGGGCCTTGTGCATGAACCTAATCCAGTCAAAATGGAATGACAGAGGGGATTAAGAAGTTACTCAACAGCTAAAATAAAAGTAAGGCTGGGTGGTCTTTTAAATTAACAAAACCACAAAGATTACTCTTTTTTTTTTATATCGGCAGAAAAGTACTAGTTTTGGCATATAGCACCATACGACATTTTGGAAATACAGTTTTAGCCCTCAAACATACTTGGAACACGTTTCAAATGATTCAAAGGCATTTTTTAAACAGATCTGAACTCAAAATTGGAAGCACAAGAGGTATAGAAAATGACAGGAGACATAAACGGTGCCGTGTGAAAAACATGACGTTCGATGGCGGAGAATAGAAAGTTACAAAAAGCGAGGTCTGTTATTTGTCGGAGAGCGTTCCTGTCGTTTGGGGCATGGAACGAAAAGTTGACTGGCCAGAAGTAGAGCGGGTGGCGGTATGTGCCCGTGTGAGTGAAGAGAAAACCAATAAACCAATAAACTGCCTCTTTAAGCGCTCTTTAGGAGGCGGGACTCAGTGGGATTGCGTGTGAGTTCCGGGTGTGAGCTGTGGCTGACAGCAGCTTCTGCACAAGTGTGCCTTTTGGGTTTTACTCTTCTCCCTGGCATTCATTGAACGGCTGAAGTGTATTCAGTGACTTTTGCTCGTCTTCCCCACATAGGATCTGTGCAGCGAAATTTGGGGATTTTTTTTTTTCAGGCAGTCATATGATCATTCCGGTGGGCTGCTTCTTAACACAGTTTAGGCGTATTCTACTCTGCTGTATTTCCAACAACAGTTATCTGCGTTTGCTGTCTAGCCGATACACATTAAGCACTGGAAAATGCCTGCGTGCACACACACACACACACACACACACACACACACACACACACACACACACACACTTGCCCAGAGGACAATAACAAAGCAGGCATCGCATCACGTCATCCATCCACACATCTCCGACTGCAGGTATTCTTCCCGTAAGCAGAGGCTTAAAAACACACACACTCTCTCACACACACACACACACACACACACACACACACACACACACAAACGCACGTGCCCCAGAGGCTCACTTCCCAACACAGCATTTCCTGAAAACGAAGACCGCCAGAATGTCAGAATGTGTTCTGCGGCCTGACCCAAGGTGAGAGAGACTAAATCATACACAAAAGAGCACAAAAAGATTCTGCACATACATTTGGAGCGGCCGCGCACGTTTTCCTCCGTGCGAGACTGCTGCCGATTCAAAAGAAAACATATCGTGTTCCTGTTCGCCGGGGTGTTTGGGAGCGACCGCAACTTTTTTGTTGGACGCTCCGCCGCAAAGATCAGTGAAACGCTCAAAGGAAAACACAGCTTTGATAGAGAGGCAAAAGTGCGGTTTCCTTGATTATTTTCTTTTTTCCTGCTTCCTCCCCGCACGGCAGGATGGAAAAGTGGGCTAGAAATATGACAATGAGCAGGGGGCCACGTCGCCGGGTAATGGTTGTGGTGTGAGATGGACTCGGCGCCGAGACACGCCTGACTTTGGACACCAAAATTCAGGGGTGGGGGGGATTAAAATCAAAACCTCGACAAGGACATTTCCACTTCATCTAAACACTACACTTGACCTACGCTTCTTGCTCTGGGTGGAAATGAGAGCAGAAATAATGGCATCTTGACTGAAGAGGGGGGAGGGGAAAAAAAAAGCCCGAAAACAAAAGAGTAAAGTGAGGAGCTCGGGCGGGAAAGGAATGATGTTGCGACAGCGCGTCCTGCTGGTCCGAAAAGGAAGTGCCGCCATCCTCCACTCTCAACCATGCGTCCATATTCTCTCGTGCTTGTTCTCATTAGGGTCACACGTGAGTTGGAGCCTGTCCCGGCTGACGTTGGGAAAGAGGCGGGGTGCATTGGGGGGGAGAAAAAGCCAACGCTGCAACAGGGAGGCGAGAATCCAACGGTGAGGCGGACGTGCCACCGGGCACCGTGAGGGCTGGCCTCGGACTGGCTCCCGATTTGTGCCGACTCCCGCTAAATGTGCAAAACTCGGACCCCCCAAAAAATCAATTGAAAAACTATAAGACATAAGCATGCATGTTTTCCTCAGTAGTTCTGCTGAACACAATAAAAATAATAATAAAAAAAAAAAAGCACACTTGGTGTGTTTTGGAATATTCCAAAAAGATAACACATTTTAAAAACTAGCTATTTTTATGTGTTTTAAAAACAAAATGCTGATTAGCTGAATACCGATTTGACTTGATACTGCGCTAATTGCAAGAAAGAACATAGATTCAAATCTATTTATTGTCGCGTCTTAAAATCAACCAATCTACATGTAAGCATAGAAGAAAAATGGCGGAAACCAAGCTGCAATTTCTTCTTTTTTTACTGTATTTTTTTTTTTTTACATGAAATAAATACAGTATGATAGATTGGAAAGTTATCATGTTCCAATGTGTTTTTTTACAGAAGAATTCATTTTTACTTTAATGTGTACGTGCAATGCACCTTCCATTTGTTTCTTGGAAAGATTTTGCATTGTGATATATTTGTTATTTTTAAATGTTATGTAATGTCATACATAGAAATCTAAATCTAAATATAAATTCATTTACTGCATCTGTCTTGTGTGTGTCCACATTAGAATCTGATCTTATTTCTCACTGTTCGAGGACACATCAGCAAACAATGTAATTGATGCATTTAATTCTTTTTTTTCCATTTGTTTTGTTTACGACTACTTTCCGCCCCTTGCGCCTGGCAACTCTCGACACCTCTGCTTTTGATTAAAAAAAGCTGACTCTTAAGTGAGCTTCAGAAATGACAGTCGTGCTCAGAACGCACTTGCGGTATCTCAAGAGTGCGGCCTTTCACCACTGGAGGGGACTTCTTGGACTCATTTAGTGCCATGCCCCCCTTTCCCCGGCGGGGTGGGGGTACTCTCACTATAAAGTGTGCTATATATGGCTCCTATTAACAGCGGTGGAAATTTACAGCAGCCAGTGAGGTGACAAACACGTGAGGAGGAAAACAGTTTAAAAAATTGTAATCTGTTCCCATCAGTGGCAGAAAGAACTGACGTGCAAATATCCAAGTCCATTTTTTTAGTGTCCATACTTCACTTGAGTACTTTTACTTTCCCGACAAAATGTTAATTGTACTCCTTACATTTAAAAATGGTTCGACTTTCTCTTACTTAATCATCGTGGGATTGTTACTTTTTTCCCCCCCAACTTCCGCGGATGACAACGTGGCGTGAAAAAAAAAAGATGAGGTGAAGTCAAGTTTCAGGGGCTTCTCGCCACAAGAATCCTATTTTCCAGATTCTAAAAATCTCCGGCTTCCCCAATTGTCTTTCTTCTAAGTTTGACCTCCTCTCGGGCAGGTTAACGAGCCAACGTGTTTTCGATCCCCATTTGGATATTTGCAAGGGGAGGGCCGCCACAGACGAGAGCTCTGTCGACAGGCCGTCCATTCATCTCCAGGGGCCGGAACAACAGAGGGGGCTTTCTGACGGAGCGCCGGCACCTGGCCGCCGATGGACGCAACATCAGAGGTCGGGTGGAGGCGGCGGCGGCGGCGGCACCGGTCGCCACACCTGAATAAACCCTCCTCCTCCTCCTCCTGCTCGTACTCACATCGAGACCCCCCCCCCCCCACCCCTCACCAACCACATCAAATGGTGTGAAATCCTGCGAGTACGAGAGGCGAGCCAAAAGCGGTGCGGAGGAAGCCTTCAGCCGTGGGCCTGTACAAACAGGCCACTCAGGTGCTGCTGCACACTGCACTTTTCATCCACGGGGAGGGCAGGCGAGAAGATGGAAGTCTATTTATCCAGGTGTCGGCGCTAATGTCAGATCAGAGAGGGGCGGGGTCGGGGGTGCATGGGGGGGGGCACCTCACAGGGACAGGGCAGCATCTATGTTCAAGTTGGGACTCTTCCAAGTGGAAAGTGAGGTGGGCGTTCATTTTCATTTTGTCAGCGTCATGAACTGCCATTCAATGCACCTTACATGTGGCGGCAAAGTTCTTTTATTTTTCCAAAAAGTCACAAATTGTCAAAGTATTGTGAGAGGAAAGGCCCTTTTCACCATGTCGTCGCACTTCTCGATGGCAGAAGACAGCTTGCCACGTGCTCATTGAGGCACCCGATGACTTAACTGACTTTTCCGGTGCGCCAGATTAATGGTTCAGATGCGCTCCTTTGACACTGACATGGACTGCGTGATGATGTTAGCTAGCAGGTTAGCTATTATCCATCCACCCACCAATCCACTTTCCGAGCCGCTTTATTCTCACAAGGGTCACGGGGGAGATGGTGGAGCCTATCCCAGCTGTCTTCGGGCAGTAGGCGGGGGACACCCTGAACCGGTTGCCAACCAATCGCAGGGCACGCAGAGACGAACGACCAGCCGCGCTCACAATCACACCTAGGGACAATTTTGATTGTTCAATCAGCCTCCCAAGTATGTTTTTGGAATGTGGGAGGATACCGGAGTACCCGGAGAAAAGCCACACAGGCCTGGGGAGAACATTCCAAACTCCACACATTGAGGCCAGCGCCAGAATCGAACCCTGCACCTCTGCGGTTAGCTATTATGTTTTGCAAAATGACAAGGCAACAAAACATTTTCTATACAGCCCACATGTGAGAAAATGGCGGCTTGGTAGCCCCGCTGTCCTTTTAGAAATGGGGTACTCCTCCCTTGGGTACTCCTTTAAATCTTCCCTGTCCAGCACCATCCAATTGATTTATCTTCCTTGATCACCGGGTCCACTACTATTACTTATTTTGAATTCATTTGGGAAATTTGACGACATAAATTTACTTTTTGGGGCTAATCCGAGACTGGAAGCCCGAACACATAGCAGGTATAGCTATAGTTCAACAGAGATGCTTGTCCCGTCCCAAACGTTTGTCAAAAGGAGACAACGCGCACGGTTTTAAAGGACGCTCGCCGCACACATTGTGCCCCCCCCCCGGCAGACAGAACGCCGTATGCTGGCACCGCCCCCGCCGTGCTGTGGCTATCACGGTACAGTGTACAAGACAAGCATACAGAGGCGACGCAGACAAAAAGTCAATTTGTTCACAGCAACGGCCGCACAAAAGGCGCCAGTTGCTCGGCAGAGAGGGGGGCCCCCCCCGCTTTAAAGAGGCCGGGGGCCCGTGATGCATACGTCTCTGGCCTCCAATCCCTCCCGTGGCGCTGCGGCGGTGCCTTTTCATTATTTATCTCCGGCCAGCTCGGGAGAGGGGAAACTAATTAAGAGCTGCCTGCAGGTGGGCCGCTGCAGGCTTTTACAGGTCTGAAGACGAAGAGGAGGAGGAGGAGGTGGTGGAAGGAGGACTGACCACCCCAGGTCACGGGACGACAGTGCCACAATAGGGTTTGAGTGAAGACATGGTAGAAGAGGGTTTCGGTTTGTGACGGAGGCCGAGCAACTCACTCGTTACAACGCAAAATTTGGGAAAAACTCGACTAGACTTGAAATCGATACATTCATTAGAATAAATAAATAAACTTGGAACAGCCTGTATGAGCTTCCAAACCCTAGGTAAGAGTCGAAAAATTGTCCTGTAAGTGTCATGGGCTCATTTCAAGCGCCTCCACCCCACGCAAATAAATACATAAATACAAATCTGTGAGATAATTGACAGCAGAAAAATAAATAAATCAATTTAATATTGATAATAATGATCAGAAGAAAAAGAAAAGCTCAAATATAAATATTTAAACAAAATTAAATATTATAATTGTGTTTTGAAAAGAGAAATAAAAACGAAAATGTGTTTTTATTTTATATATATATATATATATATATATATATATATATATATATATATATATATATATATATATATATATATATGATTATTATTTTCTTTCATTATATATATTTATTTATTTATTTTCAAAAATGGTTGGGGAATAAAAATTGAGTGATTTGCATGCTTCAACGGCCCAAAAATACATGAAAATTAAACCACAATGACTTTGCAGTCGTAGTCGTACTACAAGTAAAAAAAACAAAAAAAAGAAGAAAAAACAAGAGTCACAAGGCCAAACTGGCTATCTTTGCTCGAGATCTGCGTAATCCTTTTGACACCCACACACGAGAAACACACACACACACTTCCTTGGTGGTGGCAAAAGAGTATTTCAAGCTTTGTGCAAGATTTTCGAGAGGGAGGATCGCACGCATACGCTACCGTGCACCACTTCCTCTTCAGAGGCCCGGTGATGACGATGCTGACGCTTCTCACACATATAAAGGAAATGAAAAAAAAAAAAAAAACCCACTCCTCCTACACAGCCGCAAAGTATCGGTCCTCTGCAACAAATCCAAACAAACAGCGGGGCTCTCCAACTTGAGCTACAGCGGTGGAGTTGCCGAAGGAAAAACATGATCGGTAGGCGACGCGCCCTCGGGCGGTTCAGGGTGGAGATCCACATACGGAGTCCAAAACGACAGCGCTATCCTGGATGGCGTGACACACCAGGGCAGCTGTTTTGGGAGTGCGCCGCACGGATCTGGTCTGAGCCGGGCCATAAAAGCTGACTTACGAGCGCGCCGGCACTGCACGGCACACAAGCGCGCACTGTCTCCGAACGCCCACTTGAAGCGCGCGGGGGCCAGAACGCTCGCACGCATCCGCAAATCATGTCACAATGGAGGTGCCACGTTTTCGGTATGGCTTGGTTCAGTCAGGCGGGGGGTTCGGAAACTTTTTGAAGCCAAGGACACTTTACTGGGAAGACAATGTGCGCATAGCGCTAAATGCCGTGGGCTCCTGTTTTTATATATATGAATAAATTATGTGTTAACCCCCCCACACCCCCGCAGCCCCAAAAAAAGGCTTTATCCTGCCTTTTTCCATCCTTTCATAATAAGAGTTTTCACAAAGTGCAGCCGTTTCTCCCAGTGCGCACAAACTGACAAACGGGGCTGATTTCAGATCTAAAAGGGTGCACGCTGCCATCTACTGGTGACTTTGCATCAGTAAAGTTGTTTCCAAATTTAAAATTTACAGTAAAGCAGTAGCGGACCCTCTCTCACCAATACCCGTTAATAAAAGGTCATTGACGTGTTTAGTCGTCATTGGCAGTTTGTTGTTCCGTTCAAAAATGTGATGTTATGATGCCATGCCAACCATTCAATCAACAATCTGACAAAAACGGTTTGGTTCATTTGGCACCTTGCGCAATCAGACCAAACGGAATAAAACATGCACTGTAGCAACATGGAACAGAGGTGATTGGTGGAAATGGTGCTGAACTGAACAATACTTTTTTTACACAAATAAATGCTCCTGGGACTAGAAATATTCCAAACAACACAAAAATAACTTAAGTGATGTCCATTCACAATATTTCAAAACATTCCCATAGGATCGTCTTAGATGGAAGACGGGGCAAAGAGCGGAAGGTGGAGGGAAGAAAAGAAGGAAGGAAGGAAGAGGCAGAGTGGTCAAGAAAAGGAGAAGAAAATAGCATGAGAGCCAGTACAGTACCTTGTGGAATTCAAGTGGTGTGTGGAGAAAGAGTCCTGGACCGATGCCACAAACGGGCAAGTCAAAAGACTGCAAAGAGAAACAACACGCATTCTGACGCTCAGAACTCCCCTCTCGAAGCAGTTCAGCAGTGGTCTTTTTTTTTTTGGGTGGTGGTGGTCTGCGGGTCGTGTTTAACGGATGATGTTAATAATGAGACTTTCTGAATGAAAGTCGGTAGTTGGTACCAAATGTGACCGTTATGTGACAAAATAACTACAAAATTAAGGCAAAAAGTGTACAGCCCCGAAAAAGCAACCACTTGTGCAGCAACACTGTTCAAAATCTGTACAGTAGATGATTTAAACAATTTGATACCTTTGAAAATTGTATCCATTTGATCTCATCTCTCTACCAGCTTCGCAAAAGTCAAATTTAGCTCAGCGAGCACCGACAGAATGTACTCAACAAGACAGCCGAATCAAGTCAAAAGGACCTCACTTGGGCACTAAGCTACCTTCAACATTTTTTCCATGGGAGACAAGAGAATTTCCTTTACCATTGAAAAAAAAGAAAAATGGAAAAAGTGATAGATTCGAATGCCCACCCCTGATTGAAATGCTTGACAAATCACAACATGACAGATTCCACTCCAGCCCTGACGGTGGCAGTAGTGCATGTTACAAAACAGCCAGAAGATGACAGCAAAAGCAAAAACTTCTTTCACCGTACTGCCCTCTGCTGGATCTGTTGGGTCACTGCCCTGTTACCGCAACTTTTTGCTTGGCGGAAGTTATCATAACAACATTGCCGGATGTTCCGAATCACATCTATGACATTTTGGAGTCACCGGTGGCTTAAGCTAGGTCAACGGGAGGCGGCGACACTAGTGATGTCATACCCTCGTGTGGTGACAGACCATCCCGGGATGTGCTATACCGTCTTTTGTTTACAACTTTGCACTTTTTTTTTTACCTTTTATTTTTCTTCTTCACAAAGCACCTAGCAACAAACCTTTCCACTTTAGGCCTATTTTGGAAATTTTACTGCGTTATTGGCTTTTTCAATCAAATGGAAATTCAATCTCGTCTTCATTTCAAGAGTTGTTACAAAGACATGTATAAAATAAGGATAAAGCAAAACGACGAGTTATCTTGATAGATAAGATCGCTAGCAAGCTAGCCAGATAGATAGTTAAACCGAGAGACAGACAAACACATGCCAGGGACCCTCTTCAGATAAAAGGTGCCTTGACGAGGACGTCAGGGGCATTGCCACTATCAGATTAAAAGTGGAGTAATGACGACTGGAAAGTGGGGCAATCAAAAGTGTGTTTGGAGTGACTTACTGAGAGTTGTCCGTCATCACAGAGAGGGGAATATCTTCCCACATGCAGTCCAGCTCGTCAGTCAGGCTGCTAGCGCGAGTGATGTCGATGGACATGCTGTTGCCGTGGGTCATCTTCACTAGAAATGTTTAAAAAAAAAAATCGGGATAGCTTTTGGTCTAGTTCCGACAGAACATATTGTTAGCTATTCACAAGTTTAGCCTGGATTGTTAAAATGACTGAGTTAGCAAAGCCTGTTGACTTGTCCTTGGGAGGTATAAATTATGTATCAGGTTTTTTTTAATGATGTATCTAACTTTATTTTGACACCATACAAAATATGTTTTTTGTTTTTGCTTAACGAAAATACATAGAGAAAACAAAAGTGAAAGATACCTTGAGAGGAAGGACAGCTCAGAGTGAAAGACGACCAAGAATGATGACGAGGGCCTGGGTGCCATTTGATGCAAAAGACAATTAAAGGAAATAGACGAAGGGTTAAACACACCTATTTGACATTCAGTGCAAAACAGTGCCCAAAATTCATTTTGCATTCATGGTGTCATGACCACCACACAATGAGCAGTTTGTGATTATAGCGATCACGATAGCCAACCTGTGTTGGCAAGACACAGTAGAAGGGTGCAAAAAAAAAAAACACGTACCGTATTTTCCGAACTATAAGGCGCACCTAAAAGCATTCCATTTTCTCAAAAGCCGACAGTGGGCCTTATAAGCCTATGCACCTAATATATGGATCAATATTTTGATTTATTGGATGTAGTATTTTAAATGTTCTGTCAAGCCCTTTGTTACAGCTGCAGCGGTTGTGAAAGCGCTATACCCATAAAGCTGTATTGTATTGTATTGTATTCCCTTTAGCATAGCTCCATCTAGTGGATGCATAACGCAACCTCAGCCATTTTTGTAGCTTCTATTCTAAGCGCCTTATAATGTGGTGCGCCTATATATGAAAACAGTTTTAAAATAGGCCATTCATTGAATGTGCGCCTTATACTCCAAAGGGTCTTATAGTGCAGAAAATACTGTAGGGTTTTTTTCCCGTTACATTCGGCTTTTAACGGCCAACGAACGTGTTAGCATCAACATACAAGTCAAGCCAACTCACCTGTTTGTCTGAACATCCTAGTGATTCCTGTGGGGAGAGAGAGAGAGAGAGCGAGGAAAGTCTTTCGGGAGCCCATGTGACCGATGCAATTACTGTTTCTGCAACATGATGACAGGGTTTACTTTATATTCACGACGCTTCAAAGTTGAGGACGGGTGAGATGATAAACATAGCCGCTTTTATGTGGCTATGCCCGAACACATCATAGATTTAAAATCAATCAATCAATAAATGTTATTATTTTTTTGCCATCCATTAATTGCGCAACGTCTCCCCCCATTAAGATGGGGATGCAGAGCTCCGTAACCGAGCAGACGGCAAGCGGTACCTTCCACGGTGCCACTCGGCTCCTCCACGAAGAAGGAGACGTCCTTTTTCTCCACGGAGTCGTCAATGTGATCGTAGGTGATTTGGGGGATGGACACGGCCAGCTCCGACGACACGCCCATGGAGCCGTGACCTCGCATCGACTTCTGCCTCCTCTTGGGGACCTTTTTCTGAAGCACACAGCAAACAAAGCAGCTGGGAAGAGATACACTTCATCTCTAACTTCAGCGAACACGAAATATGACAAATAACAACAACAAAAAAATTCAAATGACACCACATCACGCATTAAATATTTGTTGCCACACTGCTTCAAATCTATGGACACTGTGCTGCTACCAGAAGTATTTGTGCTTTGGCTATCTGGCGGCAGTACAAACAGCCATATGAATACATGGAGACGGTCACTTACATTATTCATTCTTAACAGAGAATAAACAGTACATGCCTGTGTGTGTGTATTTTGACTATCTGTCGACATGTGTTGCTCCACCGTTTATGTTCAAATATCCATTGCTTAAAGGGTGACCATCTTGCAACACCGATGCTACCCAATAGTTCATCTATGGTGTTTTCAATTGATTGTTAGCATCAAGCTAGTTTTTCTAAAGTTGAAAATACAAAACGCGCCCTTCTTTTTGGGCGATGTTTAGTTTGACAGTACAAGTTAACTCGTCATGAAAAAAACAAGTAGCCTCTTTTTCGTAGAATTTCCCATCTGCCCAACTGCTGCGTGTTATGAAACGCGTTGAGTTGACGGCGGATTGGCGGCTTGTATCTCGAGCCACAACTGAAGTGTCAACATGCAGCCGAATTAACTTTTACATTGTCGTCACTCAGATATTCATATTTCAAATAATTTGAGGCAGGGGGACACCCTGTATAAATGATCATGCCCTAAAGAAATGTCAGCTTTCAACTAATTCCCCCCATTATTTTGCACAAGATCCCACTCAATTTGTGTGAGAGCCGGCCGGTGCGTGACTCAGTGACTTTCCACGGACCCCGGCGGAGTTCCAAGAAAAAGCGGTGCCTAACCGACACCAACGCCACCCACACACCAGCTCAATCGTTTAGCGGCAAGCGGCGCAGTCCGAAAAGCAAACGAGGTTGAAATGAGCCATTAAAAGGAGTCGCTGGTGGCGGAGGTGGAGAATTTCATCGGAATGAAAGGATGGCGGGAAGATGCCGAGAAGAAGAGAGCGATAAACCAATTATGCAAAGAGGGAAGATGAGGGCGAGCGGGGACGGCAAATATGGAAGAGAGACAAAAGGTGTCACATGCGGCGACAGAAAAGAGCGGAAGCAGCCCCCCCCCCACTCCATCCCACCCCCGTCGCCTTTTTAGGTGCGGGTTCAATGCTACACAAAGATTGTTTTGTTGTTGTTCTGCTGGACAAAAGTTTACTCCCATGAGAAAGGCGGCGGTGACATCATCTCAACTGACTGAGTCTTTGTGCGCGCCAGACAAAGGCATCGAGTCATCCTGGTGGAGGGGGACCGCATGTGTTTGTGGGAACTTCACTTGCCCTTTCATGCTGCTCGGCCCGAGGTGCAACGCAGCTAATATTGATGCGGAAGGTGAAGGAACGGAGAATACAGTGAAGGCTAGACTAGACATGCAAATGTGCCACTGCTATCATGCGCGGGGTTCCTGAAGGACAATTCGGAACAAATTCATACTTGGAACCGGAAGTTGAAAGAACTGAAGCACTACAAACCAGAAGTTTCTACGATCCATTTACACCGTTAGGTTTTAACTGCGGGTCAACTGGCAACTTTGTCTACACATCTTTTTCTGAATGAGCCGACACCAAATAAAATATTACCGAGATGTTGAGCTTCCTGATGGTGGGGCTGGAGTTGTCTGATTCCACCTTGGCGATGGCCTCTGGAGTCAGGACATACATTTTCCACGTCGCCGCACAGCCGTTGGGTTTCTCCGCCGCATAGCAGCGCCAGAGCGTCTGTGGGACATAAAGGGAATTAGACTCAAATAGATCTACAATGTTTTTTGGGGGGGTTTTACTGAGAGAGAACATGAACTAAAGAGAGCAAAAAACAAAATGACCATCATTTTTATTCTTTACTCTATTCTCTGTTTTTTACATTGTGCACAATTCTCATTTATATCTGAATTTGGGACGAATTAAAAAATAAATAAATAAAAACGGCACTGACCTGGATGAGAGAGGCTGCGGCAGGGATTTGTCTATTGAAATGCTTTTGTCTCTGCTTCTGCTGGACCTTCAGGGCGAACCCCGATCCCAAGATGCCCTGAGCCGGGAAGATTAGGTTGCGCTTGCATCACGGCAGGCGACAGAACAATGTGGCGGGGAACAATTAGTGACACTTACAGCCGGCAGAGCAAAAAAGGAGATGGCAAAGACGCTGAAACAGGAGGCGATGGCCTTGCCGATCCACGTTTGAGGGATCTTGTCTCCATAGCCGATTGTGGTCACGGTCACCTCGGGAGAGAAGAGAGAGAAGGTGGTTCTTTTAACACCTTGGAAGTCGCATATGATATTTTGGAAAGCTGGCATGTTTTGTCATCACTACTTTACGCATGAGGTTTTTTGTTTATTTTGATTTCTTTTTTTCACACTGCACAAAAGAAAAAATAGACAGGAAGAGAACATTTTAAATAGAACAGCTGAACTTTATTTTGGGTTAATCAGAGGAAACATTAAATGGTAGCGGGTGTGTGCTGATTCCCATTCAACAGTTCGAAAGTGAATGGTTAATTCTACCAAAAATGCGATCAAATCAATAAAACCGAGTATTTGAACAGGGTTGTGGAGACATGCCCTGTTCAAATAGTGAAATGAATATTTCTTGAAATATATTTTATGCAGTTATTTTTCAAGAAATGAAAAAGAAAAAAATCTGTGGTGATGGCCAGCCGGTTACTGTATTTAAAAGTTCTCGCAATGATAAAACAACACATTTCATTTGAAGGAACCACTCAGGGCACTTGAGGTCAGCTTGCTGAGAAATTGCGGAGGGTCGAACGACTGCCGCACGGCTGAAAGCTTTCGAGCCAAGAGAGGACAAACAGTGAGTTGCATTACTCCTGGAACAGATTCATTGGATTTCCATGGTTCCTTATGGGGCGGGGGGAATTCAGTCAAAACCCGAGCAAATGGAAATTTGAACTGCCCTCTTATAATGAAGCAGGGCCCTGGCGGGAGGACAAGAAAGTCGGGGGGCTGCAAGTGAGAGAAAGTGAGGGAATGTGATCCAATCCTGGCATCGGCTTGCTCTCCAGCTGTGTCCCGCACCTGCACACGGGGGGTTGAGGGGGGGGACTGTGCCAAAGATCAGGGCACGGACATTCTTGTCAGCGCACACACTCACACACACACACAGGCACACACTCTCTCAACTCATTCTGCCTGAACACAAGATCATCACTCTTGAGTTTACAGTCTCAGCAAAACAAAAAAAATGGCGCAAAAACCCCGTTGTGATTCTTCTCGGAGCATTGTGAGCAGAGCCGGGCGAACGGGAGGCCGTAATCCCACAATTAAAGTTTTAATTAAGGGAACCGACACTTTATATCGCGGCTCGAAAGGTTCCGTGAAGCAAAAAGTCTCAAGGTGAATGGTTGATTACCTTCCCTTTGTTGCAGCCTGATCCCCCGCACAAGACCGCCATAGGTTTCTCATTACGACCCGCTTTCGATTCAAATGTTTAATTAACTGCTCGGGGGAATGCGGCGCCCTCGCACTGAGGCCGAATGGGGCATCGCAACACACCACGCAAAAGGCGGGAAGAAAAACACAAGAGGGTCAATAACTCCATGCACCCGGGTGGTCAGACCTCGACAACCCCTGCCCCCCCTACCCCCCACACTTGAAAGAGCATTGTACAGATAATGTGTTGCAGCTATTCTCCGCAAGAATCTTCTTTCTTTTCTTTTTCCACGTGCATGTGATGTGGCCGCCCAAGTATGGTAGGAAGCTCAAGTAGATCTCTCAAAGAACCCCAGCCAGAGATGAAAAAAACTATTTAGTACATTCCTCATTGGGACGCATCCACTTCGCTACAAGAAAAAAGAAGAAATCGAGAAAAATCTCTCTCTCTCTCTCTCTCCCTCTCTCTCTCTCTACTAGAATGTAGCTAGCCTGGCTAGCAACTAGAATGTAGTATCTAGTTTCTAGCCAGCTAGCTACATTCTAGCTGGAATGTAGCTAGCCTGGCTAGCAACTAGAATGTAGTATCTAGTTGCTAGCCAGCTAGCTACATTCTAGTAGCTAGCTATCTAGCCACATTCTAGTTGCTAGCTAGCTAGCTAGATGGCTAGCTAGCTAGCTACATTCTAGTTGCTAGCTAGCTAGCAATCCATCAACAGTAATGAGCTAGCTAGCAAGCTGCGAGGCCGGTGGCTGAGGACCGCTAGCCTAAATGCTAAATGTCACCCTGTAAGTATAAACAGTACAGAAAATGGCTGGATGATGTTGCCCCACTTTAAAGTGACATGGCCGCTTACCACGCCCCACCACAGAGCATCAGCATAGCTGGAGAAGCCCGTCTTGCCCTCCTCGTCCACAGCATCCTTCTCCGCCAAGTAGACAAAGTAGGATGAGAAGATCAGGCCCAGGAAGCCGATGTATAGCGTGGTGATCAGCTCCTAGCAAAAAAGGTATCCATGACTCAACTCAACTCAACTGTATTTATGGAGGACTTTCAAAAAGCCATCGCTGCATACAAAGTGCTGTACATGGAGCAACTAACATACACACAACAATAAAGACATACATAAAATGACCAGCATCTTCTGACTGACTTTTCACAACGGAATTTGGTTGCACACAAAGGGAATTAGAGCATCAGGAAAAGAGTTACTGCAACAATTTGCGCGAAATAGGGAGGTGTATGAATGCCTTCAATGCACAGAAGATGAGTGGTCATTTAGCTGTGACGCTGCACAAAAATGAAATAAGCTGCCAACAGTAGTTGGCCTTAAGTCTAAATGCTTTGCATTTCAGGTTCAATACTCTGTCCTCCCCTCGCCACATTCTTTTAGTAATTTTAGTCAGCTACTTCTTTGCTATTAAATGTCTTTAACTCTTTTGTTTGTAAATTCTTTAAAATCTTGTGTTGTTTTATTTTGTGAATAACATTGAGTTACCATGTGTATGAAATGCGCATTTTCAAACTTTATATAAATTAATAGTAATACAATCTAACACTGAATTAAATAAAAAAAAAAAAAAATCCCAAACTATTAAAAGCCTCCTACTAACGCGCACTCAGGGGAAAAAAATAAGTATCAACCATTTCTGCTAAGCAGAGCGCATCATTACATAAAAGGATCATTCGACAAAAGGCGGAATGGCGACGATACATCTTTAATCTTAACTTCTCTTGTGGAGCCCTGAAGAGAGATGAACGTCGGGTTTGATCACAGCCATCGTCTATTGGCCCGTGAAAAAGAGAGGCCCAGCTTGACTCTATCGGCTTCGCGCTCTACTTTATCCTTATAAAGCCCGCACTGCTGTGGCTTATGCGCGCACCTCTGTGGATCGGTCGCTGTGTAGTGAAGGCTTAAGCGGTTTGACGGCAAGCGGGCAAAGCACTGCTCAGCAGGCTAAAAGCATGGGAGGACAAACTATGAATAAAATAAAATGAGGGTCATCAAAGGATCGTACATTTGTGTTATATTTTAAGTGGAAACCCGTCACTACTTTTTGTTTGAAATTTCAAGTATCACCTAAAAATTTTAAAAACAACGAACAATTAATATTACTGAAATACACAACAACATTTTGGGCAGTTTGAAGACTACACCTAATTATAAGGGAAAAAAATGTGCTTAAATAATGACTCAATTAATATGCATCACACAAGGAAGTTTAAAAAAATACGCCCAAATAACTGTTTGGAAAAATAAAAAGTTCTAAACGAATCAACAACTAGTCAACTATCAAATAATTGAAAACTATTCTGATCATTGATAAATGAAAATTACAAAAAAAAATGTTTGTCCAATAAATTGCTTAGTAAAAAAAAATGGTCGACTGATTAATGGCTCATTAAAATAATCGGCAGCCCTAAAAAAAAAATTAAAAAAAGACTACAATGCAAAACCAATGCACATAAAAGTTAAATATAACTGAACTGTACTTCAACATTTACCCCTTTATTATTTTTTTTCATACTTCTTACATCGACAAATAACTAAAACATTGCGTTTGATGCCTGATTTCTGACGCACCTGCCGATGGATAAACACCACAGATCCCAGCAGCCTCCACGTTCCACCCTGTCGGTCCACGTGGAGCATGCGCAGGATTTGCAGGAAACGGATGCCTCTGAAACACACACACACACACATGCACCTCAGCCTTATCGCTCAGCAGCTGCTTGTGGGGAAGATAAGCTCTACCTGATGGCAGATGTGGCAAAAACTTGGCCATTGGAGCCCACAGCGAGTACAATGATGGAGGCGATGACCACAATCAAGTCTGTGACAAGAGAATGATGACATCATTGTGTTGACATAAAATTATCTCTATCAGCATCTTCGGGCCACATTCGTTGTATCCAATCGGCAGAGGTGGTGAAAATACCTGCGTGCTGTGCTTACGCTAAGTAGAAGTACAGATACTTGTTTAAAAAAAAAAAAAAAAAAAAAAACCATTAAAATTATTGATTCAACTCCTGATTTTAAGTAAAAGCAAAAAATGAACAACAGAATCTGAAGAAATTTAAAAAACTAAAATAACACAGCCACTGTGATAGAGTAAGGAGAAGAACGTACAGATTATAATAAGAATAAGAATAAGAATAAGAAAACCTTTATTCGTCTTACAATGGAGACTCTAGCTAGCTAGCTACATTCTAGTGGCTAGCTAGCAACTCTTTTTTTATTTGAGTACACAAAAACAAACAAGATCACTAAAGCTAAAGTTGAAACTAAATGTAATTGACTAAATGAAATTGTCTTTGTCATCATACATGCTCCGACTGGCAAAGGGAGCACAAAAAAACACACACACACAAAAACAAAAAGGCCAGGTGCACCTATGATGGATATGGGCTTCCTGATGAAGCGGAGGCGTCCCCTGATGCCGGCGTATTTGCTGCGGCAGCCGGCGGACCACAGCCGCACCACGTACTCGCTGCCGAAGAACAGCACCAGCACAATTTCCTGCGGGACACAAGGCGACGTGATTCCGTGAGTAGCAAGATAACGGGACACGGATACAAGACGACAGGATCTTCGGGGGGGGGGATAAGGCAACATCAAACATGGGCCGTTGTGTCATCCGTCACCGGCGTACGGCGGCAGGCAGTGGCAAGTGTGCGCGACGCATAAACACAGTGGTGGCACCGTGTATCGGGGGTGGACCACCTAGGAGGAAAGATGGTGGCTTGATAGCTAGCGGTGAATGCTCAACCTGAGGTAAGCTCAATGGAAGCTACATTTGAACTTTTCATTTTTGGTTGACTTATCTCATTCAAAATGTTGAGTAAAATGAATGCCCCAACAAAATAATCCATGAATCACCCAAAAAGTCTGGTCGGACACTTTTTGGGACCACTTTGGGTTCTTTTTCACCCAACATTTTTTTCAGTGCAAGTATATGGTGGATCTTACGGTCCATTGTACTTCATTTGTAAAAGTACAGTATTCCCAGTTGAATCTAGAAACTGGACACCACACCATTGCCACTTTCCTTACAGTTTCACGAGTACAACTAAGGGTGCACACACAGTTGTTCTACGATAATTTGAAGCATACATTGATACAGATACACTCACACACACCACTGACGAGATTCAGGAAGTGCGAACATAGGCGTGTATAGTTTACTGGCCCTTTAAATGAGGCTTTTTCTCACGTTTCAGAGGTCAGGTGACTGGAATTGTTTGTTTTATTAAATAACATTATGTATGAGTGGATGAAACTTTGTTTGCAATTTCAGATCTGAGCTCAGGCCGTCTGCTCCGCGAGAAGGACGGCTGCGCCACAGTGGGAGTGGTCACAGCCGACTTCAATCACGGCCAGAGGCAGCACCCCCTTTAACTGCGCTAGTCATTCACGTGCCACAGCACATCGGCATCGTGAAGTGGGCACCTAGCGACCGACCCCAATGGTGCAGACACGCTGTCGGCAAAAATAGGGCCCACGGTGTCACGTACACCTCGTAGGGAAGACAAGAGTTCGACAAGGAGTCATTTGAAGATCACAAAATCAGTTTACATTCAGATCCGTAATTACGCTCCTGCCTTGCTACTTTTTACTCTGGCACACATGCCACCCACGTTCCACTCTGCCGCATGTTTTGAAAATACCTGATGTGTGAATTAATTAAGTCAGCCCGATAGAGATCGTGTCGGTGGCCGCCAAGTATGCATAATATTTAGCCACCATGCTGTGAGTTCGGGCGTGGGGGGCCGGGGGGGCCATGTGGGTGGCCGCCGGGTACTTGTGAAAGGGCCACCCTTCACATGAAACTCGATCCTCGGAGCCCTGCTGCAATAACACGGCACAGCGGAGCCCCAAAACAATGACCTGTCAATCATAGCCAGCAATATTTGGACTGGAGCAACGTTTTTTTGTTTTTTTTTATCAGCAGATAATGTCAACAGTATAATAATGAAGTGCTGCTATACTACCTCAAGTTTGCATAAAGAAGTAATGGACTATGTTGTGTCAATAAACTGCCGCTTTATTATCATGATAAAAAGTGCCATAAAATTGTGACGCTAATAACAGTAATGATTCATTATCTACCTATCCATACATAGATAGATATTTTTTATGAATTAATGCAAGAGAGCATAGCTATTTTAATTTTCAAAAACCAAGCATTTCTTTTGAATATGTATTGTATTGTATAGTTTAAAATTGTTACTTATATTTGTATCGATTTTTGACTATTTATGCACATTTGTTATTAGTAGTAGTAGTGGAATTGTTGTTGTTTTTATGTGTTACTATTGTTAATTACTGAAAATTACTGAATTTAAATTGACATTTCATAATAAATTAAACAACAACAAAAATATTTAGGGCTTTTTTCCATCTTCAAAAAAAAAACACAATGTGGGGGAGGGGGAGTGTTAGTGACAATGATGCAATTTACCCTCCTTGATATTTGTCATCATATTAACAACTCGAACATAAATTATTTGTTTTGTTTAATTTAAAGATTCATTTGAGCAAAAACTGCAGCCCCCCCCAAAAAAAATATATATATCTACTCTATCTCCTTCCCAGTACATTCGATATCACCATCTGGATAATATTTGCGAGTCAAGGGCATACAGTACGCCGCAAATTCGGAAAAAATGTGAGAGGGGATTAAAGTCATAATTCGATAAAATGGGTCACCCAGATGTCGGTCCCATATGCGTATTGGATACGTGGAAGCTATATGATGTTTACCGAAAACAGCACTAATCCACCACAGCCAGATGAAGATCATAGGTGGGGGGAATACAGATTAGAAGAAAAAGTGATGAGAGAAAGAGACTGAGCCAAATTGGTCTGAAGTGTTCCAAAATCAAAAAAAAATTAAATACTTTTTCTTTCTTGTCTTTCAATTTATGATGTGCACCGTTAACACAGATTGAGAAGATGTGCTACTTCTTTAGACCGAGTGTGTGTGTGTGTGTGTGTGTGTGTGTGTGTGTGTGTGACTCCTGCCCGTGGCTGGCTGAGCTTTACTTTGGCAGCTGCGCCCAAGGCCAAACATCCTCAAGGACCAAATGTACCTCAGCCCCCGCCCTCTGCGCCCCCCCACCCTTCTGTGCCATCCAAAACAAGCAACCTGTGATTCATGCATGACAGCAGACCCTGAACTTTCTAAGTTTAGCCACCGCCGCCAATCATCACCGCAGTAACACTTGGCCGCGCACCCCCCCCTCCTCCCTATCTTCAACACACACGGTAAATAAGTCATTTATCTTATCAGCATTTTATATTGCGACATGATCGTAGCGGGGGGCAGGGGGGGGCTACAGTCAGGGCATGTTTTGACGACTTGGAAAACAAGTGCAAGAAATGCGAAAAGGACGAGTTCGGAAATTAATGAGCCGACGCACATATTCAATCATTCCAGAAAAAAAAGTCTCATGGCACAGCACCCATCAAAAATGTCCCAAGTCGATATACGGACGAAAATGATCTCGTTTTAATTTACAATCACATTTATTTCCTGTGAATGACGTTTCCAAATGCACAGGTTAGTTATGTGGCGCCTGCCATCGAGCTCTGCCTGTCACTATATGTTGCTAGCATAGGTAGACAAACACGCCTACCGATAATCGGGCCGAATGGAAACATTTTTCAGTAAATGCCGTATTATTGGATGTCTCTAAATAATGATACGGGGTGATTATCCTGTTGTGAGATGTGTGTTGAGTGATTGTTTCCTCTTTACTGTACATGCTCGCAAATGTCCAACAATTGTAAAAACTAAACTTGTCGACTATACATCGAGTTAATTGTTTTTTTTAAATCTGGATGCGGATGATTTTTAATGCAAAACTTGACAAAATAAAATTGAACAAATTCGTAATTGTCAGTGTAGCAAATAACCTATCGTCATCTAGATCCCCCCAACAGTCTTTAGGCTTGCCAGTCAAAATGTCAAAATATAATTTTGGCATTTCATAATTCAAAGCATGAATTATTTGGCTCTTCTCGGGTATAAATGAATGAGTAACCACGATAGAAGGTCCTCAAAGGGCACTGGCCAAAAGTTGACAGAACACCGCGTTCACTCCTGTCCTCTGGCTGGCCCCGTCAACTCGGGAGGTGGTACATAAACTGTGTGTGCGTGAGTGTGTGTGTGTGTGTGTGTGTGTGTGTGTGTGTGTGTGTGTGTGTGTGTGTGTGTGTGTGTGTGTGTGTGTGGAGGGCGCAGGAGCTATGTGTGTATTTACACTTTATATTCCCGGTGTGCTGGCCAAAAAAAAAAAAAAAAAAAAAAAAGAGGGATGATGCAAGCTCTTTGAAGAGTTCTCCAAAGCAGCAGCCATCACGTCCTCCACCTGTTGCAAGATCCCGATTTATTGCATCATTAAACACCCTTAATGGCCCCCCAGATAGGCTTTAAATAAAAAAGTCATTTTTACCAATTTGCACCATTGCTAGCAGTCTTGGTGGAGCCATGTCACTCTGTGCTCACCCACCCCCTCACTCCCACCTTACATTCTAACACCTATGCTACAGGGACAATATAAAGTTTGGCCATTACGCAACACGGTAATAAGTGGGAGGCCATTGTTTGTTCTTCAGGTATCACACTGGGAGACACGCAGCACCCACCACCACTTCAGATCTTCTACTGCCACCGCGTGGCTGTGGACCAGTACTACATGTACTACTGAAGCGCTTTTCCTCAATTGGGAGCCTCTGCCCTTTCACATCTATGCATAATTTCAACAGAAAAATCAGACGAAGACACATTATTCTCTGCACTCGACTGAGTGAGAGTCAGCTCCTCAATTTTTTTTTTTTTTTAAATGTTTCGAGAAGCACATTGTTCAGTTTCACTCACCATCCAGAACAAAGATCCGGAAGCAAAGTCTGCATATTGCTCGATTGTGGACAGGACACTGAAGATGAGACACACCAGAACCATGACGAAGCTGTGGGTCGGAACACAGCACGAGGTTAGGACAAGTGGTCAAACACAATGCAAATAAATAATGCACCTAGTAGAAAAAAAACATGTCCACTGCATGCTTGGTCCTTTGGGTTCTCAGACCGACTGTAAATCCAGTGTAAAATCAATGAGGTGGTCTTCTCAATGTGTGTTTTTTTTTCTCAATTTTGAAGCACAGTCGAGTCACACAATGTTATCAAATCTTCACTTTCAGCCTATAAAATGTCAGGGAAAGTAGACCAATGTAGATGGTTAATTTAACATTCCGATTTATTTATTTTCACCAACCCCGACAATTCTTCAGAAAATTCCGATAAACATTTATTTTATTAGAGGACATGGGGAAATGTGGAAAACAATCATCTGGCCTGATGACACCCGGGGGGGGGGGCACCCCTCGCTCTGCCGCTGACCATGAGGTGAATTTGGTAAGGGTGGGAGGGCGTGAGAGGGGTGTCGGTTGGCCTTGCAGCTTTGGCCAGGTCTCTTTTCCAAACCCTCGCGGGATTAAGAGCAGAGTCAGTTGTGTGTTTTAACGATCCCAGAAATAATCCTTTGGGCGCATCTTTGGAGTGCTTTGACATGACACGGCAGCAATGTTTGCATGCGGCATCATCGTCATCGGGCTCGCTTTAAACACACACACACACACACACACACACACACACACACACACACACACACACACACACACACACACACACAAATATAGCAGAGGGCGCTTTGTGTTTTGGTGTGCTTCAAGCTGGATTACACGCCATATGCTGAAAACGGGGTTATGTAAATGTCTGTTGTTTACCATCATTCATGTTTAAGCGCATCGAGTAAACACAATCGCAGCAAGGTTGCTGCCGTTTAAATCGGCGGTCCCCGAATATCAGGCTGGTTGAAGAGAGCAAGGCTCCCAATTAAATGCAGCAACGACGTGCAGTGTCAGGAGTTCACTTTTGAATTTGGTTGAAGGTTTCTTTTTTTTGAGACAATTATCCAAATTTCTCCATTGGGAGACAAATAAAGGTTTTCCTATCTTTTTTTTTTTTTTTGTGAAGAGAAAAACTCTGACCGGGCTGACAGTTTCGGCTGTCACTTCGGCCTTCATCGGAGCTGTCTATATAATGGTCTGGGGAAAGAAAAAAAAAAAAGGAAACTTTAAACCAATGTAACCATAAGTAGACAAGATGAACGTGACAGCGCCAGTTAACTTTTCTTGTTTTTCCTTGTTGTGGGTAGGAGCAGGCAGAGGGACCCCGTCTCCAGTCAAGTCATGTGACTTGAGACTCAAATCGGCAATTTTCGAGGACTTGGCACTTGCCTGGCTGAAATGTCAAGGTCAAGGTCAAGGTCATTTTTATTGTCAAATATGCTTACATTTGACATGCAGCATCAACTTGAGATTTACGAGACTTCACGTGCCTCAGACTCGAACGCCGCGACTTTCTTGTAACTTTCTCAAGAGTTTGTTGGGGGGTTTTGTTTTTTGTTATTTCTTTTGAACAATGGCGCCTGTTTCCTTCGGTGTCGGTGGATGCGGTCCTGAAGCCGCCCTCAGTCGAGAGCGAGCCGCGGCGTGAAAAGTGCCAAGTGAGGTGACGGGAGGGAACGACTCCTGACGTAAAAGTCGCTGACACATTGGGCAGATGGGACTTTGATTTTCCGAGCTGGGGATTACTTGACCCCTCTCTCACACACACACACACAGATGCCACACTCCCTCCCGCACACACGTGAATGCATCAAACGAAAAACCCAAATACGAGATTCTCGACGGACCGGACACAGAGTGTCTCTGCTTTAAAACGGACGAGGTCACAGGTGAGGTCTTAAAAAGAGAAGTGGCACGGGTAGCCCTCGGTCCCGTCATGCCCATCGTGTCCTCAGTATTTGTAGGACGTAGATGAAGAAGAACATCTATCTAGTGGAGATACAGTAAAAACGGAACGTAAGGCCGCTTCTTGAGAACACCGCACGTTTCGAAATAAAGCTGAGACAGGATGACTGCGGTGATACTTTTATCACACCATCACAAGTTACAAAATAAGGTCAGGAAGAAATGTCAGCCATAGGATGCTTTTGACACAAAAATGCTCGTCGCTTGGCTGGCTGTAAATCACCACTTTGGGTCCGATCGTGTTTTCGTTGAGTGAGTCGGCATTTGCCAAAGTGTACCGCGGCGTGAGCGAGGGGGATATTTTATTTTGTTTCTCTGCCGCAGACGGACGCACAGGACAAGACAAAACAGAACAGGACAGGACAGGGTCACTCCAAAGCCGTTCGCCAACCTTGCTCTGACGGACTGTGCCAAAAACCCTCCGAGATCTGATTAAAAACAAAACAGCTGGGGGGCTTTGGCGAGAATTATTGACAATAATATTCAAAGTCGCCGCATGCAGCTTCATTCAAAACCCCGGTTTAAAACTCGCAAATGCATATGTGAAGACCACGTGGAAGGAAGACGTATACTTTGGGGAGCGAGAGCAACAGGCACGTATTTATGCTAAGCCTATTAACCCTTTCACGCACCCTGTAACCGTGATAACATGATAAGCTGTCCACCGTAGTGACCGCTGAGAAAATGGACTGATTTTAGATGCGCCTTATCATGCGGAAAATACGGTAACCGCTCCTTCATGAGAACAACAATGTATGCGTCATTTTGTTGTCCCACGAAAAGATATGCATGAAGAAAATATTCCAATGAAAAACTGTTCGGGGATGTATTCTCTCAGATGCTGCATTGACAAATATGTTCATTACTGACGGACATAACGGTGTGGTCAACAGTTATCGATGGCTTAAAAAAATCCGGAACAAAATCTGTCGTGGAACGCAACGAGCGTGTCGGAGACAGAGCAGTACTCTTTGACCCCCACCCCCACCTCCGGCTCAGCCCTCGCCCATCCCATCCGTGGGAGGAGCTTAAGGATGGATTACAGCACATCAGCCTGCGGCCAGAAGCACGGATATTGCATCCTGGCTTAGCCATCATCTTGTCCGCCTAATAGTCGGGAAATAAATGGAAATCTTCTTACAGGTCGGAGTGGACAAGCGGAGCGACGTTCAGGTCAAGTGTGGATGCTAATATCGGAACCCACAGGCGCATACCAAACGAGTGGGACCGAGGTTACAAGTCAAATGCGAATATCTGAACACCGGTATAACAATGCCAGTGTTTAATATTTTGTTTCACAAAATGAAAACAAAAAAAGTGCATTCACATTGATTAGCAAAATCATTTCCCCATCCATCCATTTTCCGATCCGCTTACCCTCACAAGGGTCGCGGGGGGTGCTGGAGCCTATCCCAGCTGCCTTCGGGCAGTAGGCAGGGGACACCCTGAATCGGTTACCAGCCAATCGCAAGGGCGCACACAGACAAACAACCATCCACACTCACAATCACACCGAGGAACAATGTAGAGTGTTCAATCAGCCTGCCATGCATGTTTTTGGAATGCGGGAGAAATCAGAGTACCCAGAGAAAACCCATGCAGGCCTGGGGAGAACACGCAAACTCCACAATGCCGAGAAAATCCTGACCGACTCTCTGACTGTTGGAAGAGGGAGAAATCTCAAACGGGCTGGATAGGGGCTCTCGAGGACCAGATTTGAGGTCTAGGTCCTCACTGACAATCGGGAACACCAGCCCAGTCTAAGTCAGACCACACCTCTATCAAGAACCTGACCAGAAACAAAGTACAGCTTTTCAATGCACTCTGTCAATCACCCCGATAGTTCAGATGGTCCGACACGACAGTCTGGACTTTCTGGTCTTTTCGTGAAGCGGAAACAACCTCCGTAGAACAAACATTACCAACGGTATTTATCTAAACTGAACCGCAGACCTAAAACCAAGGTATACAGACGCTCCCCAGGTTACGAACGAGTTACGTTCCGGACGATTGTTCATAAGGTGAATTCGTTCGTAAGTTGCTTCAGTGCTATATTTTGTCTGGAATGGATGTTTAAGGCTTATATTGACATCCATATAACGGGGAGAGAGCTTTTCGTCACGTTCTTCAGGGCTCGAGGGTTAGCTGCCCGCTAAACTAGCAGCGGCTTCAGCGGGGAGAGTAGACGACGGTCGTCGACGGCGCGCCGGACGCCTCCCCGCCCGTTCCACCGTCACACGCCCGCCCCCCACGCCTCTCCCCGCGGCCGCCTTCGAACGTCGCCGCAGCCGTCGCCTCCGCCGTCCTCCTCCGCCCCGTTCCGCACTCGGAAAAAGGCGCGCAATACAAAATCTAACTTTTTCTTTTTTTTTCGACAGACCCGTGAAAATGTTCGTATGTACCGTTTGTTTGTAACTCGGATGTTCGTAACTCGGGGAGTGTCTGTATCACGGTGATTTTCGGCGTAGCGGTTGACCCCCTAGCGCGTTGCGGTGAATACATAAGAGCAACTTCAAAACACATCCCGCAGCCCGCTACCACGGAATGGGAGTGACCCCCGCGCTGACGGTAATCTCTTATGAGCAGATATCCAATATAAGGGTTTAGTTCCGCATACGTGAGTACGTACATAGGAGCCGGCAGACTGATTTCAGTAATCTTCCGAGTTATAAATACACAAAGCAACACCAAGCACTGCAGACAACATCTGGACGTCTGCGTGCTCGCCAGGATGGACATGTGCGAGCGCTACCGGTTGGCCTTTGATGGCGTCGTCGTCTATCACCGACCGTTGCGATTGTGAAAATTCAAACGTTTGGCAACGCAAAAGAAGTTCAGCGTGGCTTAAAATTGGGTCTCAAATATCGCTGTTCCCGTCTCACGACGGTTTTGCAGAATAAGGAAAAGAGAGCGGTGGACGAGGCGTCCGAGGGAGTTCAAGAGGTCGGATTACGCTTTCACTTGCGAGGGCATTTAGGAATCCCAACTGCACAGTTTGTTCCGTCCGGTTATGTAAAAGACTCAAAAGGGAGTGTCCAAATGTGATCCCCAACCCCGCCCGGCCCCTGGTTGTCGAAACGCACGCAATCTGCTCGAATTTGGACACGATGTAGGCATGATTAAGACGGACGGTAACTAAAATACGGGAAATGATGTGATGCGGTTCTGATTGGAAAAGGGGTGGGAGTATTGATCCATTGATCCGGGCATTTTCAAAGCACAGTTCCGCATTTTGACCGATATGCCTCATCGAATTCCCGTTTTGGAGTCATCTTTCGAGACCCACAAAAATTCTTTGACAAGCATGACTTCAATGTGGCTTTTTTGTTGTTTAAAACATGGCGTTCGCCATTCACTCCTTGAACTGCGTCAGCTTACCTCCCCAACATGACACTCACTTTCTCCGTACGACTGCGTCACATACTCAATGCCGTCCATATACTCTGTCCGAATGTCGGGTGCCTAAACTTCCGACTTCCAGCGCGTTGGCATTTCTCTTTTTCTCATAAAGGGAAAAAAAACCCAATAACGATCGAAATGAGTCAGCATTTGAAAACTTTTTTTTTTGAGAGAGACCCATATTACCGTACTAGCTTATACGATTTGCAGGCATGTTAATTTTGTATTTTTTGTTGTTGACGATTTTTCAGTTCCAAATGTTTTTTGCTTTGTGGCAAAATATGAAATTACAATTGAGCTTTGAAAAATCGGCCATTTGAATGGAGTAAAACGAAAAGCAAAGCAACAGCCACCGATACACTTCATTGAACGGTCAAACAAAATGAAAACACTCGCAAGGCGCATGGAGGAGACACGAACGAACACAAGCCAATGCTCAGCAGCTGTTTCTAAAAGTTATTATTGTAATTGTTTTTTTATGACATCAAAATGCACCCGCAGCAATCTGCACATTTCTTATCCACATTCGGAAGAGGCCCGATTCCAGTTTGTCGATCTACGAATCCATGTGGTGTTTTCGAATCATGCCGCCATGAGGCATATCCCGATTGTACCACTTGACAGCAAAACATTGAATAGCGCCACTTGAACCATGCAGGACATTCCCTAGTACGAGGACTCTGTTTGCTTTTGTTTTTTTTGTTTTTTTTGTGGGTGTGCGTCGGCATGAGCGGAAAATGCAGCCGATCCGGGCCCGAGTGACGACCTAAGCAAGCGCCCCGATGCATGTGTGTCAGACGAACGCGCAGCAGGCCTATTAAGGGCTGTCATGAGTGGGGCATTGAACCCTGATGTGCCACCTCTGCTCTTGCCAATTATCAAAGAGGCCAGGTGAATACATGCCCCCCCACCCCCCCACTCACACACACCTCTGCTGATAGCCATTGACAAGTTACATAAAAGAGGGTCATCATCGGGCTCGGGTTCTTCTTGCTTTGTTCAGACGAGACATTTGAGCTTCAATTATTGCTGGTGTTGTGGGGGGGGTTCATCAGTAATTCAGCACACATTAAACACACAATGGAGTGGAGAGGTGGCCCAGTGTTTCCATGAACCGTTGAGCGGTAAGGGCGAATGTTTGAATGGCTTGGGCTAATTATTTCCTTTTCACGCCGGGCTCGGGTTTCACACAGACGAGCGCTCGACTTGCATTGTCGATGCATTTTGGTGACATGGTGAAGAAGATGAGTCCGTCTTGAGTGCCACTTAAAACACGACTTTTTGCGGGTGACTTCAATCAAATTGAAGATGAAAACTCATTCAATGCCAAGCATGGGTTTTTTTTTCTGAATCCAGGCATTCAATCCCGGGTATGTGTTTATGTTTTTTTTTTCATGTCCTACGGTAAGCTAAAGAAGGGTCTGAAAATCAAATCGCCGGCGCTGAATGATGAACATTCGCAAAATATGAACATAAAAGGACCAATTTTCATTCCAATGTCTTCTTTCATCAGAACGTGAATGCACCCTTTGCTGCACCCTGTCACCTGATCACATGATCGATCAGCTGTCCGCTGTCGTGACCGCTCTCCCTGAAAGGTTTAAAACCCAACGACCGAACATTGGAATGAATGACAGCTTCTGAATTGAATGTGCCACGTTATTCTCTTCCTTCTGAAAGAAAACGTTGACTGTGGATTATGAAAATGGATGCATGCACTGAAGGATTAAGCATCGTTTTTAAGCACACTTAAAGCCTTAATCTTGGGAACATCCAAAGATCTGCACGCCGTGTATTTTCTGTTGTGGCTCTTTTTTTTCCCCCCCTTCGACCGTATATTTTCTACATTCCTGACTAAAAACCGGGCGCCCGAGTGTTGAAGGGCAGCACGGCCGGCACCTTCTGCTGCTTATTAAACGTTTGAAAATATTCTGTCGAGAAATAATACTTCTGACACTAAGACATGCTCTCACATCACCAGAACGTAGCGAGCATACTTAAAAATTAATTCCTCCCCCCCACCCCACCCCCCCCTGGACCAAACATAGAATTTGGCTATTATGTTTAAAAGAGCGTCAACCTTAATTGTTGGGATTCCATTTTGAACTGTGCACCTCCCCCCCGCCCCCCTACTACCCCGACCCCGTCCTTGCGAAGGTTACGACGAAGCATCAAGTGGGCCTATTCTCAGTTCAATGTACATGTGGAGCGAGAGCAGCGCTAATCCGGCCCCATCCTGTTAAAATGAGACACGAGCTGCCAGGTCGCCATCATGCGATGTGCAAACCCAACGCTGGCCGGAATGGAGGCATGAGCCGCCACAGACACAATGTGGAAACAAAACAACAACAAAAAAACAGTTGCCGCATTCAAGCCTTGACTTTTTTTTGTTTTGTTTTCCTTCTCCTCAGTGAGACTGGATTTGATTAAAGCACATCTTACTAAACAAAACTTAGCACGCGCACTCTCCATTTTCGTGCGCGAGGCCACCCGTTTGCCTGTACAGTATATGGTGGACCAGATCTCAGTGACCTGCTTCTGGTTGGCTCTTTCAAAACAAGCACACCAGACACACTCACACAAGCCACCTTTTTCTGTTTTGGGGGGGCAGAATCTAATACTGTACTTGATGTCATTAACAAGAGAGCGACTGCAGATGACAAACAAGGGTCAGGCATTTGTACACACAGACCAGCCACCACACTTGGTCCACCTGGACAGTCCAAAACCGTAACCCAGAACCCTAAACTGAAGGCTGAGATTCCATTGACAGCTTCTTTTGAGCACTGGAGAACCCAAGAACCCTTTTCGTCTTTAGAAAATGATGAATTATACATTAAATGACTGTTATATGTTCACTGAACACCAAAATATATGTTTTTCCAAATATTTCATGCTTTAATCCTAATTTAGGATTCGGGCCAAATTTGACCCTTTGGGATTTAAGGGTAGCCTCGTTCGCCATTCACTCCTTGAACTGCGTCAGCTTACCTCCCCAACATGACACTCACTTTCTCCGTGCGACTGCGTCACATACTCAATGCCGTCCATATACTCTGTCCGAATGTCGGGTGCCTAAACTTCCGACTTCCAGCGCGTTGGCATTTCTCTTTTTCTCATAAAGGGAAAAAAACCCCAATAACGATCGAAATGAGTCAGCATTTGAAAACTTTTTTTTTTGAGAGAGACCCATATTACCGTACTAGCTTATACGATTTGCAGGCATGTTAATTTTGTATTTTTTGTTGTTGACGATTTTTCAGTTCCAAATGTTTTTTGCTTTGTGGCAAAATATGAAATTACAATTGAGCTTTGAAAAATCGGCCATTTGAATGGAGTAAAACGAAAAGCAAAGCAACAGCCACCGATACACTTCATTGAACGGTCAAACAAAATGAAAACACTCGCAAGGCGCATGGAGGAGACACGAACGAACACAAGCCAATGCTCAGCAGCTGTTTCTAAAAGTTATTATTGTAATTGTTTTTTTATGACATCAAAATGCACCCGCAGCAATCTGCACATTTCTTATCCACATTCGGAAGAGGCCCGATTCCAGTTTGTCGATCTACGAATCCATGTGGTGTTTTCGAATCATGCCGCCATGAGGCATATCCCGATTGTACCACTTGACAGCAAAACATTGAATAGCGTCACTTGAACCATGCAGGACATTCCCTAGTACGAGGACTCTGTTTGCTTTTGTTTTTTTTGTTTTTTTTGTGGGTGTGCGTCGGCATGAGCGGAAAATGCAGCCGATCCGCGCCTGAGTGACGACCTAAGCAAGCGCCTCGACGCATGTGTGTCAGACGAACGCGCAGCAGGCCTATTAAGGGCTGTCATGAGTGGGGCATTGAACCCTGATGTGCCACCTCTGCTCTTGCCAATTATCAAAGAGGCCAGGTGAATACATGCCCCCCACACACACACACACACACCTCTGCTGATAGCCATTGACAAGTTACATAAAAGAGGGGCATCATCGGGCTCGGGTTCTTCTTGCTTTGTTCAGACGAGACATTTGAGCTTCAATTATTGCTGGTGTTGTGGGGGGGCGGGGGCGGTCATCAGTAATTCAGCACACATTAAACACACAATGGAGTGGAGAGGTGGCCCAGTGTTTCCATGAACCGTTGAGCGGTAAGGGCGAATGTTTGAATGGCTTGGGCTAATTATTTCCTTTTCACGCCGGGCTCGGGTTTCACACAGACGAGCGCTCGACTTGCATTGTCGATGCATTTTGGTGACATGGTGAAGAAGATGAGCGCGTCTTGAGTGCCACTTAAAACAAGACTTTTTGCGGGTGACTTCAGTCAAATTGAAGATGAAAACTCATTCAATGCCAAGAATGGGGTTTTTTTTCTGAATCCAGGCATTCAATCCCGGCCGGGTATGTGTTTGTTTTTTGTTTTTTTTCATGTCCTACGGTAAGCTAAAGAAGGGTCTGAAAATTAAATCGCCGGCGCTGAATGATGAACATTCGCAAAATATGAACGTAAAAGGACCAATTTTGATTCCAATGTCTTCTTTCATCAGAACGTGAATGCACCCTTTGACGCACCCTGTCACCTGATCGATCAGCTGTCGTGACCGCTCTCCCTGAAAGGGATCGAATATTGGAATGAAAGAAAGCTTCTGAATTGAATGCGCCACGTTATTCTGTTCCTTCTGAAAGAAAACGTTGACTGTGGATTATGAAAATGGATGCATGCACTGAAGGATTAAGCATCGTTTTTAAGCACACTTAAAGCCTTAATCTTGGGAACATCCAAAGATCTGCACGCCGTGTATTTTCTGTTGTGGCTCTTTTTTTTCCCCCCCTTCGACCGTATATTTTCTACATTCCTGACTAAAAACCGGGCGCCCGAGTGTTGAACGGCAGCACGGCCGGCACCTTCTGCTGCTTATTAAACGTTTGAAAATATTCTGTCGAGAAATAATACTTCTGACACTAAGACATGCTCTCACATCACCAGAACGTAGCGAGCATACTTAAAAATTAATCCCCCCCCACCCCACCCCCCCTGGACCAAACATAGAATTTGGCTATTATGTTTAAAAGAGCGTCAACCTTAATTGTTGGGGTTCCATTTTGAACTGTGCACCTCCCCCCCACCCCCCCACTACCCCGACCCCGTCCTTGCGAAGGTTACGACGAAGCAGCAAGTGGGCCTATTCTCAGTTCAATGTACATGTGGAGCGAGAGCAGCGCTAATCCGGCCCCATCCTGTTAAAATGAGACACAAGCTGCCAGGTCGCCATCATGCGATGTGCAAACCCAACGCTGGCCGGAATGGAGGCATGAGCCTTCTCCTCAGTGAGACTGGATTTGATTAAAGCACATCTTACTAAACAAAACTTAGCACGCGCACCCTCCATTTTCGTGCGCGAGGCCACCCGTTTGCCTGTACAGTATATGGTGGACCAGATCTCAGTGACCTGCTTCTGGTTGGCTCTTTCAAAACAAGCACACCAGACACACTCACACAAGCCACCTTTTTCTGTTTTGGGGGGGCAGAATCTAATACTGTACTTGATGTCATTAACAAGAGAGCGACTGCAGATGACAAACACTGGTCAGGCATTTGTACACACAGACCAGCCACCACACTTGGTCCACCTGGACAGTCCAAAACCGTAACCCAGAACCCTAAACCGAAGCCTGAGATTCAATTGACAGCTTCTTTTGAGCACTGGAGAACCCAAGAACCCTTTTCGTCTTTAGAAAATGATGAATTATACATTAAATGACTGTTATATGTTCACTGAACACCAAAATATGTTTTTCCAAATATTTCATGCTTTAATCCTAATTTAGGATTCGGGCCAAATTTGACCCTTTGGGATTTAAGGGTAGCCTTTGAGTAGCAGGATTTATAGGGGCCAAATTAGACCCTGTGGGTTCCCCAGGGTTGAATTTATAAATATAGTGCGGCCCTTGGGAGATGTTTTAAAAACTTAATTGGCCTGTGGCCCAATTTTGAGCAAAAGAACTCAATGCAATGAAAAAAAACAAAAAGCTTGATGTACAGATGTACTTCAAAGCGCTACTTACACAAGGAAGTGGTAGAGGAAACATTTCAGTCCAGCGGGTCTCTCGAGGAAGTTGTAAACATCGCCCTGCATGCTCGTCTTCACGTACGGCCGCTGGAACTCCTTTTGGTGGCGATGCAGCCAGCTGGAACGCGGAAGAGGCGGCGGGAGAGGGGCCGAGGCCACGGGGAGCTGGCCGCGCAGCGCCGGATCCTTCGCCATCGGGCAGTGGGGGACACCTGATCCATTATTGACCGCCGCTGAGTCCAGTTCCAGTGAAACGGGAGCGTAGAGGTCCATGTCGGGCACGGGGGCCTCGCTCTTGCCGACCGCGGGTGGAGAATTGTCAGCATCCATCTCCTGGTCCAGGCTGAGGCTGAGGCTGGTGCCGGCGTAGCCGTTGGGGCCGCTTCGGGCGAAGGGGCCCGCCAACCTGTTGCCGTTGTCCCGCTGTAGGCGGCACGTCATATGGAAGGAGCGCGCCGTCTCTCCCCCATGTTGGTTCCAAACGTCAGAGGTGGAGCTGATGGAGGGTCCACGAGGGCCATGGAGCACTTGGAGGAGGTCATGAAGACGATCGTCGCGGGTTTCCTGTGTCGGATGAGCAATCACTCGGCGGGCTGCCGGCATGTGCGTCCATACCTGGGGTGGAACAGGTGATGTGAGATGTGACTGAAAGGAACTGCTTCCCTCTATTGTAAGGAGGACGCTGCATGAACAATGGCGGATGGAAATCACATGATTCCGCACTCAACTGAAGAGCGTAGAAGTTGTCAAAAAGTGGAGGGCTTTTGTTGGAACAAGGTCATTCATTCATTAAACCACGTCAAACCATGACAAAATTGTGTTGCTCCCAACACAATTTTTTTTGCATGTACAGTGGAACTGTTCATGGTAGATGGAGACCAGGCCAGATTACAAGTCGCAAAAAATCTGCACATAATGGACACACATTGACAGGAAAAAAACATGCAAAAACATATTTTATTAACTTATAGTATATTGCTTGTGCTGAGAATAAATAAAACAAGATAAATTCTAACAGGACGCTAATGATAGCGGATAACAGATTTTTTTTAAAACACTATTTTTTTGCTGGTGGTTTTTAGGTTAGCACAAAATAATTAAAAAAACAAAAAATATTTCCTGTTGCCCAAAAAATCATATACAAAAAAAGCGAAAAAAAAGGCCACTAATGTGGAAAATCTTGCTTCTCCAAATCACGTGCATCATTGTGAATACATAGTGTCAACGTCGAGGCCATTTTCACAAAGTAAGGATTGGAAAGTACAGTCTGCACGCCCCCATTAGGTTAAAAATATACTTTTAAGTGGTTAGGAAAATATACACTTACGGAAAGTAGACACCAAAAATGTGATCATGGTGTTTGTACGCTGTCCATTGGTTGAATACCTTCAAACGTCAATATAGCCTTCGCCGTGGCACAAGTTCGACTTGTAAAATAAAATTCAGGTGAAAAGTAAATCCAAATATGATTCACCGAGTTTTATGTAGAAGAAAGTAAATAATCACCCAATAGCTACGCTCACAAAAAAAAGGAAAATAAACATATAAACAACGCACTCGCGTTTAGGTCGGTGTCCGTTTGCGGGACTTTGAAGTGCATCAATGGCAGCAAGAGCCTGTGCGTTATGCTGAGTTCAATGCTACTCGGGATTTTTCAGTTCCGATGATATCCTCCACGTTTGTTTGTTTGTTTGTTTGTTTGTTTGTTTGTTTGTAAATACGGATACTTTGGTGTGCGGAGGACATTAAATAATTTAGTTTTACGAGAGTGATGAACGTCTCACAATTTTGCCAAAAGGGGCTCACAAAAACAATGCCTTTTCCAAATACACTGGCTTCGCATTTATCGCGTATATCATACTCCCTTTTAAATACGGTATACGCTAGGAATTGAATTATAAAGAAATGAGCACAGAGCATACTCGGTACATTACCGCATTCACATTCGCCGTTTGGAAAAAGAGTGGTTTGTCGGCATCCGTAGTGACTGAAGAAACATGGCTGCTCACACGAGCAAGACGATACTGCTGTCCTTAAGTCGATTAAACGTCGTCGGCGTTGGACCACCGAATTTGTCGAGCAGAATGACATACGCCACAGCATTGTCGACAACCTCGGCTGGAAATAAAAGCGAGTATTGCATATGCCTTTGCTGTCGTTCACGTTCAATCGGTTTAGTAGGTCCGTGCTAAGCTATAGTGTTGCACTATAGGAGGTCACTTCAAGTATAGTACGCGTCTAATTCTTTTTTTTATTCAGGCGACATTATCGATCTGGTGGCTTGTAAATTAAATTGAGAACACGTGCATTATTTAACGCGAGTCGAATATGTGATATGTCAGACGTCTCCCTCGGCACACATTGATTACGTCACGAACGAGATACTGTTCACGTGCGCCGCTTTATTTACCATCAATAAAATATGGACATTAATTAGCACATATCAATTCTCTCTCTCTCTCTCTCTCTCTCTCTCTCTCTCTCTCTCTCTATATATATATATATATATATATATATATATACAATGTTATAATTTCTAGTCTTTGGCTGCGAGAAATCACGTGGTTCTTACTACTACAGTTCTCAGGTGTTTAGCATCCATCTTAAGTTAACTGACAAACTCTGTAGTTTGCACGTGTTGTGATCATTATTTTGTAATTTCCCCAACATCATTCATTTCAGCTCTTCCTGAGCGAGGCGGTAGAGGAACTTTCACCAAAAGGCCCAGAAGAGATGTACGTTTAGATACGATTGAAAGAACCCCCTTGTGAGGGCAGCGAATATGAAGATGTTGCTAATTTGTTCTGTTTGTGTTTGGGTCGGGCTCTCAGCCAGGACCGCCAAGGACGGACAAGATGGCAGAGGACCAAGACTGGACGTCCGTCTACCCGGCAGCGGCCCCCTTCAGAGCTGGCACTGTGCCCCTCCCTGTGAGGATGGGCTACCCTGTGAAAGGAGGGGTCCCTCCAGAGAAGAAGGGCAACCTGGAACTGATCAAGGTTAGATGCTGTATTGATCATTTCTGGGGAACAGCATAAGATGTTCATGTTTAAAATCTGGTGACGCCTTGCTTCTAACATGTACACAATCATGAACCGATATGACATAAACGACTTTAGTCAGTACTCACTGTCAATTATTCAATGCAAACCACCTTTACATGGGGCTAAAAAAAAAGACCTTATATGTTTATTTTTTTGTATTATGACTGTCATAATTGGGCATGCTCACTTTGCCATGTTCTTTTTCCTCATTTGACAGATTCCCAACTTTCTCCACTTGACGCCAGTAGCCATCAGGAAACACTGTGAAGCTCTCAAACGTATGCATGATGCCTTTTTTTTTTTAACTTATTGTAAATGTCAGCGTTAATGATGACTACAAGTGTTGGCCGTGGTTTGCTAGCGTTTTGCAACGCGTGGCCATCCGCGTTGGACACAGACGCCAAGTGCGAGCGGCACTTCCCCATCCGGGTGGAGAGCCGCGACTACGTGTCGGCTGGCATGTCCTTACGAAACCCCGCCGCTCGCGTTGTTCATCTACGTGTGAGTTTGACTCCCTTTTTTTTCTTTTTTTTTTTCTTCTTCTTTTTCATCCGGGTGTTTTTTTTTTGTTTGCTTGTTTTGTGTTGTTGTGCAGGTGAAGCTGTCCAGTTTGAACCTGGATGACCACGCCCGGAAGAAAATGCTCAAACTGGTCGGGGAGAGGTACTGCAAAGACACGGACGTCCTCACCATCACTACCGACAGGTGAACACTCGCACACTCCTCCTGGTGACTCTCCCCAACACAAAACTCACTTTTTCTTTGCGTCCCTCAGCTGCCCACTGAGACAGCAGAATTACGACTACGCCATGTATCTGCTGACCGTCCTTTACCACGAATCCTGGGTGAGTGCAAATACAGCCAAACATTTGAAAAAGCGTCTGCTGACCTTTAGCTCAAACAATGACCGGCACAGTTCTTGTGCAAGTGTTGAGATGGTTTTTTTTTTTTTGGGTAACGCTAGCCCTCAAAGAGTGGGCTTGTTAGCCACCACAATCGAGGTGACTGTATATGTCCACTTGAGCCAATGAGGCTGAAAAATCCGGCGTCCAGCCTTTCCTGAACTTGCCGGTACAAAACAAGATGAAATAAAGAACTCAAAGAATTCAAATGTTTTGCACATAAAAGTTGAAAAAAAAATTGCGCCGAAATAGTTTTTAAGAGTAAAATGCAAATGTATGTCAAATTAAAGTGACCGTAAATGCAACTGAACTCTACTTAGTGATTCTTTAGCATACCACATGAGTTTTGTCATAAATATGTTTTTTTTTTTATTCAATTCAAAATGCATTCACATCTATTTTCTTATCTTTTGAATAGAAATGCCATTTCTTTATTTTTATTTTTACATTTTATTGTATTTTGCATACATTTTCAGTTTAATCATTTTTTCGGTTTAAGTCTTACATTGTTTAAGACTATCGAAGCAGATTTGACTTATTTAAATGTATTTTGCTTTCTCTATAATTTGCATAATTGACACCCATTGAAAACCATTGGAGGGAGAGAAAAATCATTTTTAAAATCCACACAAAAAATGGGAGGAACCCCCACCCCCAAAAATGACAAAATATTCAAACTCTAGGTGAAGACACAGGTGCAGAACCATGAGTATGTGGGGGCCCACTTTGAAAGTATTTTTATTTTAATTAATTTAATAACATGTTAGCGTTTTCTATTTATTCAAATGTACTTTATTTTTTTATGTATTTTTCAGATTATTAAAATCTATTTAAAAAATACAAATCAACATAACATTTTTAATACTTTTACATGGTTGTGATGCATTTTAATATTTTGTAATATTTATACATTTTTGTGCCTTTTCAATTGACTATTATTTATCAATTTTATTGAATGCATTTCTTTGCATTTCTTTTGTATCCTATTTATATTTGTTATATAATTGTACACATTTATGCCGAGTATTTTGGTCACCATACCCCCTCCTCCAAAAAACATTACCCAATTTTACAATATTGTAAGCGTGCCCCCAAAATATATATATATATATATATATATATATATATATATATATATATATATATATATATATATATATATACACACAAGTATATTGTGACATGAAGTCTAATAGCAGCTAATCCCATTTTGCTTTCTTCAGAAAAGCGAGGCGTGGGAGGCCGAGAAGACGGTAGCAGACATGGAGGAGTATTTGTGGGAGGGCAGCCCGTCCGAGAAGAACATCTTGGACACGCTGTCGCTCGAGGCGGACAGCGGCGAGGAAGAACGCCGGCGTCTGCTGGGAACAAGCGAAGTGCAAGAGTACAAGCGCTCGGTCAGCAGACTGAAGAACCAAGGGGACAGCGAGAGCGCCATGTTGGAGTACAAAGAGGCCGTCAAGAGAGTGCTCAAAGTCTGACGCATCGAGAAAATCGATGAGTGTATTGCTTGACGACGTTGTTGCAACATCGTTAATACAGTCTGGTGTCCTCATGTACTTTTTTTTTTTTTTTTGTGCTTTTACCAAAATAAAAACATGAAACTGGCAGCAAATGTCTTGGATTTGTGAGTCAAGATGTTGGGGAACCCAAAAGAAAAAATGGTCCAAAGCAGTAAAATTCAAGATCGGAACTCCCTTCAAAACTTTTCAGTCAGTCGTCGCCCTCTGTGACCAGGTCGTACTTGATCAGACGCGTGGTCTCTCTTCTCCCGGACGTACGGTAGCATTTCATCCTCCTCCTGCTGCTCCTCTTCGCCCTCCACCTTGAAACCAGCCAGACTAAACAGCCCAGCAATACGGCCACGCAGGCGACCAGAACCACCAGCAGGCCGTGATACCCGGGTCCCGAATCCACCAAGGTGTCCTCTCCGCCTGGAGTTGAACCTCGCGCTTGGATTGACGTCTGGGTGCTCGGTTCATTGGTGTCTGACTCGTTTGACGACGATTGGGTGCTCGGAGGATTGTTTGTGTCTTGCTCTTGAAAGGACGATTGGCTGTCTGGGTCTTGAAACGACGCCTGGCTGCTGTGCTCGTTGGTGTCTTGCCCTTGAAATGACCTCTGGGAGCTTGGTTGACTCGTTTCTTCAACCGACCTCCAGGTGCTTGAATCGTTGGTGTCTTGACCTTGAAATGACCTCTGGGAGCTTGGTTGACTCGTTTCTTCAACCGACCTCCAGGTGCTTGAATCGTTGGTGTCTTGACCTTGAAATGACCTCTGGGAGCTTGGTTGACTCGTTTCTTCAACCGGCCTCCAGGTGCTTGAATCGTTGGTGTCTCGTCCTTTAACAGCCGATTGGGTGCTCGGTTCGTTGGTGTCTGGCTCGTTTGACGACGATTGGGTGCTCGGATTGTTTGTGTCTTGCTCTTGAAATGACGTCTGGGTGCTTGGTTGGCTAGTTTCTTCAACCGACGTCCAGGTGCTTGAACCGTCAGTGCCTTGACCTTTAACAGCCGTTTGGGTCCTTGGATCATTCGTGCCTCGCTCTGTAAAGGACGGTGGGGTGCTTCGATGGTGGGATTCTCGCTCTTTAGCCAACATTTGGGCGGTTGGATCATTGGTGTCGACGGTGCCTGCGGTCGTGGGGAGGAAAGTAGGGGCTGGCGGGGCGTGGTTAGGAACCAAGGTGGTGGATGAAGGAGGTGTGGTCGTCTGGAACGTGCGGACGGATGACCGAAGAGGTTTCGGGGTGACTGTTGAGGATCTCCCGGTGGTTTTCCGGGTGCTGGAGGCGGTTGGTTTGATGGTGGCAACAGGCGGCGGCGGATGGAAGAACTGTCGCTTGTCCAAGGGAAGCAACTCAGAGGCGTTGACGCGACCCACGCGGATGTTGGAGGCCAGGTGTTTGCCAAACACCAACAGGTCCGGATCCACACCTGAACAAGTCATTTGACGTCTTCACACTCACTCATTCAATGCCAGATTCCAGTCCGACATGTTTGATAGACTGTCAAGACACTCAAGCTCATGGACTCCTGGTTGACAATTCCCCATTATGTTGTTGAATTAAAAAATGCACCTTTAAATTTCATACATATGTATACTTACCTTTGGTGACATTGTAGAGGACAGCCTCGGCGCTGCGGCTGATGACGCAGCTCTCCAAAGTCGGACAGTGCAGGTGGCAACAGTTGTCATGCGTGGCGTCCAAGTGAAACACCGCCACGTTGCACGAGGGGCTCAAAGAAATAAAGACACAAGCTTGGTTCACCGAGCATCAAAAAGCACTTGAACGCCGCACGGCAACTCACCATTCGACGTCAGGCAACAAGTGCGGCCGCATCTCAGCGCGCTCTCCTCCCGGTAAGTCCTCAGCAGCCGCGCCCCTTGCCTCTCGGACTCCTCCAAGTCCACGACGATTCCCGTGAAACTCCGAATCCAGCAGTTTTTGTAGTAAGAAGTGGGCGAGCAGCGCGACTCGGCGCGCCGCGCCACGAGCAAAAGCGTCAGCAAGGCGCGTGAGACGTTCATGGTACCGCCGCGCGTAATTGGAAATCGGACTATCGTTAGTGGGGGGAATGCTTATTCACGCGCGCGCTCGCACACACACACGCACACACACACACACACACACACACACACACACACACACACACACACACACACACACACACACACACACACACACACACACACACACACACACCTTCAAGTGAGTCATTGATACGCACCTGGAGGAAGAGACGCCCAGCCATGGGTAAAAACTACCAACTTCTGCCTTTTACATTGCATCATCAATGATTCGACGAGATTTGTTTTTCAGTAATATTAATTACACTGGTTACCAGTATTATTATTATTTTTACTATATATTTTTTTAGTATTTATATTAACTAGTATGGACTATGCGACATAATAATGAAAAATACAATAACATCAAATAACCTGATGGCGCCATGGATTTGTGTGATGCAAAAAAACATTAAAATAACTTGCTGTTGCTACCGATTTGGTTTCAAAATTTAAAAAAAGATGAATATTTTTTTAAAAAGCACATTCATGTAACATGAAAACAAAGAAAAATGCACGCCTAGTCATTTTTGTAAGAAACACTTATATTTTCATCGGACACTTCAGGGCAAGGAGACAGTCGACCTCTGCAATCCACATACAGATCCAACTGTGCTGTGCTTCAAGGTAGCCGTGTTATCACTTTTACTATTATTATCGTCATTATGTGCCTTTTTTTTTTGTTATTGTTGTTGTTGGGAGTCTTAAGACAACACGGGAGACATTCAAACAGCAAACACACCAACACAAAAGGACCGCCACTGATCACGTCCTCAGCCTCCCTCGTCTCGTCGTACGCGTGGCAGGTTTACAAGGTCATTATTCAAAGAGCACACACGTGATTGGCACTGGGACAAAAACAACAACAACAAAAAAAAACAATATAATAAAACAGGTTGTGCAATTTTCTGCCTTACACTTTCAGTTAGGTGTGTGCCATTCTTCTTTCAGTCAGTAGGTGGCACCCTGAGTCAGCCAAACTCCTGCACATGCATGACAATCAAAGCAAAAACAAGCTCTAGCAGAATCATATTTTTTTTTAAAAAGAAGAAGAAAACACCAACGACAATGCTCTCATGCAGGTCTTTTCCGAGGCCAGGCTTTGGTATGAAGACCCCAGTGCATCATGGTCCTTTCCTGTCACTGTCAACGCACCGAGCCTGGTTCCCCGTTCTTCGCAATCCTCAGTAGTGTCGTTCGTTCGTCCCTGGGAAACGTTCGGGACCCCTCGAGCCCGAAGCTCGCCGAGGAGTGCGCGCGCGCGTCTTTGTGCGGAGGAGCGGCGACGTTGCCGCGGCGGTGTCAGTCTTTGACGAGCCGGTAGATGTGATGCTGGGCGCCGTGCTCGCTCGTGGACACTTCAAAGACGTAAGCGACGCACAGCAGCGTCTCCAGGGTGTCCCTGTTGGACACCACCTGGGCGGGACAGCAACAAGAAGTGTGTCACGCGTGTGTCATCCTCTGAGTCAAGGTACCAAACGTGAAACTAATCAATAAGAATACTAATAACTCCGATGGCTAAATGTTAACATATAATGGGAAACGCCACGGGCGGGCTAACGAGTAGCACATGGAACCCTTTAAGCAATGCATATTTGAACACAGACGGTGGAGCAACGCATGTTGATGGAAAATATGACAATACTCACAGGCATCTATTATTTATCCTCTGAAAAGAGCGACTAATATGCCAGGGGCAAAATTCAGAGGTTGCAAAATTTTATCTAGTAGAAGGAAAAGTGCGGAGGCATTTTAGGGGGGTGCAAAATAAAATAAAAAATAATTACGTTGAAGTAAAAGTCAAGCGGTCAGTCTTTGGGGATTTTTCTTTTCTTTTTTTTTTTTTTTTTGGGGGGGTGGGGGCCAAAACGTCAGATAAAGATAGGAGTAGGTAAGTATGTTTGGGGCGGAGGGGGTTCTCTTAGGGGGGCACAACATTTAAAAAGATTGATAAAATGACATGAATAGAAATAGAAGGGGTCAAGTCACCCCGGGAGAAAAAATGTGGAGGGTACATTTCATCCAACAGAGGAAGTAAAGGGGGTGCTCACCATGGGGGCAAATTTCAAAAGAGGGAATAAAACAAAGGCTGGCCCCACCCGTGGGGGGCAAAGTTTTCATTGAACAAAACACAGTAGTTGAGGTAGTCCAAATAAATGTGACTGGGGAGGAAAATTTGGGGGAGGGGGCACAATTTCAGAGTTTGTTCGTCCGTTCGACAATTTTCAACAGGCTTTAAAATGGATTTAAGAGTCCATGTTGATCATGGCCGCACATTGCAACGAGGTTTTTTCATAGACTAAAACTGTGCGTGTATCTCCAAAAACCCCAAAGTGATGCCCGGTGCTGGAAACGTCCGCAATGTGACCCACAACTGGACTTCACTTGTGCATCATCGAATGAGCAATAACTACGGTGGCCCTGAAGGACGACATAGTCGTACTGTATGCCCCCTGACGCTGCGGCATGCAACAAGCGCACGCTTTGTTCGATCCACGACGCGCAATTGTCTGACGCTGAATACGCAGCTTGTTGAATGCTGATGCATTTTGCTGAAACTGTGTGTGTGTGTGTGTGTGTGTGTGTGCGCGCGTTTCAGAGTCAATAGGAAGTAAATCAGTCCATTGAGAGGCCCCGATGACATGCTGTCATGTTGTCGGCCGCGTGGGCTCAATATGGCCTTTGTCCCTCTGCCAGGAGGAATGCGACCGCCATTGTCTTTGAAGCCTTCCGTCCGCCATCTTGGAGCCCGCGTCGGACCTCCAAGAACTTAGTCCAAGCGTCGTCGGAGTCGGTTGAGCGGCCCCGACCAATCACGAGCACTTAACGAGCTGTTATCGCGCAACCGTCGGCAATCTTTGGTTCCCCGATCACATCTTTCAGCACTTGACAAATTCAAAATTGCACGGCGCATAAATGTTGCACTGCAGATGAGGCCCATTCAAGGAGCCCCATCGCATATATATATATATATATATATATATATATATATATATATATATATATATATATATATATATATATATATATATGTATATATGAATGCAGATGATGAGATTGGGAGGCCAGCCCCAATGAATGAAATGCTGAGCAAGGCAGCAACTGACCTGAAAGCTAAGATCATGGCGAGGATGAAAGCTGGGCAACCTAGAAACCGATTACAACGGCTATGTGAAGTACCACCTGAAAGTCTCATGGAAAGTGTGAATGCAGCACTGAGGGCGATTCCTACCACAACGATCACCGAAACCAATGAGCTGATATACGCTTCAGCATCAGTGATCCTAGAAATCCTTGGCTATCGGAGCAACTATGAGACACGTTACCCACCATGGAAAAGACGGTTGGAGGCTAAGATCAAGGAGGCTCGGAAAGATGTGAGTCAATTGACGGAGGCCCAGAGAGGTGTGATGAAAAGGCCGATTCCTGAGAGGTACACCCAGATGACCATACCTGAAGCACTCGAAACTGCCAAACAAAGGCTCCAAGCCTTGTCCAGTCGCCTAAAGAGGTACACGAAAGAGAATGAGGCCAGGCGAATAAACAGGCTGTTCGCAACACAACCTGCGAAAGTGTACGCTCAGTGGCAGGGTCCTAACAGCAGAGCTGACCCACCAAGACTGGAAACTGAAAGGTACTGGAAAGGAATATGGGAGAGGGAGGCTGCACATAACAGCAGTGCACAATGGCTGGTGACCCTGAGAGAGGAGCACAGCAACCTCCTGAGCAGAACCCAGTTACCATAACAGTGGCAGACATACAGGAAAGAGTCTCAGATATGAAAAACTGGACAGCACCAGGCCCGGACATGGTACACACCTACTGGCTAAAGAAACTCAAAGCACTCCATGAGCGCCTAGCAACACAAATGAACCAGTTGCTGAAGGATGGGACTCACCCAGGATGGCTAACTGAAGGGCGAACGATCCTGATCATGAAGGATCCCTCAAAGGGTACAGTCCCATCCAACTATCGGCCAATAACCTGTCTCTCCACAACATGGAAGCTCATGTCAGGCATCATTGCGGCTAAGATAAGTGGACACATGGATCAATACATGAGCGAAGCACAGAAGGGCATTGGTAGAGATACCAGAGGAGCCAAACATCAGCTCCTGGTTGACAGAACAGTCGCACAAGACTGCAGGTCCCGACATACCAACCTGTGCACAGCCTGGATTGATTACAAGAAAGCCTACGACTCGATGCCACATACATGGATCACTGAATGCTTGGAGTTGTATAAGGTGAACAGGACCCTAAGAGCTTTCGCTGCGAACTCGATGAGGATGTGGAAAACCACACTTGAAGCCAATGGCAAGCCACTTACCCAAGTGTCCATCAAATGTGGCATATACCAAGGTGATGCACTCTCCCCACTGCTGTTCTGCATAGGACTGAACCCCTAAGCCAAGTAATCACCAAGACAGGCTACGGATACCGCCTCAAAATGGAGCTACGATCAGTCACCTCCTCTACATGGATGACATAAAGCTGTATGCTAAGAGCGAAGGGACATAGACTCCCTGATCCACACAACCAGGATCTACAGCAGCGACATCGGGATGTCATTCGGGCTTGAGAAATGTAGTCGGATGGTGACTAAGAGAGGAAAGGTAGTCCGCACTGAAGGGGTCTCACTCCTGAAGGAACAATAGCAGACATTGAGGACAGCTACAAGTACCTCGGTATACCACAAGCCAATGGCAACCTCGAACTGGCAACAAGGAAAGCGGCTACGGCCAAATACCTCCAGCGGGTGAGGCAAGTCCTAAGAAGCCAGCTCAATGGCAAGAATAAGACCCGGGCAATAAACAGCTATGCCCTGCCAGTGATCAGATACCCTGCAGGAATAATCAGGTGGCCAAAGGAAGAGATTCAGACCACGGATGTTAAGACCAAAGCTCCTAACCATGCATGGAGGGTTCCATCCCAAATCCAGCACCCTGAGACTGTATGCAAGCCGAAAGGAAGGAGGCCGGGGACTAGTGAGTGTGAGAGCCACTGTCCAGGATGAAACATCCAAGCTCCATGAATACATCAAGGAGAAGGCTCCAACGGATGATGTACTCAGAGAATGTCTCAGACAATGGGGAACAGAGGATGAGGTGCTGGAAGAGGGACCATCATGGGAGGACAAGCCCCTACACGGGATGTACCACCGGACCATAAGTGAAGTGGCTGATCTCAAGAAGTCCTATCAGTGGCTAGAGAGGGCTGGCCTGAAGGACAGCACAGAGGCACTCATCCTGGCTGCTCAGGAGCAGGCCCTGAGCACCAGAGCCATTGAGGCCCAGATATACCACACCAGACAAGACCCAAGGTGTAGGTTGTGCAAAGAGGCACCCGAGACGATCCAACACATAACTGCAGGGTGTAAAATGCTGGCAGGAAAGCCTACATGGAACGCCATAACCAGGTGGCTGGCATAGTCTACCGAAACATCTGTGCCGAGCACGGACTGGAAACCCCAAGGTCAAAATGGGAAACACCTACCAAGGTGGTGGAGAATGACCGAGCGAAGATCCTGTGGGACTTCCAGATCCAGACTGACAAGATGGTAATGGCGAACCAACCGGATATCGTGATCATTGATAAAGGGCAGAAGAAAGCCGTTGTAGTGGATGTAGCGGTCCCAAGTGATGGAAACATCAGAAAGAAGGAACACGAGAAACTCGAGAAATACCAAGGGCTCAGAGAGGAGCTGGAGAGAGCCTGGAAGGTAAAGGTGACAGTCGTGCCTGTGGTGGTCGGAGCACTCGGGCAGTGACCTCCAAATTAGATGAGTGGTTGCAACAGATCCGGGAACAACATCAGACATCTCAGTCCAGAAATGTGCAGTGCTGGGAACAGCAAGGATACTGCGCAGAACCCTCAAGCTTCCTGGCCTCTGGTAGAGGACCCGAGCTGAATGGGGGACGGACACCACCCAAGGGGTGAGATGAGGATTTTTTTTTTTTTATATATATATATATATATATATATATATATAGCATATTTATATATAATTTTTTTCATGTTGGCGAAGAGTTAATTTTTTTTTCTTAAAGTCTAAATTTGTGCCGATTTCAAGTCCAAAGCAATGAAATGTCGCCATCTACAGGCATCGATGAGTCATGACACAAACAAGCTGGGCGAAACTCTCTTCCATGCCGACCCCGTAGGAAACTCGAAGGATACTCAAAGAATACATTGATTGACGGCCGTGAATGTTTAGATTCCACCTGATGAATATTAATATGTGCAGCAGTGAATCAAGCAAGGCGGCGCTCCCACCACTAACCCCTCCCTCTTAAGCGTTTTGTTTCCACGTGTATGATGTGCAACACAAAAAAAATATATCGAGCAGAATGCAAGCAGAAAATTGTGCGTACCTGCAGGATGGTGAAGTTCTCCAGGACGCTGTTCATCATGTATTTCTCGGGCAGGTGTTTGAGCTTGTGGATGAAGTTGATCATGTACTCGCACAGCGGGGAGCGGTGGATGCGGAACATGTAGCGGCCGTTCTCGAAGCGGGCGTACTCGGTCTGAGCGAGCGAAACAAAATGAACACCATTTTCAAGGGCGAACAGCATCGCGATATGTTTTGCGGGTAAAAAAAAAATGTGATGAAGTGTAATAAACGTAATGCAATCAACTGTATGTCATCCAGCATGTGAGCGTACTGGACCGGACAATAGACATAATTCATGTGACAAGACTAATCAAATCACGATGTCGCTAAGTGTCATCGTGAGGCGGACTGAGGCGTCAACCCAAGGCTGTGTGTGTTTATATTGTATATGATAATCCATCAGGTGCAGGTGGGGGCAGGGCCTCCATTGTATTCATTTACCGGGAAATGTGAGTGTGAGTCATCAAGGGGATTTTTATTTTCCCCCCCTTTCGTCATGTCAACTTCCTGACCGCAGCTCAGCACCGGTTGACTGGAATCCGCCGCAAAGTCTTACGTCACGTGCGCTCGCTCTCCTTGAATGATTCAAGACTTCCCAGAATGAGAAAGTAGTCGCAAGCGCTCCGTGTTTTAAAGAGGGTATATAACGAGTATCTCCAGAACTTTCCGCCGGAATGAAACTGGAATACGGCGGGACAAGTGTCTATTGTGTCCCGTGGAAATGAAACAACCCTTTAAGCGTGTTACACAAGCCACTGCACTTTGGCTGCAAACAACAGGATTGATTTAACGCTTGCCCATGCAGCATTTGTTGGCTCTCACTTCAGGATAGAAGAAGCCCAGGCCTGGAATTACAGCGGACCCTTAAAACTAAACACAAAGCAGTCCAGGAGACTGTTTGACCTTTTTTTTTTCCTGGTTTCAAATACATTTTTGGCTTCAGTCATAACGGCCCTCCAAGGGAAACGGTAACTAAAATGTGTTTGGTTTAGAGTGTTCCATTAACCTGCTATGCATGTTTTTTGGAATGTGGGAAGAAACCGGAGTACCCGGAGAAAAGCCACCCAGGGACGTGGAGAACATGCTCCACACAGGAAGGCCGGAGTCAAAACTGAACCCTGCACCTCCACACTGTGAGGCCAACGTGCTACCAGTCTTTTCAGGGTATTCCTAAGTTAGGCTTTAATATTTGGGTGTTCTGTGAACTGATATGGGCGGTCCGGTGGACGAATGGTTCGTGCGTCAACCTCACAGTGCAGAGGTTGTGGGTTCGATCCGGCTCTGGCCTTCTTGTGTGGAGTTTGCATGTTCTCCCCGTGCCTGTGCGGCTTTTCTCCGGGTACTCCGGTTTCCTCCCGCATTCCAAAAACATGCATGGCAGCTTGATTGACCACTCTAAAATTGTCCCGAGGTGTGAGTGTGAGCGCGGATGGTTCTTTATTTCTGTGTGCCCTGCGATTGGCTTGCAACCGGTTCAGGGTGCCCCCCCCCTCTTACTGGCACCCCCGCAACCCTTATGAGGATGAAGCGGATCGGAAAATGGATGAATGGATGGACACAATATATCGACACTCCTCGATAACGTGCCCCCCTGGACTTGTCCTTACCTCCACTTTTTCCACCACCTGCTTGCCAAAGGAGCAGACTTTGGTGGACGAGGTGATGATCATGCTCTCGGAGCTCTCGTACTGGCTGGAAACCCCGTAGAAGAAGCTGCTGTCGTCCTGCAGGTTCACACTCAGGTCCGCCTGCGGGGGGGAAGAAACAAAAAGCTCTCGCTCAATTTGAGGCCTTCATTCGGATTTTGGGGTGGAAAAAACCCGATATGCATGTTCCTCTGGATATGTGGAGGGAATAAATAAATCAATCAATCACAAGAAAAAATAAACTCTCCAAGATCTTGTACAAAGTCTTCCAAGGAGAGCAGTTCCTGGTGACTTCCATCAAGCAGCGCGAGTCTGTTTGAGAAAGAATCTTGACAGCTCAGTCACGCTTGAGAATAAATTCTCCGCAAAGCCACGAGGCATCCAAAGTGCCGATCCCAGTTGACCTTGGCTAAGGCTGCCAAAGTAGCCTCGAGATTCCAAAGATGCTGTGTGTGTCTCCTTCCTGGGTTGGATTCATGAGGAACAACACTTTGGGCCTGGTGATGGTGCAATTCCCGACGATACTGTAAATGCACTTTGAGAATCCAAGAGAAGTGCTTGTACACATCCAAAGTAGCGCTCATATTTTACAGCTGGAGTAAATTTGAGTGTTCAAACAAACATGTTGCCTACGGCGATAGCTAGCTAAACCGTACATAAACCGCAGACCGCAATTCCAAAACGCATGAGAATGTGTTCATTCATTCAATGGTCATTTCAAACTGCACCGAAGCAACACTTCCTTGAGACTAATTACTACTTTTCCCACGAGCTGGGATTTTAACAGCATCCTCTGGCATCTGAGGGTGTTACAGAAAGAGTTATTCAGTAAATATCTGCGCATTAGGGCCACAAAAAAACAAATTTAGTGAACAGCAATGAGTTGAGACTTCAATGTATGGAACTTTTCTACCTTCAGCACCGTCTTGTTGACAATAGCAGGGGCAACCAGGGGGGGGGTTCGGTATCTTGGACGTGGACGTGGAGGCTGAAGGGGGCGACGTACCACCTGAGCCAAGCCCCTCCCAATTCGGATTTCATATCGGCGCTTTAAGATAATACGCAGCTGCAACGGAGCAAAAAATGGTCCAAGGCACACAAAGCTAATTCAATTGGATGCCGCATTTGTAAACCATCAAATGTTTTAACGGCGATTTCTTAAGGTCAATTTGAGCCTCGAGTGCATGCAGATGCACCAAACACTTCATGTCGGAATTGGCGAGCGTAATCCGATTTTGGGTCCGACTCTCAACGTTGACAGCCGCCTGTTCCCCCACGCGTCGCCAACTAATGGGCCATTGAGACACTGCTCGGCCTCCTCATCTCTTCGTCGCCCCGTTCGTCTTCATCTGGGCCTCGTGTAATTCTTCTATTTGTCTTCATCCCCGAGGCCCGGCCACCATCGCCGGAGCCCCCATCGCCCGCCTTACGGCCTGCGAGGGAATTCATCCAATTACAATCAGCGGCATACAATTGGCTGATTAGATCACGCCGGGCCGGCCGGCTGTGCAACAATTTAGCAGAGGCAGCTCAAATCAGATTCCCTGGGCACTTCAAAAGCGTGCGACAATCTGTTAGGACAGGGCTACGGGCGCAAAGGAGGGGGGAGGGCGGGGAGGAGGGTGTCGGGCTGGCCGCTGGCCGACAGGGGCGTTTAGCGGAAATTGAATTTAAAATGCCATAGTTTTGGAAAGTGGGTCATCTGCCTGTCACCGTTGCCATGGCAACCTGTACCTCAGCACACACCCTGGGGTCACCACTTGCCCGGCGTGTCCTCCTTGCTCTTTATGAAGGTGAAGAGGACTGTTCCGATTGCCGGCACAGATCTATTTTATTGTTTGAATTCAAAGAGGCTTTTGTGAGATCTCCGTTTTAGAATGACAGCTGGAGATCTGTATTTTTTTTTCCCAGTTGTACCACGCGGAACCGCTCGGGTTTTCAGAAATTCAGCATGCAAAGGTTCCCAAAAAGTAGACCCCATTTTATATGCTGGGTTTTTTAGCCTACATTTCCAGCGTGAGGTCAATTCATTTGAGTGTGGAATCAAAACAAGACTAAAATTGAGAACGTGAGAAAAATAAATAAATAAATAATATATCAATAGGTGTTCATCTGTAGTACGATACAGTTTGACGCCGAGAGCAAGACCCCTTTTCCAACAAGCAGAGCCGTTCAGTTTAGCATGTACAGAGTTCCCCCGCCCCAATTTTTTTTTAACCCGGCCATGTTCAATGTGGCTGGCGCCAGTGTTGAGGCGATTGGTTGCCATGACAACTAAACTATAATTTTTGTGAAGGTGCGTTTGTTTCCATGTGAACCTTCATTATTTATGTTTTTCTTTCAATCTTTTTTGAAGATGCTATTTGGAATGTTTTCTCGAGGATCATTTCCGGTTCAGGGTCACGTGTGGCGGACAGCAAAGGAGTTAGGGAGAAAGATCGAGAAAGAGACGAAGCGATACCATCTGGTCGACTTTATTTTAGATGATCTACTTTCGTTTTAACAAGGTGCACGCGTATGTATTTTTGTTTTTGCTTATTTACTTAATGTTTTGTCAAAGAGATTATCGTAATGTCGATTGTTGTTTGAAATGTGTTTGGAGTTTTCACGGTGTTCCACGAATAAAACCTATTTGGACCTCAGTTCGTGGCGTCGTCCTTGACCGGCGTGGATACGTTCAGTTTAACACACGTTCGTTGGCAGACCAGGAGCAGAAGTACGGCATGCTGATTGGTCAAGAGAAGTGTCGCTCATGAATGAACTGCTCCACATTGAATTCATTCTCGCTGCTGTAATGTCTCCTATCCCAAGAGCGCTCAGCCGAATACCAATCGGAATCGTGCTATGGCAAACCGAACTGGAACTTGGTGAAAACCTGGCTTAGGGTGAACCTCTCGGGAGGGGGCCGACCCTGCAGCGACTTAATATTTCATTGACTGACTGATCTCTTTCTCTGGTTCACACCACAAGTCTCCATTTCTATCTCCTCACTTTTATGAGAGTCTCACTCCCCCCCTTTTTTCCGATGATATACGGATGACAGGTCTCATCTTGCCCTCGTTCAAATGCCACCCGGGAATCTGACCAGCTGCCTTTCCCCAAAGGCCCACCTAAGACCACTTCCAAAACGGTGTCACTCACAAATGTCCTTTATCCCGCCACGATAAATAATGCGGAAGTCCAACATGTGAGAAGGGTAACGCCATACATACAAAATCCATCTGGCAGGCACGAAAAGGCGAGGCGGTACTTTCAACTTGACATTCACGGTCCCTTGGCGACGCAAAGGGTCTTCTGTATATCTGACAATCATCCTTGATGGCCTTGCTCAACGCATCCACACGTTCATTTTCGACCACTTCTCCTGTTATGGGTCACCTCACCGGTGAGCTGGAGTCAATCCCAGCTGACTTTGGACAGGTCGGCGGTCAATCAAAGGGCACATGTAGACAAAATAAAATCACTCGCATTCACACCGACGGACGAGTTCGAGACTCATAAATAAAACGGTGCACACAAGTCTCCTGCTCATGTCAAGTTGATGTGAAATGAAAATAAATATGTCAACACAGTGGAAGCATTCATACAATTGTAGTATAAAAAAAAAAAAACAAAAAGAAAAATCAAGCCGTTGTGTCCGCTCTCAAACGCTGGCGGATACGTCTGCTGAATACGCTGAAACCACACCAAGCTCAAATATCAAGCGTCAATGGATACGACCTGGAAAACCGGATGCTACTTCATCGAGCATCTTTCTTATGCTTACACATGATTGAGCAGCAAAAATATATGCGCTAAAAGCTTCCGGTGGCAGGAATATGTCCCACTTGGTCGTCGCTGGGCTATTTCCGGGCATGTCAATGAGGAGCTCTAGTGGTCACGCCGGAGGACTAGCCAAAGGAATGGTGTATTTTCAGGGACTAGCCAAAGCTAACTATCGAACTGCATGTCGGAATTGCGCCGGATACCACTGATGCCAACAAAGGTGCTCAAGTTCTTACTGTAGATTGTGGGGAATGGGAGGGTTGGGGGGGGGGGCTCATGCCTGAGCCGAAGTGCATCACTCGGCACGTAGCCAACTTGAAAAAAAAATTAAGAACACGTAAGTGGCAAAAAAAAAAAGCATTTCTACAAAATATCGCTACAATTGAGTATTACATCGATCTTGGCACAATTTTCGCAAAAATCTTCAAACAAGTATAATGTGTTTCAAAACAAATCTTTTTATAAGGTCTTCAATGACTCATTTCGCCACTCAATCCGCTATACGGGGAAAGTCCAAACAGGCTAGCGGGCTTCCTGCGTATGCGGCCATAACTAGCGTAACCTTGCGATGATGACATGTTGGTTTGAAGCCAAGCTAGCTAAAATTGAATTGGTGACTTGGGGAAAAAATGTACAGCCACGAAAAAAAAATTAGGAGACCAAACTCCAAATGCCGTTCTTCAAAATGATGAAGCCGTATTATCTAAAGTTGCACGGGAACGGCCCTGGAAAAGCAATCGACTGTTGACAAAGTGGACATGGGCTTGCAGGGTTTCTTTATCGATATCAAAAATGAGTTCATAAGAAACAAACTAAGTAGGCTGACAAATTGGCTCTCCATCCCAAGACACGCCCTCCCCTTTCCTGCCGTGCCGCATACATGATAATCCGTTAATTCCTTGTCACTGCAGTGGCTCGAAGCTCGTCTAGGACAGTTTGGGGAGACGTGGTCACCTGACAAAAGAATAGTTATAGACCCCCCCGCATACTACTATTGGTAGTTGAACAACATCTATCGCTGAATTTATCTTCAATGCGGTCTTTAAAATTCATTTAAGGCCAAAGACATTTTTTTTTCTCGTCTGTCTTAAGTTGACTTTGGTCAATACACGCTTTGCTCTCTGGTGGTTCAATCTTATACGTGTATTTTGGGGTGGAGCTGCTCTATAAATAAGTACATAGGGAGGAGAAGTGGGGGTGGGGGGGAGTAGGGGCTGCCAAAGTGTTGGACTCGCACAGGGACAGGTGCCCGGGTTCACATTTCCTCTGGTGAAGTTCAGAGCTGCCAGTCTCCCCTCAAGGCTGCTTGTCACACACCTTCTCTTACACACATCATCAACATCATCAGAGGGAAAACGCTGTGTACTCCGCATCGATGCCACTTTTTTTTTTTTTTTGTGGTGCGTGTGGTCGGGTGATCACAGCGAGGACTGTGCTAACTGTCTGAATTGTCCTTAATGTCCTTTGACTGCAATACGTAAGCTCTCACAACACAGTTAACACTGCAGGACCATTAACAGCCAACAGGTGCAAGAAAACATTAACAGGAGTACGCATTGTACTTCACCCTAATGACTTTGGGAGGGGCCGTCGGCTCTGATGATGCCTCCAATTTAAGGATTTACCAGAGTATATGAACAACCGTATTTTCCGCACGATAGGGCGCTTTGGAGTTGAAGGCGCACCTTCGATGAATGGCCTATTTTAAAACCGTTTTCATATATAGGGCACAAGGCATTATAAGGTGCATAGGTTACAATAGTGGCTGCGGTTGCATTATGCATCCACCAGATGGAGCTACGCAAAGGGGTATACAATACAATACAATACAGCTTGATTGATATTGGAGCTTTCACAACCACTGCAGCTGTAACAATGCGCTTGTCAGAACATTTAAAATGTGACGTCCAAGAAATCGGAATATTGATCCATATATAAGGCTCATCGGATTACAAGTCGCACAGTCGACTTTTGGGAAAATGGAATGCTTTGAGGTGGACCTTATTGTGCGGAAAATACGCTACTTCATCTAATTTACGCATGATCGTAAGTCGAAAGGTGTTTTGTTTTTTTGTTTTTTACCCAGAACTTGACAAGGAAGAAAGCATTGTGCGGCCCCTTGTCGAAGAGCTCCTTCAGGCCTCCTTTCTTCTCAGGGAATTTGTCATAGATCTGCCTGACGTCCACCGACTCCAGGTAGGGGTCGCTGTAGCTGGGGTTGGACTGACCGATGTGCACGAAAAGGTGTTTGTTGAACTGGGGAGACCCAAAGAAAAAAAAAAGTGGGGAGTTATTCATGTGAAATTGCAGTGGCTCGGGATTCCTCCACTGAGTCGCCACACTGAAAATGTTCGCATGGCTGGCTGCAGGTGGCAGAAGTGAACATCATCTAAATCAGGAGTCGGGAACCTTCGGCTCGCGGGCCAGGTGTGGCTCTTTTGATGATTTCATCTGGCTCGCCGATAAAAGAAAATATTCTCGCTTGTTTAATCCATCCATCGATTTTTCACTGCTCATGTCCTGTTCAGGGCTGCAGTTGGCGGCAGGAGCGATTTTAATTGGCTAATACTGGCCTACGTTGGCCGGTGCTCGGTAACACGTAAACGCCCCCTTTTGAATCAGCCCGCTCGGTCATTAGCTCAAAGTTAATCCTTCGACGAATAAGATGAGTATGGCCCAATTCAGGACGAATGGACCAAAGGGTTCGCCTTTGTGGAGAGAACAGCTTCTGCGGTGTGTCTAATTTGCAATGACAAAATACCATCGATGAAACACGGTCGAATGTGAAGCGGCACTTTGACAGCAGAAAGCAAGCCTGCGAGCTACTGAGCAGGGTGCAAGCTAGCCAGCAGCAACTCCGCGTATGGACCCGCTAAGCTAACTATAATCGCGCTAGCTTCGCTGGATCTTGAGCAATCGTGACGAACGGAAAACCATTCACATTAATAGTGAGTATTATGACAACACTATTTAAGACTACATTCAGAGGCCGATTATACCATTGGTCTACTTACGGTGTCTGGGTCTTGAGGTTGCTCCAGGAAGGCGGAGAACTCCAGCATTCGTAGCTTGGAGCTGGCGATACATCTCCCCTGCCAAGGGGGCGCACCGGGTGACATGCACAGCCCTGCAGTGCTTTCATAACCTGGTAAGTGGGGCGGTGGGCAGTTTGAGTGCAAAACATGCAAAGATGGGTTCAATGTCTGCATCGTCATCACTTTGCCGGCGAGATGGTGCTCTGTCAACGCGACAGGAGTTAGGGAGGGAAGGCGCCCACCTGTTATGGGGGCCGGGCCGGACGCTTGCATGGTGTAACTCTGTTGGGAGAAGGGCTTAATGCTGGGGGGGGAATGAGGGGAGAGAGCGGTATGTTACTGCCTTGTGACCCCATCTCATACACTAATTGGACCGCCTGACCTCTAAAGGCGCAGGGGACACGGCGGCATGCCTGACGTCTGACAGCTGACTTTATCATTTACACGGACACGCTCTAATTTGTCCGCCCGATCCGAAATGCATCTGATGCGCATTCAGCGGATCGGATGAGACGCGAATGATATGATCACGAATGCGGAGAGCGAGCGGCGCACTCACTCTTCATGGCCTCCTGGCTGTCCCGGAAGAGCCCCGTGCCAAAACTGGAATAAATGGACGGAAAAACAAGATTAGAGCCTCGATACGAGAATCTAAATTGAATACGTTCAGTAGCTTTGACAATGAATGCGTTTTTTTTGGTTTTTTTACAGTGTAGTTGTGCTAAATATGATGACCAATGTGAACAACATCAACTTCATAAGAAAGAGGCTAAAAGGTTATTGAAGGGTACTATTCAGTGACTCACCCCACCAGCCGTGGGGTAAGCCGGCCTGGAGAGCCCCTGGAGCGCCATCTTGTTCTGGAAGGCCGCGGGGGAGATGATCTGTGCCGAGGACATGGTGGCCATGCTCTGTAGCGCCTTGTCTTTGGCGGCCTGGTCCTACGGGTGGACGACAGAGAGCGGGACACAGTAACGCAAACGGGGGAGCACTCAATAGGCGCCGCGGTTTGGCCGGTAACCCAAGCGAAGCTCCTCAAGGGGAGAGGAAGGAAGGAGCCTGAGGCCAACTTGCCGCCGCACAGGTGAAGATAAGGTGATATTACAGTCAAGAGTTTGGTTTACTGCTTCGACGGGGTGATGACAAGCGGCTTCTGTTCGTGGACAAATCGGGTCACGAGGTGATATAATCATTACCGGCGAGGGAAAAAAAAAAGAGGCAAAGCACTAATGCCACCAAAAAGACAAAAACAAAATCGTCAGCTGCTCCTCAACTGTCCGTGCTGTGCTTTGTGGCAACGTGATACGCCTGCGCCTAAATCCGCAGTGGTTTCCTGAAAGCACAGTGGATTTTTAAGGGCAAGGCCACCCGGTGCATTCTTCGTGGCGGGGCTGGATGACACAAGGGCATAGCTGGAATATGGGAGCTGGGGCTGCCAGGGGTCTGGATCTCAGTTACAGCAGAGTCGCATTTAAAAAGCACCCCGCCGTCATATAGGCTAACCGTGTGACCGCTGCGAGGCTCAGCCAGCTGAAGACTTGTGGCTCGCGCGGCAAAGAAGAGGTCCCGCGGCCGGCTGCGAACGCGGGATGACACTGGAACTACTTTTGAGTCTTAATACCTTTAGGGGAATAACGCGGGGATTCATTTGTTCCCTGACAATTGTATTTGGTCCGGCGTGCTCATAATTGTACATAGGAAAGCCCTCTGGGCTTCTTGAAATAAGTTTCATAAAACACCACGTTTAAAAATGTCAATTAGAGGCTGCAATTTAATATTCCAATAGGAATGTGAATACATGAGCATGAGGACTGAAAGCAAAGCCCCCATTTCGATAGCGAGTTCAGGACAAAATATTTGAGCAGTGGTGATTTGAGTGACTTGATTATGTTACACTGTGAGGGTGATTTTAATGTTTTTTGTTTTGTTTTGTTTTTGCTTTGACTTGTGAAATAAAATCTGAAATACGATCGCTGTGTGGTGGCGGTAAACGCATGACAACAAGCAGCGGTTTGGCAGATTGAACAATTTTTCAAAAGAGAGACATCAAGCAACTGATCGCCACGCCCATTTGAAGCTAACTGTCAAACTAAACATAAAACAAAGAGAACGACACGTACAGTGTGTATTTGAAACAATCGCATTGCTTCGCCTTAAAAAAGGTGATTTGCCAAACACCGCATGGTCACTAATTAAACTTGCATCCCAAGACGCCACCGAAAACATCTTGCCACTTGCAATTTCATAATACATAATAAAAATAAAGAAAAAAGGTTGACTCACGTAGCGTACCTTCAGCTTCACCTGGATCTCCCGGGCCTTCCTTCGTGCTAGGACCTGAATGTGACTGGACACCTAGAGGAAGTAAAAATAAAATAAAATGTTAATTATAATGCGTCCAGTATTTATCTGATGGAAAATAGAACCATAAAAACGTCTCAAAATCAAACATGCAAATTAGTAATAACCTGGAGACTACTGGAAACAACTTTGAAAGACTTCCAAAGTTCAACTACAACATGAAACATCAACCTGAGCAAAATGTACAATATGGAAGAGGAAAAAAAAACCACTATATAGCACTGATCATTTTGGAGCAGCCAGCAACTGCCTAAAAGCCGTGTGTTGTTTGATTTAACTTACCCGCCAAATGCTTTTGAATTGGATGTCTGTGCTGTGCTGTGTTATCTTGCAATTGCTCAACAGACAATACGTCATAATCATTTTTGTTTCTGGCATTTCAAAAATGTTTGACACAAGCGGAAACGTTGCGCTCTCATTTTCCCTGCGCTACGCCGACATTAGCCGGTCAGATAAATCACATTTATTTATTGTATATGTTAAATTGCACCATGTACAGCACTTTGTATGCGGCGATGGCTGTTTGAAAGTGCTCTATAAATACAGTTGACTTGACTTGACTTGACATTGCATGTGTGAGACCCATCTATTTGTATCTATTCAACTTTGCAAGCATTTTTGATTTTTTTTGTGTGCAAACTTTGAGTAAACCAGGCCCCTGTGTCGTTTATAGCTTCGCCAACGCTTTCCTGTACTCTTTTCAAATGAAGAGCTTTTTTCTTAATCGTTCACGGATGGGGTTTTGTTGTGTCGCATGACTTGAATCTCATTGTTTTTATTTTATCAGTCTGTCACATAGCCTGTTTACCTACTTGACATATATTTTATGACCTTAAATGTTTTGTTGAGGCTGATGTGCATTTGGACCTGGAAGCTGCAAATGAATTGCCCACACCGGGATCAATAAAGTTGTCTGAAGCTGAATCCGACCCTCAGTCCATCTCCGGCCCCTCGCTGCCTTCTCTCATCACCACTCCCACAGTGACTGTGCCAGATGACTTAGCAGGGTCTTTCTCTATGCACATCCATCATTGCTAGCCCTACATCAGTCCCTCCGTATCGGATGCCACGCTTGGGGATAGTGTTGCAAATCCCTCGCCTTATCTGCATGGACATAGTCCCCTGCTCCTCGCCGCTTCTAACGAGCAACAAGTCCACGAGGCGCACACAAAAAAAAAAAAAAAAAAAAAAAAGCATGCCAACATACAATCCCGTTGCATGCGTAGTGCGAGCTGCTGGCCCCGAATCAGTCGTCGGGACGGGGGTTCGGGGGCCGCTACTCAGGGGAGTCGGGGGCATCACTCAGCAGGGGCGGACTTTCTGAAGGCCTTCAAAAATAGGGACTACTCACAAGTGGCAGCGTTGGACTCACCTGCTTCCTGGTCCGCGTTTTTCCAGTGCGCAGTTTGATGTAGCGTGCTATCAGCTCGTTCCGTCCTGTCATGGAAAAAACAAACAAAAAAAAAAAAATGCATTTTCAAATATGTCTTTGCTTTCATTTTTTTTTTTTTACAGATAATCTGAATAATTCGGTGACACATGGAGGATCTTATGTGATTCGGTCACTACAACTACAGCACTCCACAATTCTGTATTTTATACAAATATGAATGACATAATTGCACAGAAGTAAACAGAATCAACATCCTGTTCAGTGAGACATCTCAACTCCTCCCAGCTCATCAGTACAGCACTAATATTGGTCATTCTTCACTGAGGATAAAGAATATATGACGCTTGAAGGGTTATAGCGAGGCCACACATATGCTAATTAGCATTAAGCTAGTGGACCGAAAGGCTAAACGATGTGGTTGTTTTAAATACACTCAGTGTAATTCTCTAGGTTTTGTGTTTAGTTTGATTCAAACAATATTTAACTGCTTAACAGTTTGGTGCTCTGAAGAAAAAGTCTGGACACTCCTGCGTTCAGGATATATACGTACAGTACACGTGTCTCTGTGAAGGCCGGCTTCAGTGTCAAAGAGTGACAGTCCACACTTGTACTTACACAGCGGGTGCGGATCAGTGCACGTCCACTAATGACAGACAGCTCACACTGGCGTAGCAGGTGGCGACCGCGGCGGCAATCAGATCCCTGGGCCCCGACCCGGGACAGACAGCACAGGCCACCGCACCAAAAGGGGGCCCAGTCTAGTGACACTGCCAGGCAGCTGGTGTGTGTGTGTCAATGTTTATGGAATATGCCTTTACGCCCACAGTAAATCTTGGCCTTGTTCCCCGCGCCACAGTCACCCTCATCTACCCTCTCGCCCGTTGAGAGGCTCGGGTGACGCCGGAGGGCAACGGTCATGCGGTTTCCTACGACCTCTTCATCCTCGCACACAAGGTCCAAGTTTTAAAATGAAGGAGATGGTTCATGTGACCACGTATCTCGGTTATCAGCGGAACCTCAAAAGTCAAGTGGTCCCCAAAAATGTATCATTTGGACTTCAAACAAATTGTTCTGGAAGGAAATAAACTTCGTCATTCACCAAGTCTTGCGAGACGTAAGCATTTTCAATTTTAATTCAATGACTAACACACCAAAGCTCGCGGTGAACACATAAACGCTGCTCAATGATAAATATCGTAAATCTGCGCATTTAGAAAAACTGTTGTGAATTCTGTTCCTAAGAACTGTCTGAAAATAGTCCTTCAGGTTAGGAAGCAGGACATTTTTTGTTTCATTTCTAGTGTGATGCTTACATCTGCCGCCAACTCACCGTAGTATGAATTGGTCACTGGCGGCCATCTTGCGTTGCCATTCACTAAGCGAGCCTAAGTCTTTTGCACTGTGGTTGAAAGAGGAAAGTAATTTCATCTGTGCTGTATGTTGCGCAAAGAGCATATTTGACAATAAAGCTTGACTTGACTTGACTAAGTCAAATATAGATTTCTTTGTATTGTTTTCACGTTTTCTGGCATTACGAAACTGGGGGCCAGTCCATTCTTTTGCAGAGAATCAAGAAATGGGCAAATAAGCATCTGTTGTACAGATTGACCCATCGGAAAAGGACTTAACGCAATGATCCATCTTGATTTTGTTCTCGTATCAGATGCTCCGCCACTCCTTGGGCGAATGCTTGGGGAAGGTCCCGTTAAAAATACTTTCCAATACACCCACGATATCAGAGGCGAGTCATTCACTCGGTGGTGAGATCATCCGGTGAGAATTAGCCAGAGAGACCACTTGTGCCGACCGAGGCCGCAGCGTAACACGAGGAAGGTTTCTCAAGGGTACACATCAAATTAGAGCAAGTCACACATTTTTTAATACTTCCACTGCAATCCTGTAGGTGGCAGTAATGCACATTGCCAACCGACACACATTGCAAGTACAGTATTGTTTTCAACACAAAAATCGTACACCTTCTCAGAGTACTTTTCGCCGCTATTCCACAAGAAATAAAAGGAAAATGTCAAAACATTCTTGCATTTAAATAAGGGACGAAAATAAACCAATGGAATGGATTTTCCGTTAGAATTTTTTTTTTTTAAACATTCGGTCATTCATTTTAGCGCACCGTATTTTCCACACTAAAAGGCGCACTGGATTATGAGGCGCACCTTCAATGAATGGCCTATTGAGTAATTTTTTTCATACATTGGGCGCACCGTAATTTTTTTCATACACCGGGCGCACAGCATTATAAGACGCAATCTACAATGCATCCACTAGATGGAGCTACGCTCAAGCAGACCCCAACAGAACGATCAGATGTCAGTAAAACTTATTTAATAAAGCAGCGACACAGTTCACACACTTATACACAGCAAGTTATACCCATGTTAACGTTGGACTATCTTGCCGCTGCTCTATTTCCGTGTTCAACTGCGTAACCGATCGCCTTCAGTTTGAACTCTGCGTTGTCTGCATGTCTCGAGCAAGGAACCATTTGGGGGTCGATATTACCGTAATGACCATACACAAGGCGCATCGGATTTTAAGGCGCGCTGTGAGCTTTTAAGAAAATGGAAGGCTTTTAGGTGCGCCTTTTAGTGCGGAATATACGGTAGTTGACGGCGTAAGTTGACGGGGCAGGTAAAGGCACACTCTGGTGTTCCCCCCCCCCCCCTTCCAGAGTCAGTCCTTGAGCCGGGCAGGTCATAAATCTGCATCAATGGCCCAGTGTGATCACTCCCGCTCAGTGCATTCCTGACATTCCTATACACTGACAACGGCTTCTGCATCTGCATCTGCCGCTCTGACATAGCCCCACGGGAGCATGTCCTGTTTGGCCACAACAAAACATTTGCGCATTCATCGGGGGGAAACGTTATAACATGCAATGTGTACATAATTTAGTACTATCAAATCTCATGCCGTCACTATCTAGCGGACACCTGCATAACAACAAAATATGCCAAGTGCCATTTTCCACGGCAGTCAACAGTTTTCCTTCCCCTGCTCAGGATGTGTCTGCTCAGGAAGATCGCATTAAGGCTGACGGAATGTCTTGGTAGGGTGTGATTTCCCTCCCCGCGCCACCGTGTGCTCAGCTAAGTGTTCTCCGAAAAGACGCGTCATATATCGATGCTAACAATGACTCAAATCCAAGTGGCGATGATGCAAGAATCTTCTGATACGCTTCAAGCGATTAAGTTGCATTTCTGATCAATCAATTCGAAATATTAATATGTGCACAACCACTAAGTGCAACAAAAAAAAAATCAGTAATTTACTTTTATTTTGCATTATAGTGACTGGACATGACTACTAACAGTCTAGTGACAAATAACTATACTAGTGGTTCTTGAAAGCTGCCCTGCAGAACTCCGCATTTTTCTTGCATGTTCAGTAGCTGTCATACTTCTTTTTTTTTTTTCTTAGAGATGTAATTTGGGGGGATGCGCTCTGAGCCAACAAGTTCTTCATTTGCAATAGTATTTTACATAATTGCTCGCAAACCTTCCAGCTGCCCTGGCTCAGGAGGCGCCACTTAAAAAAGGGCACAGGTCAAGACAAAAGTTGAATCTCACACTTGACTGGTAACGTTTACACACGAGTGAGACGACGCACTTTGCGCTGACCTTTACATCACATTTTTAATGAGACACCCTTGAGAGCCATATGACATATTTATATCAGCACACAAAAAGACAACAATAGGACGACAGGCTGCGCGAGCAAAGCTTAGCGGGATAATGCTTCGGTGTGCGCATATTCTTTGTTTGCCAAACTGTGTGAAAATCCTGTCAGCATTCAGGGAAGCTTTGTTGACTTCATTCACAACAGCAATGAAAGCCGCCTCTTCCCCCACATGAACAGAACCATCAAAATCCTGGATAAGAGCTGCTCTCACAGCTGTTAGCGCATCAAGTGTGACGAAACCAAACAGCTGCATCAAACAGGATGTAGTAACCCTGCCCAGTGAGTAAATAATGCATATTGAACAGAGGCATACAGATTTCCTTGTATGGCGAGATAATTTCATTTTCAACGCCGCATTCCACAGTGGGCCGCACCGTACAACAAGCAACTGTTGTTGTTGTGAGGGTTTTTTTTCCATTATTCCAACATGAGGCCTCCGGTCAGAGTGCAGGGCATATCTCTTGCTGAGAGCCACACAAGGCAGGAAATGTTTTCCTTGGCAGACGCATGTCGAATTACCACAGGCGCACAGACGGCCACAATATCCTCGACACCGTCCCTAATAAGCCAGCTAATAGGCCTGCTGAGTAATGAGCTCAGGGGCCCGGGGAAAAATGTGGCAAATGTATGGGGGCTATGGGCTGAAAACATTCCCATCAATTACGGAATCCACAATGGGCACAAGCAGGCATTCCTTCAACGTTGCTGCCCCGGAGAGACTCAATGTCATAGTTGTACCGAAAGAATGGCATTCATTCCTCGGCCGGGAATTCGACCTAAAATTCAGAAAATGCCGCATTCAGCCGGCAGACGCCTTGTTATTTTGCTGTTTTGTCTATGAGCTCATATTTAAGCTTGCGGAAGGCCACCAAATAACCTTTTCAGGAGAATCAACTCATTACCTGGTAGACATTTAATTTGGCCACCCGCGAGACGACAGGCGGTCGGCGCTGTGACAACATGATCAACATTGAAGACCGACAAAGTGGCTTTGCATTGATTGCGGCCGCTTGAATGACTGGAGTTGCTGGCCTACCGGTAAGTCGTGGACACCGCTAGAGCTGCAAGGGCTACAAACGATGAACTATCCGGGCCGCTTTGGGGAAATGGTTATGTTACCAAAAGCATTTGTCTAAATCTCGGACTGTCACAACAATGTTGGGTTGAACCGGGAAGGCAGCAGAAAGGAAAACGGGCAGAGACTAAATGCGCTTCTTCTCAATGGCAGAAGGCACAATTCACCTGTATTTCCATCTGGTGCTTGTCATCCGCCCAAATCATAACTTTGTGCTGAATTCAGCAGTTTCAGATTTTAAACGGATCAAATTTAAAACGCTCACCTTGGGGAACCGGCACTGTGCCCTTCTATTTTGAATACTGTACCCAACTCGGGATGCGTATACTCCCCCCACCTTCTGCAGACAATGAACGATCTTACATTTGAGTACTCACTATTCTTGATCAAGAGATGATGTCTCGCAGTCGAAAATGCGTTTTGTTTGAATGAAAGAGTGCTCAAAAAGAGATTGTTATTGTACATGGCAAATGTGTCAGTCAAAAATAATACTTATTATTCGCATTACAATAAATTGTGGGCGGCCCGGTGGTCCATTGGTTAGCGCGTCGACCTCATAGTGCAGAGGTTCAATTCCAGCTCCGGCCTCCCTGTGTGGAGTTTGCATGTTCTCCCCGGGCCTGCGTGGGTTTTCTCCGGGTACTCCGGTTTGCTCCCACATTCCAAAAACATGCATGGCAGGCTGATTGAGCACTCCAAATTGTCCCTAGCTGTGAGCGTGAGCGCAAATGGTTGTTCGTCTGTGTGTGCCCTGCGATTTGCTGGCAACTGGTTCAGGGTGTCCCCCGCCTACTGCCCGAAGACGGCTGGGATTGGCTCCAGCACCGTCCCCGCGACCCTTGTGAAGTGAACTAAAAAGCATATAAAAGTCATTCACGTCCTGACTTCAGTGACAAGGTAAGAGGAGTTGGCCCATTCAAGAGCGGGAGACTGATTTTCAAAAGGGGAGGTTGAGGACGAGGTAAATCCCTGAAATAGCGCTTGTGCACCGAGGGGACAGGTGTGAGAGAGCTGCGCCGGGGCCCCCCGAGGCCATGCAAGAAACCACTGTCCACCTTGGTGTTTATTTGTCTCCTCCCCCCGCCCCCTTCCAGGCGCTCAAAGGGTAAACGTCTATTCTGGTTTAGCGTTACAGCTGAGCTGCCTTGAACCCCCGGACTACCAAGTGCACATGCCATTCCTGGCAGGCCAGTGCGCTCCCTGGTGCACATCATCAAACCCCACGGACCCCTCGGAACAGGGGTGGGAGGGCACTTTTTTTTTTACCACCTTTCCATCAAACTTAGCCCATGAAACCCTTCATTGCTGTGACAAAGAATGACCCCCCCCCCCTTCCATCCCAAGGCGATCTTGTGTGTCACGCAGAGGCCAGCGACAGCCGCTAAAGGTGGCAATGCTAACAGTTAAAGTAGCGGTTTGGCACCGTCACAACACAAGGCGATGACAGAGCTCGTCTGATCGCGCCAATACTTCTGTCCGACTTGCTTTCCAACCACCGGATTGCGTTGCGGCCAAAGCCATTTGCTAGCAAACATCTTTCGGCGACGTGTCATGGAAGCACGCCAGCTTACCTTTGCAGACACCTGCTTGGCAGCGGCACCGCTCCGATTCTTTTCAGTTCTAGAGCGAAGTTCTCCTCAATCATTCTTTTTAGAATCAAGTCGCTATTTTCGAACTGAGCTAAGTGCACCTGCTTCGGGGGGGAGGATGTGCGTAAACAATCGGGCTTGATTGTCTCTGCTTAACATGCCACAATGGACGGTGATCATGAATCAGTTTGTTTATGGAAAAAACGGTGATCACCTGGGATTTGATCAAGTTAGTACAGTCAAACCTCGGTTTTCGTCCATAATCCGTTCCAGAAGGCTGTTTGAAAACCGAAATTGTTCGAAAACCGAAACCACGCTTTAAAAAAAAAAGTTTTCTGAACACGTCTGCTCACAATGGAAAGCAACACAAGGAAGCGCGTCACTTGCTCGTGTAAGGAAGGCGAGAGGAGTCAAATGGTGCATTCAAGTACACCTAGTTTGTCCGAGAACCGAAATTTGTTCGTCATCCGAGGCATAAAAATCTCGACATTTTTGGTCGAAAACCGAATTGGTTGAGAACCGAGACGTTCGAAAACGAGGTTTGACTGTATTTGCAACCACAAGGTTAAGAAGTGCAGTTGCAGTTTTATCGTCACTTGAACGTGGTGGTAGTATAGGTACCCTCTATTTGGAGGGAAAGTACCGACTAAGGAAAGTACTACGCAGGACGTAGTAGGTACGGGGCAGGAAATGTAACAAGATTTTGCCGCAGGTCTACTGGGTAAACAAAAAGAGTGCAGCTCAGCCTCTGGCTAAGAGACATCGCGGATAGTGATATGCTTGCTCTTAAAACCAAGCTACATACGCAACTGTGATATCTGGCCGGACCATTACAAACGAGTTAAATAGCTACGTTGTAAAAATTGCACAAAAACAAACAAAAAAGGCTTTACCGATAACACCAATAAGTGTGGCTCCCCAGGCTGGTGTAATAAGTGCGTACTGTATTTGCATTGCAGCAAGCGCCCGCAGTCGCTGTCACAAGTTGATGGCATATTTGACTACTGCTGGCTCTGCTGCATTTCTTTTTAATAAGACGGTTGATGACGCAGAGGCGTGAACTGTCAGAACTTTAATTATTTAAGGGCAAAAAAATTGGATGAGTCATTTTCTCAGCCAAGGAAATGTCAACAAAGACCCATCGCGACAAAACGGCACGTCATCCTCCACATATTTCATCTATCCGCCATTTTCCATGCCGCTGATCATGTTCAGGGTCCCAAGGGGAGCTGGAACCCGGCCCAGCTGGCTTGGAGCCGAATGGGAGCCACGCCCCCGGACGGGTACAACTCTACGCCGGCTGCATGAAAGTCAGCTAGGTGAACCGCGACGCGACTAGCCTGCCTTACGATCCGCCAGTTTACAACAAATTATTTCTCAAAAGCACTTAAAAATAGGCCTCACTACATTCCACACCTTGAAACGACTAGCACGGATTCTGTTTTGCGCTGCAAAATACTGAGCGCATCTGTTGGCGAGGTTTTGACCGACAGCGTGTTGCGCTGAGGGACCGAGTGGAAGTGACAGCTGTGCAGGAAACAGAAGAAGGCGAAAGAGGGTGTGCGCACGTGTGTAAATACTCTTTTCTCATGTATCGGACAGTGAAAGCGATAGAGGGGCGGGGCGTACCGTACATCTTGCCCTCATCAGAGAGGATGATCTTCCTCCGGCCGCAGGGCGGGTAGATGGCCAGGGCCTCTTGGAAGCTCTGCTCAATGTCGGGGCTCCACACACCCTCCGCATCATTCTCCAAGGGCTTGTCGAGCTGGTCGCCCAGCTCCTCGCTCCCAGCCCTGGGGGAGGGAGCCGGCACCCACTCCGTCGACGTGGTGGGAAGAGGGGAAGGGGACCACGGAGCGAGGGGTGGATGCGAGGGGCTTGAGAGGTGTTTCGGGTTGAGGCGAGGGTGGGAAAGAGAGATGGGTTGACTGGACGGTGCGCTCCTGCTTGTATGGAATCCACCAGTGTGTTGTTGTTGGCAGGCGAGCCCTACGAAAGATGAAGATATTCTTTTAAAATGATTTTTTTTTAAATGAGAGTGAAAAAAAGATTCAATGACTCACTCAATAGATTCAAATACAAAAAAAAAGTAGAAGCCCAAATTCAGAATCGAAGCTTCATCGGGATCATGTTTCCACACGGACTAATGTTGCTGCAGATAAACATAAAAGTGCGTAAAAGGTAAATAATAGCTCAAGTTTGGGATCATCCATTCCACAGTCACCAACAAATGGTCATGAAAACATATTTAGCCAATGTCATACAACCTACCACTGCTAGCTAGAGCAGACGGTACCTTATCGTAATCCCCCTCAACTGTGGTCAAGGTTACACACAGTCGCTGGCTCACTTTCAATCACTTTCTCGAACCAACTGTAACAAATTAAACACATCACACACACTCAAACGTACTAGCCGCAAGTGATGGCCAGAGTGGCGAATGGTGAGCCAATTAACAGCCAGTCCAGCCAGATGCGAACTTGCGCTCACAACGGCCAACTCGACTTTCATTCAACGGCACCCACGTCACTCACCAGCCTTTTAAAGCCATACACACTCAAAGTCAGAGAGAAAGCAGCGTGCAATGTGAGGAAGGCGAAACTAATTCAGAAGTAATATTTGCCACTCGTACGCACATTTTGTTGTTTGATTCGACAAAATCATGTTTTAAAACCAATTAGTGGACGCGTAATTGGTACAATGATCAGTTCTAAAAAGTATTTGATAGCTGCAGCCCTGGTATGAATGTTTTTTTTTTTTTTTTTAACCAATTGGAAACAGGAGTAGTTAGTGAAACCCCAAACTCCAAACGCGAAGGCCGGAGCTCAGATTCAAACCCACAAGCTCTGAATTGTGAGGAAGATGTGCGAACCACTAGCGCAATGTGACACCCTTAAATTGTGTCCATTTTTTTTTCTTTTTACAGATCAACAAAATTGCTCAGAAAATTGTTTTTTTTTTTGCACAGCCACCTGTTCCTAGGCAGAGTTCATGGCATCATCATCATCATCATCATCATCATTATCATAACTGACCTATAGACCAATGAAAATCAAAATTGGCACACTGGCCCATTAGTTGGAATGGCAAATTATGGGGGCGGAAAAGGCTTCTGGCAAAAAAATGATCAGACATCTAACTCAGACCCATCGACCGAATGACATTTCTGCGTGAACTATAAAAACACGTCAGGTGCTTCGATATCGCCATCCAAGTCACTCTTCGCCCTCAGCGGTCCATCGCAACGTGTAAAAAGTGCGTCAGATTCGGCTCGTGCTAGCGAAAAAAACAAATACAGCAGCGCCTGCAGTCAAGCTGATCTGGAAGGCGGAAGGAGGGGTTGCTGCAGGGGCCCAAAGTCAATACACATTAAAGGAGCCACATTAAAGAGGGATCACCGTCCAGACATGCACACACACACACACACACACACACAAACACACACACACACCAACAGGACCATAGCAGGTTATTTCAACCAGACGGTGTTTTTTTTTTTTGCCCCCAATTTGCCATCTTCATTAACGATGACTGCATTAATTGCCGAGGAGGAATTTCTGTCAACGCAGAAGGTCGTAGCCAATTAATAAGCCTGACGTTCCATTGTAATAAGCGCGATACGAACGCGGGCAAGGGGAGGAAGCCGGAGAATGTCCGGCGAGCGGATGGGGGCACGCTGTTTGCTTTCGACACCATGTTGTTTGGGATGTGCGTGTAAATTGGAAACGGGCCACGAAGGGAAGCTCCTTCCTGAGAAGGAGCTCATGAGTCAGTACAAGCAGAGCTTTGTCCGTCGCGTACGGACTCCGCAGCCTGGCCATTTAGGGCAAGAAAAGGACAAGGAGGGCGGGCGGTGACGTCACTCATAAGCCCAAACATGAGTGTGAGTTACGCGTGGAGGAAGGACGGCGGCTTCAAAGTAGATTATGCTGCCGAGTGGGAGCAAGTGGTCAGGTATGGTGTCAAGTGCGAGGAAGTCGAGCACCGCGACACTTCCTATGAGCTCCAGAACCTTCCGAAAATGTTTCCTGAGATGTACTTACATGTCGACACGACAGTCAATCTAAGTAATCCATCTGACATGATTTTATTGGGCCCAGAGCTAAAATGCTAAAGGCTAAGTGAGCAGGATCAATAAGGTCATTGCATCGCACCTTGGGGTATGCATGTCTTCACAAAAGACGCTTGGATACCATTCTCTCTACATGGGGTATAGCATGATTGGGGGGACAATTTCAAAACGGTTTGGTTCACTTCAGTGAAATTTCGATTTGATATGGTACGGCGGTAGCATTTGTCCAGCTTATCAATATGAAACGATTTTGTTAAAATGTACCAATTCGATTCATCAAATCTAACCAGCTTTTCAGATTATTATTAATTTTTACACCCCTTAATAGCACCCAATGCATCGGGAAGAGAGACGCATTAGAGTGTTCAGTCAGCCTGCCATGCATGTTTTTTGGAATGTGGGAGGAAACCGGAGTACCCGGAGAAAACCCACGCAGGCCCGGGGAGAACATGCAAACTCCACACAGGAAGGCCGCAGCCGGATCGAACCCACAACCTCTGCACTGTGAGGTCGACGCGCTAACCACTCGCCCACCGGGCTGCCCGGAACATATCTTAATAAGTGTCTGTACCACGTCGAAATGAATCATAATACCACCAAAATGGTTCCACTTTGAAAATGCGCCGTTCCTGAACAATGTATGGAGGTACGTATCAAATCGCCTTTTATTGGAGAGATGCTCACCCCTCTAGAAGTGAATCTCTCAGTGCGGGAACTTTTGAAGGAAATGCATAAAACATGAAATCTGAACCGCGGGGGACTTTAAAATAACCCAGATGCTTCATCCAAATATGATCTGCTTTCCAAATATACATTTTCAAACTGGCTGCGCGGCTCGGTAACACAGTTTACTATCGGCCACCGAGACTTCATAACAAACTTATCAGTGCGCCGCTTGCCACTCACAAAGTCAAACTGTCCAGCGGGTTAATTAACCAAAAGCCCCTGCTTTCTCCACACGCACACACACACACACACACACACACACACACACACACACACACACACACACACACACACACACACACACATGCGCGCACACACACACACACACACACACACACACACACCAAGCATGGTCCTACGTTCAACCCCAACGAGGCCCCTCTTGCCTGGATCCGCTCAACGGGATAATCCCCCCCCCAGCTGGTGCTGCGGTAACACAACTGCTTACCCAGTCGAAACAAACAAAGTCATAGTGACAACAACAACAACAACAAAAATAATTAAAATATCCCACCTTAGATATAGATTATGAAAAGCTTCGCTGGGAAAGATGCATGTGAGAAACAAAGACCCCAGTCCATTTCACTACATGGGGAAAAAATATATATTTTCCTTGAAGTTATAAGAAACTTTCTTTGGGGTTGTTGGTCTATTTTTTTCGGGGGGATTGGGGGGGGGGGCTCCGCTGGTCACAACCTGCCCTAATCATCTGGGGAATGTAAATGTACAGCAGCAATATGGGATCTGGGTGCAACGATGGAAAGTTGGAGGTGCCCAAGTTTTGCTGAGTGCACACAAATACGACAAGTGTGTGTCATGAAAAAAATGTCCTTGAAATGACAACACGCATTTGTTGAAAAGACAACGCAATGCCGTGATCTTTCTTATGGCTTTTGGCTCACTTTTCTCCATGTTGTTTGGTGCTCTTTTTATTTATTTATTTATTTATTTAAGTCCCGGGGTTCCAATGGGTGCTTCTGTCTTTTGTTTCGCTTTTTGTTCTCTTTTCCGCATTGTTGTTAGGGTTGTTGTCCTCGGAAATGTCATTCTCTCATTTTCCTCTGCCATTGTCCCCCACTGGTCCCGAGCCTGTTTCACGACAAATCAAGGAGTAAGACAATTGACCTCATATAACAAAAGGCAACAGGATGAGCACTCGAGACCAGCGATTCTCAGCTGGTTGGTCACGGACCAATTTTGGGTGGGTTGCGGACAGCTGGTAAAATAAAAAAAATCCTTGTATTCTTATTTGTATTTTTCCACTTCCGTCTAGAGACATACCAAGTTCCCACATGGGGTATATGAAGTAAGTAACAACAGGGATCGGTAAGAACCGATACCACTTATCGGTATCAGGCCAATACCGGCCTTATTTTAAGGTATCGAGTACTCGAGCAAGCTGCCGAGACGAACCAACAACACTTACGTACAAAAATTAATTAATTAATCAATTGGTTAATTTTTTAAAATCTGACAGAGTATGTCCTCCTCAGCAGCAGTTGACACTATAGTAGCAGTTTGAAACCTCAACAAATCATCATCTGTATCAAAAAGAAAGGTCTTGGGTTTTTGTTTTTTGTTTGTTTTTTTGTGCATGCAAATACTTGTTTCGTTTTTTTCTTCTTTCTCCTTTTCATCATTTTTGCTGCTGTAAATTGTGATTTTTTTTTCTTCTTCTTCAAGTTTTGTCATTGTGTAAATTGAAACCTTATGATCAAAAGTACAAGTATCAGTACTCGGGATGGGTGAGTATTCGAAGAGTGAATACGCATACCGATATCGGCCTGAAAGAAGTGGTATCGAACATCCTTGATTTTTTATTAATAAAATCTGTGCCGCATTTTCGATAAACACTTGGGCCGAATGTGTTTTAACGTTTACCATAATGGTGGTAATTGGAAAGTGAAGTACGAGGTTGTATTTTGTGACTTGAAAAAAAAAAACAAGACTCCCCTGTTAAACAGCAAACCAGCTCGAGCAGAATAAGACATACAGACTACGCTGTTGAACACAACCGGTTGAACAAAAACAAAACAATTTCTTGAGCATTTTAGCCTGCGTCACACACGCTGGTACACAAACGCGGCAATGGCGGCATTACGGCGTCTTTGTTGTACGGGGCTCATATGCGAGGCATTATTCTTCATTCTCATGCGAGCCGAGGAGGAATGATCGCTATGTGGGATGAGCGCAGTGGCGTCTCAGAGTGACTCCTCCTTTACACCCACACACCCATCGCACACAGACACTAACAAAGCCGAGTCGATACACCACCAAAAAAAAAAAAATTCCAACAAAATAAGTATTGTGCAAAAGACAAACACTCCCATTCCTCAGCGGCTTGACAGCTGTATTCTTTGACGTATTCTGTATTCTGTCACCCCGCGCCGTTCCACCTGTTGCATCCGACTGCAACACACACGTTCCTGTCAGCTGCCCTGTGGGACACCCTCACGCACAAACTTGCGAGCTTGAACCTTGACTGGCAATACACACTCGACATTTCGGATCCGGGCAGCTGTACCAACTGCAATGTTCAGCCTAACATGAGGTTGATCATCCAGGATACACTGTCTATGTGTGTATCAAGTGTCCCCATATTCATTGGACCATGAAGTGGAATACCCGTATAGTTGTACAATTTATTGTTTCACCTTAATTTGGAGTGAAAACATCACATATTCAAAGAAATCTAGAAGAGGAAAAATGAGATGTAATTTTTCGAATATATATGTGCCTGTGAGTATCGTTACATTGACTGTCTACTTTTGTTGCTGCATTGTTTGTGTTCAAATATCTGTTGCTAAAACAGTTAGAACTACCACAACGTTGATGCTAGCTTTGTTAGCCCATGTACAGCATTTTACATTGCATGTTAGCATGATGCTGTCAGACTTTGGGATGGTTTGGTTAAACAATTTAGATGTTTCTTTGTTTTTATGATCAAACTTCTACTGTATATTGCAGGTTATGTAATGCTTGTTTGCAATAAACAGCTTATATAACTCTTGTTCTCATCTATCCCTGCTGACTTCGGGAGCGAGTACATACACCCTGGATTGGGATCCAATCAATAGCAGAGCACATAGCCTAATCGACAAACAATTAGTCATTTCATTCACAGAAGTAACAATTTGGAGTATTCAACTAAACCATCATGGGGGGGGGGGTTAGTATGTAGTCGGAAGTATATATATATTTTTATATATATATATATTTTTATATTTTATATTTATATTTTTATATTATATATATATATATATTTTTTTAACCAGTTGAAATGAGCTCTAAGTATTTAGCATGATGAAGTCTGGCTATTATATAGTCTTATGATCGTATCATAGCCATAGTCTATTGTAACCTCGACCCTTGAGCTGGGAGTCAGGTATCCTAACCACTCAACCAACGTTCTGACAATTTTAAAATATCCATCTATTTTCTTTACCATTTATTATCTTACTATCCTATGCTGGAGCTGGAGGCTATCCCAAAGGCAGACGACACCCTGGACTGGTCACCAGGGCACACACAACATAGAGACAGACATTCCTGCTCATGATCAGACAATCACAGAGGGGGAACTAAACCCCACACTGCCTGCACCCCAAGTCAGGCCAATGTACCACCACACAATCGTTTTGTTACATCCCTGTAATTTACACCAATGCATCAAAATTTAAAATGGTTAGGGGGAATGGGGGTTAGTTTGATTTGTTTTGTTTCTTTAAAAGACAAAATTGAGTTTTTATGACAAATGTAGTCGTTTCCTATGCTTATCTTGACTCAAAATGCTTCTCTTTGCTCTTGTTTGTCTCTAAACAGCTGCACACCATTTTGCACAGACAGTCACAGGCTATTACGTTGTAACAATGGAGAAAGTTAACATTTTTGCCCTTTTTGAAGCCTTTAAAATGTCATAACTTGCTTAATTTTTCAAATAGTGACAAAATCCAAAACAACGATCTGTTCCTTTATTTTTGGTCGTTCCAGTGAAATTGGTCTTGCTGGGGGGAGAAAAGGACATTTTTTTTGGGTCACGTACAAGTTAAAAATTTGTGTGTTTTCTTAATGTGTGTACTACGGTAGAAAATATACACCAGCAACTATTCCATATTGATCATTAACAACAAAACTGAGGGTATGATTTTTTTAATTCATTCATATAATTATGATAATGTTTTCTGAGTTAAAATTTTGTTTTATTTATGTGTTTTTAGGCCACTATTCTGGGCGCCATTAGCTGGTGGTGACAGTACTCGCTATAACTAACTATACTTGCGAGTACAGTTACTGACAATATGACAAACTTATGATGAAATAATTTAAGTTAATCAAACAACCTAAAGATCAGGGGAGGTTACTTTTTCAACCGCTATTTCCGCCTGACTCGTTATTCCTTCGTCCGCCATTTTTCAGGCAGCCGCAGGTGTTTTAATTAAATACGTCACTTTAAGCGCCGGCGCAGGAATGCGATGAATTCTGGGAATTTTACGCAAAACAAATAAGACGAGCGCAATTAGTTTACCTCCTCAAAAAGTTGCCACTCTTAACATTGAAGCACAAAAACCAATGACGTGAATCCATTCAAAATGAGTCCAAAAAGTTCCCGCCGAGTCCCAGCCTGTCAACTCACGACGGAGACTTTCAAATGTGTAAAAATCAATCTTAAAATTTGGAGTATTCTTGGAATGTTGTCCCCGACAGTCAATGGGAATCACCCCGAGGTTTGAGAATAAGTTTAAACAGTTGCTTCCCGTCACATTTGAGAAATGTTACCCCCCACCCCGTCAAAGAAATGTGTGTCAAAAACGCTATGGAGATCTTACCTGCTTGGGAGTCCTCGCAGGTGGAGCAACAGTTGGCTAACTTCTCTCCTTTTTTTCCTCTTTGTTTTCTCTTGTTGTTGTGCCGCCGAACCTCCTTCGCCGTGGCGCTTGTTTGAAGTGAGAGCAGGGCAGGAATTTGTGGAATTAGTCGTGGTATGACATGAAGCCCGGAAAAAAGCCGCAGAAAAGACCGCGGGAGGGGAGGCACGTCTGACCCGTCACCGCGTCATCATGGGGGGGGAGAAGGAGGGGCCGGGAGGGGTCGGGAGGCAGGCTGTTTCATTGTGTCGACGCCGAGAGTCAAACATTCGAACGAACGGGGCCAAAATATGGTCGCGGTGATATTCTGCGGTGATTGCGGAGTAATTGCCATTGTGAATGTCATCGTTCACACCCTATTCACAACAAAACAAAGGGGGGGGCTACATAAGTTACGGTGAATGATTTGAGGATGACCACAATGCTGAAAGCAAGATTGTTTTAATCATCGTGAGAATAAAAAGGCCATACATCAAAATATAATGTGTCAATTCTGAGAGTCAGTCATTCATATAAACATTCCGTTATTGTGTGAACGATGGCATCCCAAGAATTCAAATGCATTGCACACCGTGTAAAAAATGTTTATTCTGGCTCCTGTGCGAATGCAGGGACACATGATTGAATGCCGGGTATTGGTGTTATCATTATGTTGTTTATGTTGTGTTCATTCTGAGTGTCGTCAGTGACACTCGGAATCATATTCTCTTTAGTACTCATACAAAATCAGGTTTCTTTGGAATTTTATGGGAATGCCGAAAGTCAAACATTCACACAATTAAGATTAATGTAAAGTTATTTTTAAAAATTATGTTCATGGTCGATGGTTCACGCGAATGCCACTTTCTTTTTAGACGTGTGAATGCTGGCATTCAAGTATTCACACTTGCACAAAAGTGTTTAGTCTTGCTTCCGTATGAAAGCCGAGACATATCCTGATACTGTTCATGTTTGCGTTAATGGTGAGAGTCAGTTCTTCAAACAAGCCATCCATCCATCCATTTTATAATCCATTTATCCTTACAGGGGGCGCGGGTATATTAAAGCCTATCCCAGCTGTCTTCGGGCACCCTAAACTGGTTGCCAGCCAATCGCAGCGCACACATAGACAGACAACAATCCGTGCTCACAATCACACCTAGGGACAATTTAGTGTGTCCCATGAACCAACCTGCCCTGAATGTTTTTGAAATGTGGGAGGAAACCAGAATACCCAGAGAAAACCCACGCAGGCCAGGGGAGAAGAATGCAAACTCCACACAAGGAGGTCGGAGTCGGAATTGAACCCGGTACCTCTGCACTGTGAGGTCGACGCACTAACCACTGGACCACCGGGCCACCCCAAAAGATAATTTTCGGTTAATTTTTATTTCGTTTTGAATGGGATCTCCTAAACGCAATTGGGAGTCTCAGGCTGAAAACATTTGGGAGAGCAAACAAAACACTGAATAGAGAACACTTGAAGCGAGGAAGAGGAATCCAGAGTACCCAGAAATAAAAAACCCATGCCAGCAGAGGGAGAAGATGCAAACTCACATTGACACCGTTTCAAAAATGTTCGTTCTGATTCATGCTGAAAGTCAAGCATTCACACAAATATGAATAAACAAATACATATTATGTCAAGACACGTTAAAATACTTGTCCATGCTGAGACAAGATTTCAGAGTCATCATATTGTATTTGTTTTGCAACCTCACCTTGGGGAGAAAAATATATATATTCCATTGAGGTTTCACTGCATTTTGGACACAATTTATTTGTTTTCCTCGAAAGATTTGCTCTCCCTTTTGTTTCTCATCCATACAATTTTTCAGGATACTCTTTTTAAGCATATGTCTGAAGTATGTTTTCCCTTCCAAGGACGTGCCTCGAATCATTGGGAGGCCTTTGCTGTGCTCATTGCGTGAGCTACTGAGACCCCCTGGTGGCGATGCTCGGAACAACGCCCCTGCCCTCCAGAAGTCGACTTGAATAGATCATCTGGTTCATTGTCATCAGCATGTCCAGCAGATTTAAATGACGTTACGTCATGCACACAGATGTATAATCCTTCTCGTAGATCAGTATGTATAAACCGCGCCGTGGGTCGAATGGAGGATTTGTTATCGGTTATTGAAAGCTGAGGCAAACAACCAAGCCAACAAACCGGTTTTAACATCTAAAGTCACCATTTTGGAAACACCGATTTCCAGTGGATATTTAAAAAAGGTCACCAGCATGGTGGTCGACTTACGGTGCTTATCGTGGGTTTGGATTCCAGCCCCGACCTTCCGAGAGGAGTGTGAATGTTCTCCAGGTGAGAAAAAAAAAAGTCATGAAAGTCCTTCGAGAACATCAGAAATTTATTTGCGGTTAATCTGAGTCACTTTAAAATAGTTTTTTTTTCCTTGCCCTGTGTTGTTCACAGTGTAAAGATCAGCATGTGTGTGTACCCTGCTTTCAACATCATGACGCCGCAGTCCAAATCAAAGTGTTATATACATCAAATACAAATCCACAACTTTATTTATAAAGTTGTATTCTCAAAGGTTCAGGCAAACCCATCGCCACCGCTTCACCTACCGCATCAACACGCGTCAGCCTCACACGTCCCTCCGCCAAGCCCTTTGACACTTGAGAGAGGCGTTCACATTCGTTTTCTGCTCGTCTTCACATTTTCCCGCCCTCTTGCCTTTTCGTTTGGTGCTCATCCCTATGCCGGTGATAAACATGCAAATCAGTTAATTTACTCGACACAGCGGTACGTACACCCAAGTCTGGATCTTGTTAAATAAAAGCCTATGAACACGCTTACAGGAGTTTCTTTATACACACACACACACACACACACACGCACACGCACACGCACACGCACGCGCGCACACACACACACAAAGGGAGATTACGTTTACTTAAGAAAAAACAACAACAATAAAGAATATAAATTAACCCGAAGCCTCCTGTTGAAGAAGAAGTTGTAGTAGTGTCAAAATTTTCTATAGGAAATAGTTGGAATGTATGAGTTGTCCGGAAAGTTCCTGAAGTATTTACACTGTGCTTTGCTTTCCAGAGAAAGCTCATCCGGGGGGGGGTCAGAGTTCTCAAAACAACTTGCAACGAGTTTCTTCAACATGAAAGGTCCTCCTTTCATTTGAAAGCTACTCATTTAATTTTCTTCCCGCCTTCTTTTGTCATCACGTTTGTTCACGTCACTTCTTGGAGAGGAATTTCATCTTGTTTCCTGAAAAAAAACAAAAAACATACAAATAAACAATCATGAAAACAATATGAGAAAATGGTGCAACACTAAAACAGGCATTCTCAAAGCTTTTTTTTTTTTTTCATGCACACAATTTTGTGGACTCCCTAAAACAGCTCACGGACCCCCGCGGGCACACCATTTTGCAAACAACTGAATGAAAGGATCTGCGCCGACTGAAAGTCTCACCTAAGCCTTTTAAGAACTTGTTGACGCCTCGCTGTTCACTGCCAGGAAGTGAGTCAAGGTATTCCTGCGCCGCACCTCAAACAGGCCTGGAGGAAGAAGGACACGACCGATCAGGTGTCGCATCAAGAAAAGACTTCCTCAATGACCTCATTCCGTTCCACTCGTCAAGTGTTTTAAGTAGGTATTCATTTATTTCCGGTACCTCTGAGGCCCTGTCTGCGCAGCTCCCTCTCCTGGATGAAACCTGTAAACATCTGGGTTTCCATGAACACCTCCAGGAACCTCCTCAAACTTTTGGAGGTGACCGCCTTACGAAAGGCCTCCCGCTGAAAGGATGCGGCGCAGGAAGAGGAAGAGGAGGGACCGGGCGAAGCGGGAGACGAGACGGACGACTCGTCCTCGCGCTCTGACCCGCCCATGAAGAGCGAATAATGGCCGACCATTTCCACGAAGAAGCGCACAAATGCCTCTGACACCACGGTGCTGAGGGAGCTGGAGTCTGAGAAAAGGGAAAAAGGAGGTCAAAAGGAATCTGTAACAGTGAGTGCGGACTTTGGAAGCCTAAGGAACTGCATTCCACCCGTCTGTATTTGTATTATGTCAATACCAGAAAAATATGGAACCTTACTCCACTCCACCATTTGACTGCTCTGTACTCAACAAGATTCAGGATCAAGGCTCACCGCTGTCTCCTTTATCCGAGGCCAGCTCCCTCCTCTTCTCCAGTACATGTTCCAGAGCTGCCTGCAGCTTATGGGGGAGAATGGAGTCCTCGTCGTCCATCTGTAGAGGGGAAGGGGGAGAAAATGCAAAGGAAATGCAATAAATGAAAACGCACAACATCTGCGCCAACCAGTTATCAACAAATTTAGGCCGCTGTGTCTTTTTGTTCGCTACCTGTCGTAGGAAGCGGCTATTGCCGAGGTCGACCACCAAGACCTGCAGGAGATAGAAGTTAGTACCACCCAAAAAAAAAAAAAACTACGGATTCTTGAAATATTGAATATTTTACTCCCTCCCAAGTGGAAATTTCACCATTTCGGCTGGGACCAAACATAATCATTTTCATAAAATGTACTGACATTTATAGTGTACATTCAAGCTAAATAAAAAGTGTACCAAAATAAGTGTTTTAGAATAAACACAGTGACACATTTGTGTTTTTTGGTAAATATATTGTCCTAAGAACCTGTTCATTTGAATCAGGTGTGTTGCAACAGGGAGACTTGGAAAACATGCAGGGCCTTGGCCCTCCAGGACCTGAGTTTGACACCTATGGTATACACTAATGTTTATCAATCATCCTTCAGCTGAGTCAAGAAACATATTTACTCATTTATTTGCGGTGAAAATGATATTTATAATGGCCAGTCATTTTACGGAGGGCATATTGCATACTGCCAATTTTAAAATTTTCGAGGACAGAGGAACAAAATTAGCACCCCACACATTTCAATTAGAGCTTAGAAAAACAACAAACTGTATAATTCGGAAAAGACCATTTTGTTTCACACAAAGATAAGCAAAAAGGACAAAGGTATCAAGCGAGACAAATGTTTCAAGCAAAGAATTCTTCCACACAATCTTCACATCCCCACTCGTTGATGAGTACTTGAGAATACAATGGACAGTAATTAGGGTGTGACACATATTTGGTTTCTGTGGGGGTTGAAACAGAGTTTAGACTCAAGTCTGCATGTGGCCAGCTCTTTTGCCAGTTCAACCAGGAACAGTGCTCGTCTTTCCTGCACCCTTGTGCATGCCTGATAGACAATGTGAGCATTCAGTGTAGCCATGTCGATCATGTTGTAGAACACAGCAATTGGCCATCTCCGTGTTCCTGCACGCACAGTGTACTCCCGCACCATCACATCCACTCCACACTTGGATTTGTTGTACTGGGTCACAGTGTTTGGCTTTTCTTGTGTGTATTCTCAGTCTCAACTTGGCTGTGCATGCTTCTGAGGATATAGACTGTCTTCTTGCGTTTTGGTGCATATACTGTCAGGGTTGCTTCATTGGTGGAAAACACTTTTGTTGTGAATTGAATCTGGTCACTCTGTCTTGTTGATGGAGGAATTTCCGGCAAATCTTGTTGACAGTTCCAAGGATGGAGGTTCTTCGCTACGCAGGCATTGTGCAAGGGAGAGTGACGTAAAGATATTGTCTGTTGTTACAGTTCTGCCTTGGTCCATGAATGGCTCCATCAGCTTCATCACTACACGCTCTGACAGTCTCTCACCGCTGAGGCGACTGTGGTCCTTGCCAAGATATGGGATTGCATTGCAAATGTACTTTGATTTCAAGTCACAGGCCACCCAAAACTTGATGCCAAACTTGTCAGGTTTTGTTGCAATGTACTGCAGGAAACAGCACAGAGTCTTTGATGGGAAAAGTTGTTCGTCAACAGAAATGTGTGGGCCAGGTTTGAAGACTGAGATACAGTTTTTGACTAAGTGTTCCCAAACAGTAGAAATAGCAGCAAACTTATCAGTCTCTACTCTCTCAGCACATGTGAACATGTCATCAAAGCGGAGATGTTGCATGATGCTTTGGAAGCGGTTTCGAGCCATTGTAGATATGATTCTTGAGTGTACAAGGAGATGGCCGATGGCAGCATGCACAGCCAAGTTGAGACTGAGGATACATACAAGTAAAAGCCAAACATGTGACCCAGTACAATAAATCCAAGTGTGGAGTGGATGTGATGGACCAGATGGTGCGGGAGTACACTGTGCGTGCAGGAACACGGAGATGGCCAATTGCTGTGTTCTATAACATGATCGACATGGCTGCACTGAATGCTCACATTGTCTATCAGGCATGCACAAGGGTGCAGGAAAGACGAGCACTGTTCCTGGTTGAACTGGCAAAAGAGCTGGCCACATCTCACAAAAGTGAAAAGGAATCACGGAAAGAAAACAAGCTTCTTCAGCAGCCTCTCACACCCAGCCCCGGTAAAAGAGCCAAGTGTCAAGTTCAAGTTCAGACCACGCAAACGCAAAACGCAAATGTGGATTTTGAGATTTTGAGAAGTCGGTGGATTCCCTATTTTTTGTACTTTGCAGGATAACAACAATAAAAAACATAGGCAAAAATATTGGTGTTTTGGTATATTTTGCTTTTGATATATATGTTTGCAAGATTTTCAAAAAAGAAGCGGTTGCATTGGTGCAACCAGCTGTTCGGTGGCAAGGACAGGTAATCATCTACTTGCTATTATTGCCTAAAAAGACGGAGAGCTAGAGGGAGACTTGAGTCTAAACTCTGTTTCAACCCCCACAGAAACCAAAATGTGTCACTACCTAATTACTGTCCATTGTATTCTCAAGTACCCATCAACGAGTGGGGACTTACCCACTCACTGACAAAGACGCAGCTGTCCTACCCAATCTCAAATGTGGTGTCGCCAACATCGACCAGAGATTGCGCAATTACTCTGTGCGTGCAGGTATGAGGAGATGGCCGATGGCTGTTTTATAACCTCCTTGACATGGCTGCCACAAACACATATGTTTTGTACACAGCATGTACAGGGTCAAAAGAAAGGAGGTTCCAGAGGAGCGCAAAAGGAGACTGATGATGCAGTAAAAACAACACGTGGAAGAGCGTAATCAGCTGAGCCCTAAGATGAAAGTTGAGAGTCAGCAGATAAAGAATAAGTGGCAGGCACGCTTACACTGCAATAATATTAAAGTTAAACACAACTGAACTCTACTAAGCAAATGTGCTGTACAAGTAAAAAAAAAGAACGTTTAAACCACTTAAAATGATGCACAAATTGGACATTTCATTCAGTGATCATTCTTGCACCACTAGAGGGAGCCATGACAACACTTTCGATGATAGAAATTATGGCATTTCCTGTAGCTAATGGCGAAAACAAACAGACAAACAAAATCCTTCTCCTCTGTTCTTACCTCTTCTATAGGAAGCTCTTTCAGTCGAGGCAGCGAGCTGGAGAGCAGCCCGACGATGAAAGGGGTCGGGGTGCACACGATATCCAACATGGAAGGCGGCAGCACGGGAATATACGTGTGCTGCCACGTGAACGGGTAGAGGAGAGCCACCACGGCATGGCAAGATTGTGACAAGGTGCTGCCAAGAAAAAAACAACAGGGAACCATATAATTGCCATACCACAAATGTGAAATATAACATTGGCATGATATCATTCAGGATATGATCAATTGATGCAGTGTTTTCCAAAGTTACAGTTGGACATACAGTGTATTTTTTTTTATGTTTTGTATGCCATTGTGCCCTCAAGGAAGGATTTAAACCGGATAAACTCAAGCTTGGGTGGTTGGACACTGAATGCAGTGCAAGTGCGCGTATCAGCCACTAGATGGCGATAAACCACTCTGGCTGAGTGCACGGTTTTCTGGGAGAGAAAAAAAATGTGTTTGGAAATATGCACCGTGAGCATGAGTGGAATGTTGCACTGGAGGGGAAAAAAGGTCCAGCAGCACACAGCTTGCTTCATCTGCAAACATTTAATTCATTAAAAAAATATGATGGATGAGACCAAGTTTCCATTTGCTAGAATGAGGAATAATATGCAAGGGCGCAGAGACTCTGAGAATAAAATCGGACTCTAAGGAGAATACAGTCATCTTTTTCAGAGAAAAGTGATATTTGTTGCATGAAAAAAAAAGTCTCATATTGAGGAGTGTGAATTGTAATTTACGAGAAATCTTATTTTAAGAAGCAAACCATTAAAACATTGCTGCAGCATTGGATTATTTTTAAACATCGAAAAATAAGCCTTCTCAAAAGATATCTCAAAAGATAGTTTTTTCTTATAAAAATAAGATTTTTTTCCCTCTATTGACGTGCGTTCATCAGAGCTCAAGCACGGGGCACATGTTGTTTTCATTAAATCCTGATTCAATGGCTGCTGCCACTGAAGCGGAGCCAGGTGTGGCACAGCTTGGGGCCACTGTGTTAATAGAATGGGTGCAGATTTCTAAGCACTTCAGCGAGCTGTGTGGCCATGTGACTCTTTCTATTCTGGCATCAAGACAGTTTTCCAAAGAAGACGCCAATGGCATTCCTTCCTTTCACAGTTGTTCAGTTTCTTTCGGATTTGTTTGTCCGCTGCGAAGAACCCGATGCACCGTTCGAGTAAAACAAATTAGCTAACGTGGGGATCGCAAACATTATGAATCCAGGGATCGCTCGTCAATATTTATATACCAGAAATATTTGTGGCTTTGTTTAAGAGAAAGGAATACAATTAATTAATACTATTACGCACCCATCACTGGTCGCTATGCACTTTTAAAAAAATATGACATAATTCATTTACAGATCCCAAAGTTAGGGCTTGTGGTGCCCAGGTGGAGACCCACTGAGCTAAGGAGGTGCAGAAGGATACAGAAGCCAACCTGAGCTTGTCTGCCGTAAAGATAACCCGGCGCTCGAGAAGCAGGGAGGCGAACACTCGCAGGAGCAGGCGCAGACTCAGCGAGGAGAAGAGACACTCAAAGTCGACATGTTCCAGACGAGAATCGGACGGCCGACACAGCTCGATCACCTTCGGGAGGTGAAAGGTGAATGTGAGGGTGATGGCCAAAAACCGCCGACTGACTGGATCTCACCTCTGTCCCGGAGCCAGGGAGGAAGTTTTTCACACTGATGGTCCTTCCCGGCGCAGGAAAAGGAGCCTCCATGATGCCTCTCATGAAGGGCTGCACCAGCGCGGGCGAGATGGCTCTCCTCTTTTCCACCTCGTCCAAGATCTGACGACATGGATTTATTTCTGTTAGGAAAGGTCAACCATTTTCTATGTAGTTTATCTTTTTCATCGTCACTGCAACAACTGGGACCTACGCAATGGTTGTTCTTTTCAGGGAAAAAAAAAAAGTCAGTAGAACAGATTAATGGCATTTCCATTCATTTGACTGACCGAATATGACTTGCCATAAACGTGTCCGTCTCCCCTTTCCAAATGACCATGTTTATAGCACAATTAAATCTGATATCGTTAAGACTGAGTCATCATTAAGTGGCTGTAGTCGTTTGAGCGAAGCTGCAAAGCGCAAGACCACTTCAAGGCCATATTTACGCGCCGTTTTCATGAAGCGATGGTGGCGCAAGCAGACATTGTAAAGTGGAAATGCCTGTAAATCTTTTAATTCCCGCTGTAGTAACCACAGCAGCTGCACATACACAGACACGCGTCTCTTTGCCGGAGCCTGAACTACAAGGCCAGCCAGGGAACAGGGCCGCACACGGGGTCGGTCGGGTGTGGCTCAGTGGGTGCAGAGGGCGGTCGCGCCGGTTCTCTTTTCCCATCGCCGCTTGAATGTTAAAATATTTCTTTGTTTTTGTTGGAGGTGCGTTTGCTTGGGACTGTACCTTCGAAAAGAGGTCAAAGCAGCCCAATCGGCTGACGATGCAGTAGACCTCTGGGAGCCTCCGACCTTTCCCGCTGGGCTATAGATGAGGAAGGGATTGTTAGCGCTCGAAAAATATGGTGTCAAATCTTAGCCTGCTAGTGCAGAGCAATCAGTTGTGCGTCAATTGGATAAAGTGAGGGAGACAGTTGGGAGTACGTACCAGTAATCGTCTGCAGTAGCCAAATCGACGACTTCCATCCTCGCCGGTCAGCACAAATGAAAAAGTCTCGCTGGGGGGCATGAAAGAAAATCACATGACCTTTTTTTTTTTAACACATACATTTCGTCTGCTGGTACTATCGTGACAAGAACCTAGCCGTTGCCGCCTGGGCCTGTTGTTATTTACGTTAACGGCGCACAAAATGCGGCACGCCGTGACCGACCTGGGGAAGTTGTCGACAGGAGCCCAGTCCTTGGCGTCGGGGAAGCAGAACTGAGGGATGACCTTCAGCTGGTCCTCTGTCTCCCGCATGAACTTGAAGCTTCGTTCAAGCTGGATTGGAAAATACAACAACATTATCATTATATTTTCTCAAAGAGCACATGTAATAGCGTCTGTCTTTTTTGATAAGCGGTTTCCCCTGCCAGTGAAAGTCACTGCACCAAACTGTTGCAGTGGTTAGGCATGAATGGAAATTGTTGACTTTTCTACATTTTTTTTTCATAGAAAAATATCTCGCCAGGTGTCATAAACTGGCAGGTATGGGTCAAATTATTTTTTTTTAAAGTTTTTTTTTCAGGTTCATGCAATATTTTGGATGTGCAGAACAGTATTTTTATTCGTTGTCATTTTTAATATAAAACAATTTTTAATCATCAAAAGAGTTGAGTTTGAGTTCATTTTTCATATTTAGGAATCTTGAAAACATTACTCTTTTTTTTTTTTTTACTTCACTTGGAGCATTTAATTTATTCAGAATTTGCATTGTTATTTATATTTTCATTTCTTTTCTTTCCCTGAACAGAATGCATTCATTTCTTGTTTTCTTGGGTGTCCACTATGGGGTAGCGCGCACACACAACTGCCTGTGCGTTGCTAAGTGCAGTACGAAAAGGCCTTTATTCAGTCAAATCTTTGAGTAGATTTAGTCGAGGAATTGTAGCGTATCTTGAAAAGACATGTTTTTGTTACTTTAAAAAAATGTTTTAGGCCTCTAAATGGCCAAAATCGTGCTGGTATGTTTGGTTTTTAGCAAATGCTGTCTGTTTACTTTGAGAGGGAACTGCTGCGTGACTTCCGGCAGATAAGGCACTCCAGCTTTGGTTTTGTGGAGGGCCACCACAATGAAGTACTCAAAGAGTTTTCTGTCCTCCATCAGATCCCTGTCCAAGGTCCGGTACCGCCCCGTCTGCCTCAGCATGGACTGGATCGACACCAGCCGCTGGCTATGAGCTAAAAGGCAACAAAAACCACGTGAGGTACAAAAGACGTGCATTTCTTGACCGCATTGAATTTATGAGCGCCGTTTCTCACCTTTCAGTTTCTCCTCTGTGTCACTTTCTGACTCGCTGTTCTCATCGGTCACTACAAATACAACACATCTTCATTTATATCAACAGACAGCATGAAATGAATCCGGGTCAAAAACAACAACTTTGAAGTAATGCCTCACCTCTCCCTGAGCTAGACTCGGTGGAGACCTTCTTCATGCGCTTTTTCCCTCTGCGAGCCTCAAAGATACCATTGATTTTCATCACCATCTGGAGGAGGTGAATAAAACGATCTCAAGCCTTTTGTGTTGTGAACCATTTGCTCCATAAAGTGACTGAAAATCCACTGGTGGCTGGGCGGACGAGATACCTTGGGGATTTTCCTCCGCCGCCGGTTGTACGGGTCCCCGGAGAGACACGGGGTGTCATCCGGGCTGCTGGGCGTGGAAGGCGGGCTGGCACGTGACGGTGTGGACACCCCGGCGTCCCTGTTGGTCTTGCGTAACTCCAAGAGTTTGAAGCTCCGCCTTTCGGAGTTCTGTCTGAAGAAGCCAGGCTTGGAGCACAGCTGGCGGCAACACAGACAGTACAACGTTCTACTGCATATGCAAAAACATGAGTTTGTCGGTCCGTCATTCGTCAGCAGCCGGTCCGCCATCGCTCAATAACAGTTCTTCACCGCTAAAAATAGTTCATCACTGCTAAGATTGTCATTTAAATGAGATTTACGGTATGTTGGAAAAAGAAAAAAAAAAGACGCTATTTGATTCGATATCAGCTTACATTTGCAGAGTGAGGCACCTAATATCCCCCACAAGTGGTGAGTGTAAAAAATAAATAAATAACATACGCACTCTGGAAGGTACTGAAGTACAAAAATTACAATGAATGTTATTTTACAGTAAATAGGACCCACAATGTAAAGAAATGGCAAAATGTAAGAAAATGGAAGAACAATTTTTTTTTTTAATGCAATAAAAAGGGGTTCCTATGACTTTGCTCCTGTTGTAAATTGACATCTATCCATCCATCATCCAAAGGGTTTATCCTCATGGGGGGGTCGCTGGAGCCTATCCGAGCTGACTACGGGCAGATTCCACCGCAAACGCACCCGTCATTTCATTAACGGCAAGCAATACAGAAAATGTTTATTCCCAGACTGGCTGTACCTTAGTGGGGGTGTCAGGAATGGGCGAAGACGAGGCAGGTGATACACATTTGCTCCCAAGGCAACTTCTCTCCAGCTCGATGTCTTCGTAGGGATTCTCCTTGGAGGGAGGGTCTTGAGGAAAATAAAAACAGAAACATCTCGATTGTGAAATAGCCTGTTATAAAATCGTCCCCGAAAATATTTCCAGATCAGCCAGACCATTTTCAACTCCAGATGTGCAGAGCTCGCAGACACGGGACGGCGGCGTGCTTACTCAGCTCGCCGCCGCAATGCGGAGACTCCAAAGAGTCCACGCCAGCGCCAAGAAAAGTAGCATTTTCCTTCAGATTTTTATTGCGCCTCATAGTTTAACAAGCCGTGATAGCATAACCATCTCTCAGTGGATTCGAAGACAAAATGTGCGTCTCCTTCGGGGATGAGTGAGTTATTACTTTTATTCGACCAAAAGTGGTTTTATGCTAGAGTAAGTTGAAAGGAGAGCAAAGACAGGGGGGGGGGCTTGTGGCGACGTGTCATCCAAAAACATCTACCGTAATAACTTGCAGCTCATCGATGATGTCATGCCTGCTGTTTATTGCTCACTGCGATGACTTTATTGCCGTGTATTAATAACAGGCATGAATTTGTCACCTTCTCAAATATCAACTGTTACATAACATTTACACGGAAAACATTTTGTTGAATTTATTCCTTTTTATTGGGTCGAGTTGCACGGAATAAAATGATCTGGATACAGATCCATTTTTCAAGTAGACTCTATATCAACTTAAAAACGCATTTGGATAAAATAAATAACACTGAGGAAAATCAATAGACTTTTTTTTCTTTTTTGTGGAGGTCATCTGGAGTGACTTTTCTCTATATATGCTAGTGTAATGTTTATCCCAAACATCGGAGACACGATATCAGTACCAGATCGGTATCGCGGATACCAGCTTGACTTTTTACTCAGTATCGGACCAGAAAGGAAGTCGTGGCCTGGAACATCGCGACCCTCAGTCATAGAGGTGCAAAATCAACTTCACCGCTGCTCATTTTAAAAACAATAACAACAAGTCTTAAAAAGACACATTCCAAAAGCGTGATGCACGTTGTTTTGACGATTTAACGTTCAAATGCAAGAAGAAGTTAACTCCAGTTCAAAATAAAAACGTCAAATCAGTCGGACAAAACTGACAAGCAAGGATGACGTCTATTCTTCTCGACTGGCACGCCTCTCTCACCACCCCTTGTTGAGGCCGTTTCTTTTGGAAGCGTTGCGCAAATAAAGAAATCATAAAATCCAAAGGACAAGCCAAAAGGCGCAGCTATTCCTTTAAACCCCCGACATAGGCTGACGTCCAACATTACGTGCGACTTTGGAAGTGCCTTTCCACAGTCTTTTCCTTTCTTAAGGAACACAGCGCACTATTTGTCAGCACTGTACTAATCTCTTGAATGTTTTTGCGTGCGTGCTGTGCACATGTGGCTTTGCATCGCTCTCCCAGGAATGTGTCGGGAGACGCATACTGATGACACTCGCTTTCCAGTCCATCTGGAAACACTGACAGACATGAAGACATTACAAGGAGGGCCTGCCGAAGAGATGTGGCCGTCCGCATTGTCTACCTGTACAATATCATAAAGTGCAATTTTTCTTTTTCTTTATTTTTTTTTGGGGGCAACAAGAAAAACAGATTCCGGCTTGTTTGTTAAGCCACTTCCTGGTTCAAGGTGTCTTGACAATACAATACAATACATTAGATGTAAAAAAAATACAAATAAAATGGCCGCCGGGTGCCATTTTGATTCCCAGTTGGACTGCTCTATAAAGCCACACAAACGGCGAGCCACAGTTTTGTGGGATTGTCCAACCAATGGCGATCAAAACATCATTTTGCTCAATAGCGGCTGGGAGGAGGTAACAATGAAGGATCCTTTTAATCACTGAAATCTACTTCAACTTCAATTGACTCAACTTCATTTTCATCCAGCAATAATGACAGCACATGCCAATGACACTGACCGCTATTGCCAGTAATGCGCCGTAACTCTCGCCCAATAAAATACCTCCTGCTGGTTTATCCCAGCGGTCAACTTTGAGCATGCGACAGCACCGTTATTATACGTTATGATATTAAACAGGCTTGAGGTGGGGTTGGTATAACACCGCAGACAATAAGACAGGAATGTAGGTCGGGTTTTGGCATCTCATTTTTAATAAAAGCGGAGCAGCGTGGCTCTAAATTAAAACCAGAGCCAAAAACCGCTACACCGCTTCGTTCCCTCTCCGTGACACACATGCAAAAAGAAACGGATATTTTAATTTGAATTTTTTTATATTTTTTTACCAATGATGTCCTCGTAGACATTCTCCTCCGATAAAGTGCGTGTGAGGCCCAGGCGGGACTGAGCGTACCAGTCAACTCTGCAGCTTTGTGAGGACGACTGGAGCAGGTCCTCAAATTCGTAAGACTTCCTGAAGAGGACAAGGAAACATGAATATCATGATGAAAGACAGCAAATGATGTGTTATGATGATGCGACATGCCGCACTGTAGAATAGTGGTTAGCACCAGCCTCAGAGTTGTCTCCACGCTCATATGCGGTAGTGACACTAAATTGCGTTTGATGTGGTCACTTTTCGAGACGTTTCAGTTGGAACGTGTACCCACACAAGCAATTTCATTTTGGACTTTTTTTTTTTTTTTTTTTTGCAAAGGCCACTTCAATCAAATGTAAGCCAAAAGATGATCCATCCATCTATCCATTATCCTCACGAGGGTCGCGCAGGGTGCCGGAGCCTATCCCGGCCGTCTTCGGGCAGTAGGCGGGGGACACCCTGAACCGGTTGCCAGCCAATCGCAGGGCACACGGAGACGAACAACCATTCACGCTCACAATCAACCCTTGAGACAATTTAGAGTGTTCAATCAGCCTGCCATGCATGTCCGGAGTACCCGGAGAAAAGCCACACAGGCCCGGGGAGAACATGCAAACTCCACACAGGAAGGCCGCAGCCGGGATCGAACCCACGACCTCTGCACTGTGAGGTCAACGCACTAACCACTGGACCGGGCCACCCCAAAAGATCATTTTCAGTTAATTTTTATTTTGTCTTGAATGGGATTTTCTAAAACGGGGGGGGGGGCAAATTGGGAGTCTCGGGCTGGAAAGATTTGGGAGAGCAAACAAAAGACTGAATAGAGAACACTTGAAGCGAGTGCGGCCTCCACATATCGTGTGGAATGAAACATACCCCCAAGCCAAGCTTCAAGTGCACAAGAATCCAGGTCATTGAGGGGGGCGCTTTTGCATACACAGTTTCTTATTGTGCCAAATCAATTCTCAGTAACATCTGTGCAATGTGGAAAAAAGGCCTTACATAGGAAGTTTTCATGCCAAGGCTTTTATTTTTTTTGGGAGAAGCAAGGGGCCTCTCTTTGACATGGCTCACACTGCTACATCTTCCACTGAAGCTGGAGAAGATGGAATGAGTTATGTGTCCATTTTTCATTTTTCACATCCAGCCTGTGAGCTAACTCTGTGGGTGAGGTCACTGCCCCGCTGCTTAGGATTTCCAGCAGATATCATTTGGAGCTGTTCGATTGTGTCGCACGGGTGATTCAACTCAATTTTACTCGCCACTCCATCGGTAACCAAAACACTTACGAGAAGTGAACAATATATTCCCATCCTGTCTCACCTGTTGTTGCTGTCGTGCGATCTGTCCGTCCACGGTCTCCTGCAAACTCCGGGAGGCGGGCAGGTGGGTAGAGGCGGAGGTGGAATGGAGGGCAAAGGAGGCAATGTCCTCTTGCCCTTACAGGAGCCGGGCCCTGAAATTGGGGTAGAAGGCGGCGTGTGGTGCTGGAAGGTTCTCTGAGGTTTTGGTAAAGGGTTAATAGACGGAGCGCCTGGCTCGCTGTATACGTTCTCCGGATCCCCCTCTCTCCTCCACCTCGAGCCGACAGGCCGAGACACGTCGAAAGTCCCAAAAATGGGTTCGTTAACACGCTTTTCTGTTTCGTCCAGCTCCTCTTTTGATGGTGGGCAGAAGTAATTCCCCGGAAACGCCAGCGACGTTCCACTCTGAACTTCTTTGGTCGCCTTTTCCAGTTTCTTAACGTGAGTTAAAACAGTTTTCTTGTCTTGGGGTTGCTCCGTTGCCTTCGTAGCCCGCAGTCCTCGCTCGAGAATGACTTCTTTGGCCTTGTTCGTTGGGCCTTCCGGAGATTTAGTCCTGACATCCCCGAGTTTTCCGACATTTTCCTTTCCTGAGTCTTGCCTCTCCCAGCTTCCAAACCTCTTGCTGTTCGTCCGCTGGACCTGCGGAGGTTTCGAGTCCTTTTTTCGGACCGACTCAATTTCCTTCTGCGTTGTGCCGAGCGGACAAGCGTCCATAGAAATCGCTTGGCCGGTCTCCTTTTTGCCCTCCCACTGGGAGATTTTATCGCGGATACTTGCCGCCTTGACTCCTGCTTGGCCCTTATTCAGCTTTCCGCACTGTCCGTTCTCCGCGTTTGGAGTCTTTGGTTCGCTGGCGCTGGCGGCTCTCCTGTGAGTCAGCATGCTGGCGGGGGGACCGGGAGAGTCCCGCGGGCTGATTGGTGGAGAGACGGGACGAACGGGGGGCACAGCGGTGTCCCTCTTGTGTCTGTCCCCTGGTAGCCCGCACAGCTCTCGGCGCCGGGGCACCACAGACGACGGAGTCTCCCCAATTTTCAAGCCGCAGCACTGGAGTCTGGAAAATCAACAGAAATATGAATGAACATCGTTCGAGTCTTGCAAGATGTGGTGTCACTGTTAAAAGCCCTGAAAAGGTGATTTAGGGTGCCGGAATAATAATAAAGGTCGAAATTTCAATAAAGGCTTCAATATCCCATGCCTGGGATTTGTTCAAATTTCGACGCAATCAGAAAAATACTTCTTGATTGTTTGAAAGCCCTCATTACTGTCTTTGATCGAGGTTGTTAGTATTCCACTTGAGTCGGTTCATGTTTTTCAAGATTGCTTTAATCACGAATCAAACAAATGGGACACTAAACATGCCGTTCCCACAATGCCCCAGGATAAAAGCCGTACCGTATTTTCCGCACTATAAGGCGCACCTAAAAGCATTCTGAAAAGCCGACAGTGCGCTTTATAATCCAATGCGCTTTTTATATGGATCAATATTCTGATTTGATTGATCGTATTTTAGTTGTTCTGTAAAGCGCTTTGCTCCAGCTGCAGCGGTTGTGAACGCGCTGCATAAATAAAGCTGTATTGTATTGTATTTCCTTTAGCGTAGCGCCATCTAGTGGATGCATAACGCAAACCCCAGCCACTATCGTAGTTTCTACTCTATGCGCCTTATAACGCGGTGCACCCAAGATATGAAAACAGTTTTAAAATGGGCCATTCTTTGAAGGTGCGCCTTATACCCTGAAGTGCCTTATGGTGCGGAAAATAAAGTACAACCATGACATAACTGATTACCGTGCACCTCAAATTGTCCATTTATTTGACTTAAGAATAATGATGACAACAAAGCAATTCCACAAAAAAAAACTCAAGACATCTGGTGCCTGTGAGTCAGTCCCAAAAAGATTACGAGGTCATGACTCTTTGAACCCTTCGCGAGTAGGTCAAAGTTTACAAGCTCGACACAGCGCTGAGTCGATGTCACCGACAGAGGAGGCAAAACGAGACAAAAGATGTGGGCGAGGGGTAAACCTTTTCTTCCAACGAGCCAACCAAGTTTTGACCTCAAATCCCCCAAGCCCAATCTTAGAATGACTGAATGTCAAACAAACAGGAAGCATGGCCTTGCAATGGGTGACGTTGGTGCTATCTAGAGGAAATCTCTTGGGGGAAAATGACTGATTCTGAAGAAGAAGAAAAGAAAAAAACATGGCCAACAAATACACAGAGCCAAGTAATCCTACTCCAAATTACATTTGGTTTTATTAGTTTGGCTGGCTCTCGTTCCTTCCTGTGCCCAGTTTTCGCTCCCCTCCTTACCCCTAAGTTGAAACAGCATTTTTTTTGTACAATAAAGGGTGAAGCAACAGAGGGGGGGAAAGTAGGTCAAACAGAAAATCCAAGAAAAACCAGACCAACCGGGGGGTGAAATTTGTTTATGATGAGGCAAGCGGCTCGGAAGGCAGCCGTTAAAAACGGCAATATGGAATACTTGTCAAAAGGATCGACGGGAGGGTCGTCGAGGGCAAAGGGAAGGGAGGCGAAATAAGGACACAAAGGGGCCAGCTGAGCTAACACTTGACGAGCGGAGGAAAAGGCGGCTGATTGTTGAGGGGAAAAAACGACGAGAACCGCTGACCCGCCTCCAGAGAGAAAAGAATGCAAAAAAACCCCCCAAAACACACACACACCAAAAAAAAAATATCTCTGCTTCCATACATTCCCTACTGTCAACGCAGAACACAAAATCTGCTCCTTGTAATCGAAATCGTATAAATGAGCATTTAAAAAGATGACATATGTCAAGAAGTGACAGGATGGGCACGAAAACAGAAACCAGATGGTCAACTGACCCAACTCTTGTCCTGCGTTACAGATTTTGATGCTGCATCCATTGGATTGAGTGTCTCCCAAATCTGATCACCATCAAACTATCTAACACAGAAGGGGGCGGGAGTGGGGGGGGGCTCACGCAATTTCTGAAAAACGACTCGAGAGACCTACCCGTTGACTGATCGGTAGATACAGTTGTCAGTGTTTGTACAGAGCAGCAGCGCCCTCCCACCAGTCATCGTGCTAGCAGCTGGCATCCTGCATCGGGAGACAAGAGGAGGAAAACGATTGATGAACACGCGGTACAGTAATGCCAAAGTCGCGATTGAACGAGTTGAATCCATGACCGGCGGGGGAATACAAAGGAACATCAGAGAAACGAAAAGGATACGATCGACGGGCATTCAAAGCAAACGGATAAATAATGGCCCGCTGAAGTTTTTGGTGAAACCTCCCATGGATCCGCAAAATATCACGTTTTCGAGGAATGCGAGATGGCCCGCGTTCTTTATTGCGGATGTGAGCCGCCGAGACGAGTGCGAGTGGGAGTGCTTCGCCAGTTTGAAATGATTACTCGCGGCGTTTGTCAGGAGCGTCATGAAACCGGAGCCTCTTGGAGAGCAGGAAAAGATCTTCCACGCGGGTCATCAAATTTGAGGCCGGTGCTGCACTGGCATCAGTTGAGTGCCGCTCCGGCAAAAATGTCGACAAAGTTGAGGAAAATGTCTATAGGTCAGGCTTTCAATGAAACGACGTTGCTTTGTTTGATTAGCTGCAATGCTGTCATTTTTTTTAAGCTTCAGGAGTTTCTTCATTGCCGAGATATTCCGTGAAGCGATAGCGTCTCTGATATCATTTTAGCGGCCTGACCTGTAATCATTTTCTGATGCATCACAAATCATCATCAGAAATCATCTTCTTAACCCTTTCAGAGGACAGCGGTTACATCAGTGGACAGCTTATCAGGTTACAGCACGGGTGTCAAAGTCGAGGCTCGGGGGCCAGATCTGGCCCGCCACATCATTTTATGTGGCCCGCCAAAGCAAGTCAAGCATGTCAAGTTTCATGATGCTTGCTAAAGTCTGAACCAAAATTTCAAATTGTCATATCTAATCCACAATAACAGTCATTATCCTTGACTTCTGATTTTAAAACTAGTTATTCATCCATTTGTCGTGCGCTGTGTATGTAATATGTGGAGGGGATTAAACATTTATATGGTTTATCAAAATTCATAACGGCCCTCCCAAGGGAAACCGGAACCACAATGTGGCCCGCGACAAAAACGAATTTGACATCCCTGGGTTACAGGGTGCATCGAAGGGTTCAAATTGCTTTGTGTTTTTGATCCATGCAGCGTTCACACTTTTATTTGTAAACAGACCAAACCCCGGAAAAGTGGTTTTGGTCCACTTGACTGGTGAACACGCACCTAATGAATTATATCAAATGGACCGCAACACTGGATAAATCGCACTCTAGTTTGTTTTGACAAAAAAAGATTGACGACGGCACATTCCTGATGTCATCGGAATGGAGTCAAGTAGTCCATAAACTGCTGTTCCGATTGGCCCGGTGATAGCGTTGGGAAATGTTTTGAGAGAGATATAGACACAACTGGGCCCGTCCTTAGCGGCTCAACTGGGACCTCTTTATTGCATCGTCATAGCCCCCCCCCCACACACACACACACAAGCACACACACGCGCACATCACCCGACCAGGACATGGGTTTGCGTCAGCCACCCACTGGCTGGCCTGCAGGCGCAAATTATTTTCAGATGGAAGCTGGGCAGAGGTCACGTGTTTGAAGGAAAACCGCGTATGAACTGATTTTCACTCCCCTTCTCCGTCTTCAATAACATCAATCACATAAATACTGTACTGGGACACACGAGTGGGGGAGGGGCATCGGGCTCGAAAGAATGTCGAAAGAGCCTTGAAGGGTTTTTTTTTTTTTTGCGATCGTATGGACACGTGAAAAATGGAAGAAACTGACAATCGGAGAGAAGGTTGTCAAAACTGAAGAGGAAAATGGATATTGTAAAGAGTAACACAAGTATAGTGTTGCACTACAAAAACAGTCCACTCCTCTTCCAGTCTTTCCTGAGCCCAAAGGACTCAAAGAAAGCAGCTTCCAATAGATTCAAGCCTTAAAAGGTATTTATTTGTAACGCACTTCAGGATAAATACAATCAAGTTCGAACATGTTTCAGACTTGACTCATTCACACTGCGCGCCGGGTTTCCCGGGACTTGCTCAAACCCGTTACGGAGTGCCTCCAAATGTATTCGATTGGCCAGTTTTACAGCTCATGGAAAACGGCCGCGAATGCCCTGTGGCTATTTGCCGCTATGGTGACCCTCCCCGCCTCGCCCCTGCAGAAAGATGGCCGCCAAAACAATGCAGACAGAAGTTAGGGAAGCCATCTGCTGAGGCCCCCCCCCAAAAAAAAAACTTCACAGGAAACTGCAACCCAAAAGACCTCGACACGATCCCAACCCTTCATCCTGATCGTCCTGTGAGGTGCAACTGGCGGCCGAGATTAGAGTTCCTTCAAGCGGCATTGTTTCGAATGGACAGTATGGGAAATGGGCGGCAAAGTGATGCTGACTTCCTATTTTTCGAGTAACTTTAAAGCCATATAATAGACTAATATCAGAAATTGGTTCAATACATCTCATCTTGCTGGCCAGCCAAAGTCAGTTTGCACTTGTGAAGCATCGCACTACCATGTCCGTGTCTTTGCCTGTGTTTTATTTGTGTTGTCGGGGGCAGATGCGGGAGCGGACACGTCACCCGTCTTGAGGATTACCATGAAGTCAGGCTCGCGTTGATGTGGTAAGCGCCAATCTTTCCGTTTACGCTGCAGTGGCATATCTGATTTTCATTCGCGTTTGAAAGCGACCTGATGCCAATCTAAGGATATCAGATTTCATGCCCCACCCCGACCCCCACACTTCTTAACCCTGCCATGACGCGTAGCTGAATCGTGCCACGTCGGAACAAAAAAAAAGCTAAACATAACCTACACTGCCCCCCCCCTCCATCATCTTCCGAGCTATCTGACAAACGGGAATGATGACATGAGATTAGGTCGAGAAATGAAAAGGGGAACTCCTCCGTGCGCTCTTTCGCCTGCTCTGCGCCGCTTCACTTCACTGACGCTCACCGAGCGATCACCTGAGAGGGCGATGACTTTGCCTGACAGATTCCGCATGCTCCATTGGCTGTAAAAGCTGCTGACAAAAGGGCGGACGAGAGCCGACTCGTGCCCAATGCGATGCCCGCATGCGCCACACTCAAGTCGGTCTGGGGCGTCATGGGTTTGAACTTTCACAGATCAATCTGCACGTTTGGTGATAACGTGACACGGTTCGGCTGTTTGAGGAGCTCCCGCCGTCCCGTAAATGCGCTTCGTCGCCGGCTTGATCGGGCTTCCAGGTTGTTGCCGGCGATTGGCCTTTCTTTCCAACAGCTGCTTCTCATAAGGATCCAAAAAGCTCCATCACACCATCCAGCCTTCTTGCAGAAACGGCTCAACGTGACTTCATCGTCCTGCGCTCACCCCCCCCCCCCACCCGCCCGCCTCCAAACTGCACGGTTGCGCTCTTGTCTCTGCTTTCTACATGCCTAAAAAGGACAAAAGTCGCCGGCTGCATTTCAGCGCTATCGGTCAGGCTGCAGACTTGCACGTGGGTGAGGAGGGGGGAGGGGGGAGCAACACGGTGTGCCATAATTGGATTCATATCATGTAAAAGGAGGAAAATGTTTTTCGCTCCTCCTTACCCCTAAGTTGAAACAGCATTTTTTTGTACAATAAAGGATGAAGCAACAGAGGGGGAAAGTAGGTCAAACAGAAAATCCAAGAAAAACCAGACCAACCTGGAGGGTGGGGGGTGGGGGGGGGGGGGGTGAAATTTGTTTATGATGAGGCAAGCGGCTCGGAAGGCAGCCGTTAAAAACGACAATATGGAATACTTGTCAAAAGGATTGACGTGAGGGTCGTCGAGGGCAAAGGGAAGGGAGGCGAAATAAGGACACAAAGGGGCCAGCTGAGCTAACACTTGACGAGCGGAGGAAAAGGCGGCTGATTGTTGAGGGGAAAAAACGATGAGAACCGCTGACCCGCCTCCAGAGAGAAAAGAATGCAAAAAAACCCCCAAAACACACACACGAACATTTTTTTATCTCTGCTTCCATACATTCCCTACTGTCAACGCAGAACACAAAATCTGCTCCTTGTAATCGAAATCGTATAAATGAGCATTTAAAAAGATGACATATGTCAAGAAGTGACAGGATGGGCACGAAAACAGAAACCAGATGGTCAACTGACCCAACTCTTGTCCTGCGTTACAGATTTTGATGCTGCATCCATTGGATTGAGTGTCTCCCAAATCTCCAATGATCACCATCAAACTATCTAACACAGAAGAGGGGGGGGTGGGGGGGGGGGGGCTCACGCAATTTCTGAAAAACGACTCGAGAGACCTACCCGTTGACTGATCGGTAGATACAGTTGTCAGTGTTTGTACAGAGCAGCAGCGCCCTCCCACCAGTCATCGTGCTAGCAGCTGGCATCCTGCATCGGGAGACAAGAGGAGGAAAACGATTGATGAACACGCGGTACAGTAATGCCAAAGTCGCGATTGAACGAGTTGAATCCATGACCGGCGGGGGAATACAAAGGAACGTCAGAGAAACGAAAAGGATACGATCGACGGGCATTCAAAGCAAACGGATAAATAATGGCCCGCTGAAGTTTTTGGTGAAACCTCCCATGGATCCGCAAAATATCACGTTTTCGAGGAATGCGAGATGGCCCGCGTTCTTTATTGCGGATGTGAGCCGCCGAGACGAGTGCGAGTGGGAGTGCTTCGCCAGTTTGAAATGATTACTCGCGGCGTTTGTCAGGAGCGTCATGAAACCGGAGCCTCTTGGAGAGCAGGAAAAGATCTTCCACGCGGGTCATCAAATTTGAGGCCGGTGCTGCACTGGCATCAGTTGAGTGCCGCTCCGGCAAAAATGTCGACAAAGTTGAGGAAAATGTCTATAGGTCAGGCTTTCAATGAAACGACGTTGCTTTGTTTGATTAGCTGCAATGCTGTCATTTTTTTTTAAGCTTCAGGAGTTTCTTCATTACCGAGATATTCAGTGAAGCGATAGCGTCTCTGATATCATTTTAGCGGCCTGACCCGGCCTAATCATTTTCTGATGCATCACAAATCATCATCAGAAATCATCTTCTTAACCCTTTCAGAGGACAGCGGTTACATCAGTGGACAGCTTATCAGGTTACAGCACGGGTGTCAAAGTCAAGGCTCGGGGGCCAGATCTGGCCCGCCACATCATTTTATGTGGCCCGCCAAAGCAAGTCAAGCATGTCAAGTTTCATGATGCTTGCTAAAGTCTGAACCAAAATTTCAAATTGTCATATCTAATCCACAATAACAGTCATTATTCTTGACTTCTTATTTTAAAACTAGTTACCGGTATTCATCCATTTGTCGTGCGCTGTGTATGTAATATGTGGAGGGGATTAAACATTTATATGGTTTTTCAAAATTCATAACGGCCCTCCCAAGGGAAACCGGAACCACAATGTGGCCCGCGACAAAAACTAATTTGACATCCCTGGGTTACAGGGTGCATCGAAGGGTTCAAACTGCTTTGTGTTTTTGATCCATGCAGCATTCACACTTTTATTTGTAAACAGACCAAACCCCGAAAAGTGGTTTTGGTCCACTTGACTGGTGAACACGCACCTAATGAATTATATCATTGGACCGCAACACTGGATAAATCGCACTCTAGTTTGTTTTGACAAAAAAAGATTGACGACGGCACATTCCTGATGTCATCGGAATGGAGTCAAGTAGTCCATAAAGTGCTGTTCCGATTGGCCCGGTGATAGTGTTGGAAAATGTTTTGAGAGAGATATAGATACAAACTGGGCCCGTCTTTAGCGGCTCAACTGGGACCTCTTTATTGCATCGTCATAGCCCCCCCCCCCCCCCCCAAGCACACACACACGCGCACATCACCCGACCAGGACATGGGTTTGCGTCAGCCACCCACTGGCTGGCCTGCAGGCGCAAATTATTTTCAGATGGAAGCTGGGCAGAGGTCACGTGTTTGAAGGAAACCGCGTATGAACTGATTTTCACTCCCCTTCTCCGTCTTCAATAACATCAATCACGTAAATACTGTACTGGGACACACGAGTGGGGGAGGGGCATCGGGCTCGAAAGAATGTCGAAAGAGCCTTGAAGGGTTTTTTTTTTTTTTTTGCGATCGTATGGACACGTGAAAAATTGAAGAAACTACTGACAATCGGAGAGAAGGTCGTCAAAACTGAAGAGGAAAATGGATATTGCAAAGAGTAACACAAGTATAGTGTTGCACTACAAAAACAGTCCACTCCTCTTCCAGTCTGTCCTGAGCCCAAAGGACTCAAAGAAAGCAGCTTCCAATAGATTCAAGCCTTAAAAGGTATTTATTTGTAACGCACTTGAGGATAAATACAATCAAGTTTGAACATGTTTCAGACTTGACTCATTCACACCGCGCACCGGGTTTCCCGGGACTTGCTCAAACCCGTTACGGAGTGCCTCCAAATGTATTTGGTCAGTTTTACAGCTCATGGAAAACGGCCGCGAATGCCCTGTGGCTATTTGCCGCTATGGTGACCCTCCCCGCCTCGCCCCTGCAGAAAGATGGCCGCCAAAACAATGCAGACAGAAGTTAGGGAAGCCATCTGCTGAGGCCCCCCCCCCCAAAAAAAAAACTTCACAGGAAACTGCTACCCAAAAGACCTCGACACGATCCCAACCCTTCATCCTGATCGTCCTGTGAGGTGCAACTGGCGGCCGAGATTAGAGTTCCTTCAAGCGGCATTGTTTCGAATGGACAGTATGGGAAATGGGCGGCAAAGTGATGCTGACTTCCTATTTTTCGAGTAACTTTAAAGCCATATAATAGGCTAATATCAGAAATTGGTTCAATTCATCTCATCTTGAAATTACTGTGCTGGCCAGCCAAAGTCAGTCTGCACTTATGAAGCATCGCACTACCATGTCCGTGTCTTTGCCTGTGTTTTATTTGTGTTGTCGGGGGCAGATGCGGGAGCGGACACGTCACCCGTCTTGAGGATTACCATGAAGTCAGGCTCGCGTTGATGTGGTAAGCGCCAATCTTTCCGTTTACGCTGCAGTGGCATATCTGATTTTCATTCGCGTTTGAAAGCGACCTGATGCCAATCTAAGGATATCCGATTTCATGCCCCCCCCCCGACCCCCACACTCACTTCTAAACCCTGCCATGACGCGTAGCTGAATCGTGCCACGTCGGAACAAAAAAAAAGCTAAACATAACCTACACTGCCCCCTCCATCATCTTCCGAGCTATCTGACAAACGGGAATGATGACATGAGATTAGGTCGAGAAATGAAAAGGGGAACTCCTCCGTGCGCTCTTTCGCCTGCTCTGCACCGCTTCACTTCACTGACGCTCACCGAGCGATCACCTGAGGGGGCGATGACTTTGCCTGACAGATTCCGCATGCTCCATTGGCTGTAAAAGCTGCTGACAAAAGGGCGGACGAGAGCCGACTGGTGCCCAATGCGATGCCCGCATGCGCCACACTCAAGTCGGTCTGGCGCGTCACGGGTTTGAACTTTCACAGATCAATCTGCACGTTTGGTGATAACGTGACACGGTTCGGCTGTTTGAGGAGCTCTCGCCGTCCCGTAAATGCGCTTCGTCGCCGGCTTGATCGGGCTTCCAGGTTGTTGCCGGCGATTGGCCTTTCTTTCCAACAGCTGCTTCTCATAAGGATCCAAAAAGCTCCATCACACCATCCAGCCTTCTTGCAGAAACGGCTCAACGTGACTTCATCGTCCTGCGCTCCCCCCCCTCCCCCCCGCCCGCCTCCAAACTGCACGGTTGCGCTCTTGTCTCTGCTTTCTACATGCCTAAAAAGGACAAAAGTCGCCGGCTGCATTTCAGCGCTATCGGTCAGGCTGCAGACTTGCACGTGGGTGAGGAGGGGCGAGGGGGTAGCAACACGGTGTGCCATAATTGGATTCATATCATGTAAAAGGAGGAAAATGTTTATATTTTCTTGACTTTCTTTCTGCACCCGCACCGAGTAGGCGACCCCCATCCTTGAAAGATTTGGTCTTTTGGTCATTGGGCCAGATCCTTGCCTGCTATCAATTAAATAGAAATCAGAATGTTTGCCCAACTGTCTCCTTCTGCAGTCTTTCTTGCGCGGCGCTTTGCCGCAGCTTCCTGAAGAAGGAGCGAGGCAAGGCTTGCCGGTAAAGGAAGGAACGTATGGAAGGGGGAGGAGGAGGGAGTCAGGCAAATAAACAATGGAATTTTATCTGGGGCTCAGCAGCCTCCTTCACTCTTTTACGCTCTCTGTTTCGGTCTCTGTCCTGCTCAGGGGTGGGGGTGTGGGGGCTGCTTCTTTCCCAAGCTGATTTCATAGCAAAGGGCTTTGGCCGTGATCCAAATAGGCCAACTCTGAGGCTGCAATAGGGACATGCACTGGTAACTGCATCCAATGATGCACCCTGCAGGCCAAGGCCCCACTAGTAGACTTTGTGTCCCACTGTACTGTGTCAGGTAGCTCCACGATTAGAAAAGGATGGACGTCAGAAAATGGACAGAAAAAAAATGGACAGGATTGAAGATATTCAACAGGGTGCTTTTCGTGATTGCGTCTGCCAATTGCAGTGGGATGATTTTGAAGAAGGGGCGAAATAATCACCCTGGCGAAGGCAGAAACAACCACAAAATGATACTTCAGAGCCTTTGATTCAACCGACGCAGGCTTCTCTTGATCGCCGCATAATGAATGGCTATTTTCTTGTTTGTCTTTCAACCACCAAACAGAATGTTTGGTGTCTTGCAGGAAACGGACGTTCAAGCTACCAAGAGAGGAAACAAAGTCAAATGTTGCTGAAAAAATGTGTGTGTGTTTTTTTAAAGCTGTTGCAAACATCTAATTTATACACCCTGTTTACCACAAGGTAAAAAAAAAGGATATTTAAAAAAAAAAAGGGAAACGCATGAAAAATCTCCCGAGAAGCTTTTGCACCTGTCAGACTTCACAAATGGTTCACTTGTAATATTCGAACCACAGGCCTTTAATGGCTTAGTCTCATGTTCTATTTCAAGTTCTGCACTTCTATTCCAACGTCCACTGAGTGCAAACGGTGCAGCTCGCTAGCTAATGATGTACTTTTTGGAGATAAGCACAGACAGGAAAATGGGAAAAACTCACAATGACAAGTGCTTCGCCAAATACAAAAATGCTTATTTAAAGACCAGGAACATCATTTCAACCAGAACCCGTTGAGGATGCAAAGAGAGTTTGAGGAGGAGGAGGACAAATTTATAAGGCAGAACACACAAATCTCTTCCTGCTCTCCATCTTGGGAGATCACATTACATCCCCTCGTCGAAGGGGGGAGGCGGTTCCTCCTCCCGACTGTCAGAACAGATCCCATCGGCTGAGCCCTGAACTCATCCCCGGTCTGCTCCCAATTATCCGAATGGCTCCACAAACTCGGGGCTCCGTGCCAACGTTTTGTCGGGCCCTCCTTTAAACTGCTCTTCGGCTGTCGGATGAGACAACTCGCGTCTTGAGACGTACGCGGGGTTCAGGATTTAAGGCTTTCGCCGACAAAAATGCATTTGAGAACCTGGAAACTGTACCTCTAAATTCGACCGCAATCCCCGCCGAGACACTTCAAATCGGTCGAACAAAATGTCCAACTGAGAGCAATTGTATTTGCAATAATTCGTTCCAGAGTCCAATGCTGCCACAGCCTTTATGAGAACTTTAAATAAAATCTTTCAGATTGTCAAAATAGGCCGGCATTGATGTTGGCCGCCCTTGGCTAACCTTGGCTACCGGGCTGCAAGCCATCCGATTGGTTAACCTGAACCGCGAGCGCCAAAGCACGTAGGTCCTTTATCTTTCAGTCATGTAAGCCAACAGCGGCATTATAAGGTTATGAAATTTGGACTTACCAACCATCGGTCTCTTTACCGACCCTGCCGCAGTGACACGTTCATGTTCATTCATTTAGCTTTGAGTTTGGCGCTGTTTTGTAGCCGCCTCTCACCTCTCGGTGGGTCTTTCCCCAGAGATCTACGACAATTAATAAAGCAACATTGTTTTTGAAATGTTTTTTTGTTGATTATTTGCGTACATGGTTAATAAAGCAAAGGGGTTCCAATCCCATTTAAGAAAGATGTTGAGCATCGTGAAATTTCTTTAATTTTATGGTCGCGAAAGTAGTATTTAAGGTTTACTTAAATACTACTTTCGCGACAGTAAGGTTTACTTGACTTGGACTTGGACCTTGTGGAATGGAACATGACTTAAAAGGTCGACTTTACAGCTCTGGCAAAATGTTAAAACACCCAAAAAATAATGTCCTATATGATCATGAGTGACATGCAAATAGCAAGTCATCCAGCAGCTAGCTAGAGATGCTAACATGGCAGTTTACATTGAGCACCTTTTATTCCACCAAAAGCAACCGAGAGTCGTATCAGGCTAGCGTCAGTGGAGCAAAAACAGGAAGTAAAGAGAAAAACACTATCAAAATAAATCGCTAACAGTGCCAAAGCAGCTAGCTAGAGATGCTAACGTGGCAGTTTGCATTGAACGCCCTTTATTCAACCAAGAGCAACTCCGAGTCCTATCAGGCTAGCGTCAGTGGAACAAAAACAGGAAGTAAAAAAATAAAAAAACCTACCAAAGTAAATCCCTAACAGTGCCAAATTCGCTAAACAGAAGCAACACTTGACTTGGCGATCATCTCAAGCAATACGTCATGCTAACTTCAGGTGAATGTTCTTCTCTGACCTTAAGTATAATTTTAAAATTCATGTTGGCAAAAAAAAAAAGTCCAAAAAAAACAATTGCTGGATGATGGGCTATGGCTATAGCGCTTCTTTCGCTCCCTGAATGTTTCAGGCGTTAGCGGGCCCATTGACGGGGGATCAAAAGAACTTGCCGCTTTTCCTGGCAAGCAAGCATCGCTGCACAGCAGGCGGTGATCAATGTTAATTGGTAAGCTCATTTCGAGTATTAGGATGTCGAGATTCCTTTGATGCCCCTCGTAACATGTCTAACTACCTGCGTGGGAATGTTACCACCAGTTGCATTTCCCTGGAACTACAGCAATGCAGCGCATCAAGCCATCCGTTACATTAAATTGACACTTTGGAATTGCGGCTCGAGAAACGGTCAAATTTTTTCTCCACAGCAACAGTGAAAGTTGGCTTTTTTTTTTTTCCAACAACCTGGCTGCTTGCTAACATTATCCTCTGGGCTCCAGATCAAATTTCTCCTCCAAGCCACAGTCTCTCTGTGTAACTGAGCTGCAAAGCCAAACTCGTCTCCATCTAACTTCCCGTACCCCTCCGCTTCTCTCGCTAACAGCTTCCTTGTTGCAAATTCCCACCAGAGCTCCCTCACCGTCCCACTGCTGCTCATGCCTGAGCCCAAACAGGGATTTTTGTCATTCCCACCAGGCATCCCGGGGGAGCTCGATGAGGCGAGAGCTTGGGAAAGTGCACTTCCGGAGTGTAAACTCCAGAGTCAGAGGCCACGGTTTTGACCTCCACACAATCGCTGACCAGAATCTGCTGGCCCGAGCCAAGAAAATGGACTGAGACAAATGGAGAAGGGTGTTAAGTGCACGGCGAGCATGCCTCTGGGTTTCTCTGGGAATGCCGCGGTTTGTAACTGTGAATCCCGTTTTCGACATTGACTATCAAGTGATGACTTCAAATAAAACATATTGCCCGAGCTTGCATTGCTGTACTGGAAGAAAAACAATAAATAAATAAATAAATCAATGAATATTTTTCCATGTTACTCACGCAGCACCTAATTAATGTCTGCTGAGGTGAAACAATGAATCGATTCATCAACATTGAGTCCAGCATCAAAATGAATACACAAGATATTGCTCAAGTTAAAATTGTTAAACTGCTCGGAATTGAAGCCTTCTGACAGATTTTTGTGGTCTTCCACAAAAGCTGAGCGATTGTCTTTGTGTTTCATCCAAATAAGACATTTGTAAAAATTCGCTTTTACTTTGGGGGCGAATGCTCAACAGTTTTGCTCACAAAGACAATCATTTTTTTACATGTTACGGAACAAACCAGTACCTGAATCCTAATCAAGATGTTTGGGCATTTTCCTCACTGCCGATTTAAATTAATGTTTCGTTTTGGAATCAAGGATTGGACATCAAAAACGCTCTTTGTCCAATTCATCGATTAACTACAAAATTAAATTGGAATTTTCTTTTTTTTCTCTCTTGAGCGCTGCAGGAATTACCGTAACCTTCCTGAAGATTCTACCCCACCGCCCCCAAAAAAGAACCACAATGTCAGACCTCTGCCAAACCTGAATAAGTCCAAGCTAAAAGGTTAAAGCCATCTTTGCAGGGAACGGAAGGACAAAGAGTACCGAACGGCACTGGCGTGACAAAAACCTCAACTCCTCTGTGATCCTGAAGAGGATTGGCAATAATAGAAAATTGATTTTTTGGGGACTTGATGTCACGTCGAAGCATTCACATACTAAGGATATTTCTCATTTAAGTTTCCTTACCCCCTAACCCACATTCTTTCGAACTAACGGTAACCCCGATTCTTTTCGGGCGTGTCTTAACCTCCATGGCAGAGGCTCCGTCAAACCCCCAAGACCGATTCACCGAACCCCTGCGGTTCGATCGAACCCAGGTTAAGAACCACTGGTCGCGTCTCTATTCATAACGGCCGACTCAAGCAACTCATTCTAAGCAGTCGCTCCTCGAAAACTATGTCTGGAACTACTTAAACGACTCAACGGCATTTCCATATCAAACATTGCGGCGGGGCACTCGGCAAAAGCCAAACGAGCAAAGCGTGCGTGAACCTTTTCCAATTTTGCTTGGAATGCTCATCCACAATATGGCAAAACCGGGACTAAATCAAAGAGCTGGGTGGCCACTTTTGAGGTCCACTTTGAACCCAGATGGCCACATTCCATTCCAGATGGCAGCCCTCTTCTCCACAACCAGGACCGGGCTGCTCAGTGGTTAAAAAGGTTAAAAAGTACGTTCGCGAGCCTATTTCTCTCCTCCAAGTTGCATACAAGTGTTTAATGGAGTGTGTTTGCCGCCACACTTTGGGTCACACTGTGCAAAAACTCAACGGGTGTTTTCAGTGGCTGTGATCATCATCCTGTGTGTGTGTGTGTGTGTGTGTGTGTGTGTGTGTGTGTGTGTGTGTGTGTGTGTGTGTGTGTGTGTGTGAGTGAGTGATGTTTCTGGCACACTAGACTGAAATTCCTGCCGACCAACAGTAAGTGACGTTGCTTTTGCATCTCTATGCAAGCATTGTACTGACCCACATCAGAATGTAACGGTGGAACCACCAAACATTGCACAACCCTGAGGTTCTATAATTCGGGGAGGTTTAAAAAAACAAAGCAACAACAACTAAGTTGCACAGAGCTCTGATTTCAGACAGTCACGTCACAAAACGGGTATCGGGTTCAATTCCAGCTCCGGCCTCCCTGTGTGGAGTTTGCATGTTCTCTCTGGGCCTACGTGGCTTTTCTCCGGGTGCTCCGGTATCCTCCCACATTCCCAAAACATGCGTGGCAGGCTGATTGAACACTCAAAATCATCTCTTGGTGTGAGTGTGAGCGCCGATGGGTGTTCGTCTCTGTGTGCCCTGCGATTGGTTGGCAAACGGTTCAGGGTGTCCCCCCGCCTACTGCCCGAAGATGTCTGGGATAGGCTCCAGCAACCCCGCGACCCTTGTAAGGATAAAGCGGATCAGAAAATGAATGAATGAATGAATGAATATATCCCAGGTGTCAAACTCAAGGGCCGTGGGCTAGATCTGGCCCGCCACATCATCTTATGTGGCCCGTGAAAGCAAATCAAAGTTGGCAACTTTCATGATCCTTGCTAAAATCGCTACCAAAGTTTCAAATTCTCATTTGTAATAAATAAGAGTGCTCATGCAAGCATTTTCGCTCATTACAGTAACTTCAACAATAGGTGAATGAACATTCATTCTTGACTTCTTTCTGGTTTCAGTCATAACAGCTCTGCAAGGAAAAGGGTAACTAAAATGTGGCCCATGACAAAAATGAGTTTGACACCCCTGGTTTATATGGTTAACATCTTCCCAACTTTTTCCTTATTTACGGTTTGGAAATTCTGGAGTTGCTCTTATGAGCGGGTAGATGCCCCACACTGACTCCAATGCTCCCTATTAAGCATGCTTGGGACTGGTATTGAGTTGAGCTGGCTAGAATTTCCGTGATGAGCACCTCCACGAGCATGTTTATATCAATTCATCTGCGTTGGCCGGGCTCAAACAAGGCTGTGTGTGTAAATATGTTGTCCATTATCCGCACATGTGTGAGTACAGGGGATGTGTGGGGTAAGGGGTGTTTTTGATCATGACTTAAACCGTGGCCATCTGCCAATATGACAGACAGACAATACCCCCCCTCACAAAATCTGCTCAGGAAAAAGGATTCTTTCGCCGTCGCCGCAGGACACGTTCTTTTCAGAGTGTCACCGTGGCAACAACAGCACGGCCTAGCACACAGGCTGGAGGGCCGCCCCGCTGAGTGGCTGTCAAAGAGCAGTTCCTGTCAGGGAAGGAAGGGGTGCCAGGGGTCGGAACCTCCTCCGGCACTTCTGTCATTGTTTTTGATCGGAAATGAAGAGAAAAACAAACAGGTTGCGCCCACTCATAAACACATACTCATAAACAAAAGTAGTGGGACACCTGGACAGTCTATTGTTGTAAATGGAATCAAATGTGGAGTCTGGCCCAACTTTGGAGCCCAGCAATGTTTGATGGGGTTGAGGTCAGGGCTCTCTGAGGTTCTTCAGCATCCAATTTATCAACGCAAGACTTGATGGACTTGATGGACTTTGTACTATGGAACAGAAGAGGGCCTTTCCCAAATGAGTTCCACAAAGTTGAAAGTTAATACATTAATTTTGTCCAAATACAGTGGTGCCTTGAGATACAAGTGACCCAACCTGTGAGTTTCTCAAGATACAAGCCATCACTCTGATTTATTTTTTTTTGCAAGCCAAAACACGTGATATGAGCACTGTGTGGTGGCAGTGAATTAAATTCAACTCACCTCAAAATAAGCAACAGAATGGCAAAAAAAATAGGCTAGCTGTTTAATGTCATTCCCAGTTTAAGGTTTACAGTCAAAATAAACATAAAACAAAAAGATTATTTTTGTAATTTAAAAAAACACAGTTATGCCTTAGCTTAGCTTAATGCTAAAAAGCAATGCAAATGCTTTGGCATGCTAACAGTTATCTTTGCTAGCTCATTAATACATCCTGTGAAAAACAAAAAGACTTTTCAAGGTTCTATCGGCACTTTGTCCAGCAATTTACCAATGTCAAAAAGAAGTTTTGACGAATACGGACGTTGGTTGTGCATATACCAAATCAATTGTGTTCTCAAGCGTTTGTCTACATTGTGTCGTTTTGAGCCACGGAAAGTGAATCTAGCTGTGAAAATCATAAATCATAAAACCTTAATATTTTACATGACAACAATAAGACCGCCCGATAGATTTCTCGTTGACGCTGTAGTCCTGTGACATCATCCTCATCAACAAAATCCATTTATCCATTTCCTCCCACCCCCCCCAAAAAAGATGATTCACTTGCTCGTCACGTGGGTAAACATCTGGCATTATTTTCTTTCTCTCTTGCATAGCATCCACACAGACTAGAGTCTAAGCTCAAAATCTTGGCTCGCTGAGAGTGAAAAAGCGCAAGAAAGGCCATGAACACGACGGGACGGGAACATTGCTAGGGACAGGCAACAATTTGTAAACACTGCAGACAGTCAGGCAGTGCCGCTGGCTGGAGTGTAAACAACAGACGCACTTCTTACACACAATGGCTCCACTTCAGCCAGCCGTGACAAGATTGTAGCCCCGTTCATTACAATCCCGCAGACGGGCAGACAGACAGTCCCCCTGGCTCTTTATCTCCACCGCTGTAAACCATCTCTCCACAGTAAACGTCCAACCTAAAGTGAGCGCACACACCGGCGTGCATCCCTAAATCAAACAGTTCCTTCGATGCGGACACATTGGAGGAGTAAATCAAATGTCCCGCTCCTGTTCTCGGGAGCTAAAAATCACACACACACACAAAAATAATAATAATAATCGGCCAAAGAAATGGATTATGTTGGCTGAGTGATAAGAAATTGGTCTGGGTCAGCACTCATATGACATAGCAGACAAACCGGATCGCTAGCTAACAGGAAACGCAACGTCCCTTAACGCTCTCAAAAATGGCCGCGAGATGCACAGCTGTTTCGATGTTGATCATATTCAAGCAGGCATGGTTTGTCCAGCAAAATACTGTACATGAAACAAAAGGAAACCACAAAAAAAAAATGTTGAATATGTGTCCGTGTTACTGGCTGATGTGTGAACCCTGATGGTCTCCAATTAGCATGAAATGCTACTTGCAAATGTTGATGATGATGATGATGATGTCATTCACTTGGGTCGTTTTGTGCCTCTGCTGTCTTTGATCGAAGGTTTTGATGAGTTATTGTCTGCTCGTATTGGGACCCATGTGGGGCGGGTGACCCACAGATGGAGCAGCGGTGAAAAACAATGTCGCCATGCGGGAGTTGGCAACCACTTTAAAATGTGTTATTCCTGCTACCTATGGCACTGGAGCAAAACACTACTTGCTAGCATGTCATCACTGTTCAATAATCCGATCTCGGCAGTGATCGTTAATACGCTGAAGGCCTAGTTAATGGGCATTGATGAAAATCAAGAGTTAAAATATCAAATGAAACAAAAAAATGAGTGCCACATTTTTTGCTAGTCGGAAAGGAAACCGCATTTTCTACATGCAGCGTTTAGGGAAAAAAATAAGTACATATGGGTGACATTACTTTGTATAGCGGTTCATTGACGCAGATTGTGTGTCCATTCAGCGATGAAGTCACGTGAGCCCGATGTGGACCACAGATGCCGAACAAAGACCTACACGCTAAAAGTGTATCACTTCCTGTGTAGTGGCAGCCAGATGTTGTCACAAAATGACTTTGGCGTGAGTCACAGCACTTCATCATTCAGTGAGTAGGACTTTTCAAAAAGTCCGTACGTGTGATTTGCTCAAATATTGGCCGGGCAGGAGACTTTTTTAAGGCCTTGATTTGAACAAATAGATGCGGTGTGGTCTGTTGTCAACTGAAAATTGTGACTTCCGTGTTGGTAATAGAACATGGACCGGTAACTGCCTCGCATTAGCAGCACTGTTCATTCGTTATTGTTGGGAGTCGCAACGAGAGTGTGAAATGATGAATACCAACATTTCAGAGTGCAAATGAAATAGTCTGGTAAAATATTTTTGGGGATGAAAAAATAAACATAAGACTAATTCTGTCAATACTGTATATGCTAGTAGGTATTGCTTAACAGCAGTCCTCGTCAAGCTCTGGAAGCGTGAAATGCGATGCTAGCGTGGGTGAAGGGGTCAGGGTTTTGACCCAAGGAACATGCGTTTTTTAAAAATTAGAATTAAGTGTAATTACACATCCACTCCAGTAGGTGGCACGGGGCTCCCACTGTTAGAGTGCGTGCAGGGAGTAAGAACAATGTTAATCAAGTTATTCAGCAAATTTGTCATATGTCATGTCATTTTTGACACGGCTTTATTCTGGACAGGGAGGTCGGAGGCTATTGTAGCTGACTTTTGGGCTACATACACCCTGAACTGGTCGCCAGGGTACAAATAGAGACAAACAACCACAACCACACCGTCAATGATCTTGTAACAGTTGTTATTCTTAGATGACATAAAAAAATTTCGCAAGAGAGAGTTAGGGACGTGTGAAATATTTTTTTTCTCCCCTGGGGGAGTAGAGCAGGGGACACTGTTCTATAACCTCGCATAAATTCTCCATCACGTGTCGATCTAAGGGTGACTCGTTTTACTTCATTTATAACAGTGGGCAACTTTTATGGTAGTTAAAATGCGACATAAAACAATGGCGGTACAATTAAAACAGTCAAATGAACAGTTTGACATCCACATTCAACAATCGCATTTGCTTTATTCAATAACCGGTCAATTAAGGATATTCTTGAGCCATGACGTTGATGAATCTTTGACCACAATTTCCCCCGCCATCGTGACTCTCCGCAAGTCGAATCACCTGAAGCGCCAACTCCCGCGCGCTCCCTGCCAGCGGTCTCCACGCCTGCCTGTGGCTCCTCGAAATAAAGCAGGCGCGGGGGCCCCACTTGAAGCGGCTTTTGTTCACTGTGAAGAATGCTCATCCCCGCTACCCCGCACCCACCCCTCACACGCAGTTTTTTCCCCCCCTCCTCCCTCTTTAACCTGCCAATTTGTGATGGCTTCAGCATGCGCTCTAACTTTTATCCAAATGTTTTCATTTAAAGTGAGCGGACAACCATTGAGGGGATGAGATGGGGGGAGTGGGGGGAATCACAAGTTGCCTGAGTGAGGATGAAGCACTCCCTCTTTAAATAATCAAATCCCAAATCGGACTGTCCCATCCATGTTATTCTTACTTGGCTCACATTTCCATTCATCTCTGAAGAGGCTCAGAAAAGAAATCCAGGAAACGAGTCTCCTTACCTTTCCGAGCTGGACGAGCCCCGATGAAGCGCTCCCGTGGTAGTCCCTCATTTTGCGTGAGCTGACCCGGCAGAAGGCATCATCCACGTCTTGCATGGCTCTCCTCACTGCGTCTGCCGCTGTCCCCAGCGTCTCTCGGCAGGCATTCCAAAAGCCTGTCCCGCCGGGGGTTGATGCAAAAGACACAAACAGTAAGGAAAATCCCTCCGTCCGTCCGTCCGACCGGAGTGCGGCCTCAGTTGTTGACAGCTTTTTTCATTTTCCTTCCACTTTGTGTCCTATTTCTCTCGGCGGTGATGCCTCCCTCTCCCTCCCTATCTCTTCCCCTCTCTCACTGCTCCTCAAAAGTTTTCCCAGTGCTGCGTTCCTCAAGCCACCCCCCTTCTCCCTCTCTCTCTCTATTTTCCATCATCACCCCCCTACTCCTCAACTCCTCCCACCAAAACCAAAAACCCCCCACTGCTGAACTAATCTGCAGCTGGACAGCGGATTGGAGCAACGGGTTGTCAGGGAAACTAAAGTGTCCTGTTCAAAAAAAAAAAAAAACGCAGGCATGGAGATCAGGAAGAGGCACAACTACATTCCTAAATAACCTCCTCCGATGGGAGTCAATTCAAAAAGTTGCCCTCCCTATTTCCGACTGATGTTTGTGTTATTTCCTCGGACTGGTCAACGCCAATGACAAGGGTTGATGAATGCTGAGCGGCGGGACACAAAACAGAGCGTGCCGTGAGGAACTGCAGCGGGCGCGGCAAAAATTCCTTGCTGATCCAGGAAAAAAAGTAAAGACATTTGTGCTTGGTAGATTATTGATTTGTTGCGACAATGCCTCTTGGCAACAAATCTTCTACCTTTGCAGGGCCTGCTCATTTCCCTTTTCAATGGTATCACATCTGAAAGGAACAAGCATCTGAGGGATGAGCATGTGGGTTCAAACTATCTTGCCGATCTATCTCTGCTATTTTCACACTTTGAGTTTTTCTCAGTCGCGTTGGTGCATCAGAATTTGCAAAGCAGCGAGTGCATTTCTCAAAACAACTCGTGCAAATAGTAAATCATCATGGGTCATTATGTACGGGCGTGACCTTTAGCTTCGTCCTGTTGTCAATATCACTGTATACTCTGGAGGGATGTTCGGATGTAAAGTGATGCTTAAATTCTGATGACATATTCAGTATTCTAAAATGAAAGTTACTCATGCGTCGCACAAAACCCCCCTCATAAGAAAAAGTCACGATTCGCCTGGGAAAATACTAATCTAATTGAATGTTGAGAAATATGCTCGACTTATTTTGGCAAGTTGTTCAACCATTTCGCATGTAACGACGAAGTCATGCCAAAATGTTGAGGGGTGTGAGGCAATTCAATAATGGACGCTTATTATTTAAAAATGGATCATCAAGACATAAGCAATTGATAATGTAATAAATAGCTGTTGTGGGAAGAGGGAGAGAAGGAGAGTAAGGAAGGGTTGAAGGGGGTGTGGGGGAGGGCGTAACATCTGTTTGGCGTTTATCCCACCTTATTGTGTTGCAGTGTCCTAGACCGGGCCTACAGCTGGGATTCCAGGCGTGCACTGTCCAAGTGAATGACCCATGACTGGGAAGATGGCGGGACCAGGTTCCCATCCCTCCTCGTAGGTTACATGCAAGAGCTCCTGCAAAAGCAAAGGAGACAATACAATCAACATGTGGATCCTGCCTCTTCATTTCCTGTCCTTAATGACCTAGCAATACTGCTTTTAATAGACCAAAGTCATTTCACAGGGAATTATCCTCAGGAAAAAGGAGGATCCTCTCAGGAAGTTGTGCGACTTCCACTCATATCCACACCATATGGAACTACAAAGGCTCTGCTCTTTTATGACCAATATACACCTACAATCCCTTGGACCGTAATTGTCCTTTGAAAACACATTTGGACCACCGCGGAGTTATATGTTTCCCGCTAATTGTAATTTACCGCCATGAATTTAGGACTTATACACAAGTAAGAAGATTCATTGTTGCCATATGTCTGTGGCAAGCATTCTTCCAACCACAAGGACCAAGAATTATATCTAATACAGCGATACTGCTAATAGGCTACTGCTAATACTGCTTACCTTTTTATACTTTGATGTGATTGTGATTCCCCCCAGAGCGCCAAGAGGTTCTTCCGATCTGGAACTTCAGCAGGAGCCAGTTTCCAGGTCACTGATGGAGAAATGATTCGGTGGCGGTGGTGACGTTGCATCTCTCACGGTCCCACTTCCTGAGAGAGGTAGATCACATTGATTTGAGTGTTTCATTTCGCACTAGACACGATGCCACTCCCCAGAGCCAACTAACAACCTGAATTTGTATACAAACATTACAAACTTAACATTTCCGTAATATGTCCCCCCAAGACGAACATGGAGTGAAACAAAGAGTTTACGTTCAAATTACAAACAGTAGACGTATATTTTTTTTTCAAACCCACATGTACAACTGCGCACCAGACTTTAATTGACTTTCAAGTACAGACACTCCCCGAGTTACGAACATCCGAGTTATGAACAAACGGTACATACGAACATTTTCACGGGTCTGTCGAAAAAAAAAAAAAAAGTTAGATTTTGTATTGCGCGCCTTTTTCCGAGTGCCGAACGGGGCGGAGGAGGACGGCGGAGGCGACGTTCGAAGGCGGCCGCGGGGAGAGGCGTGGGGGGCGGGCGTGTGACGGTGGAAAGGGCGGGGAGGCGTCCGGTGCGCCGGTCGACGACCGGTCGTCTACTCTCCCCCGCTGAAGCTGCTGCTAGTTTAGCGGGCAGCTAACCCTCAAGCCCTGAAGAACGTGACGAAAAGCTCTCTCCCCGTTATATGGATGTCAATATAAGCCTTAAACATACATTCCAGACAAATTATAGCACTGAAGCAACTTACGAACGAATTCACCTTATGAACAATCGTCCGGAACGTAACTCGTTCGTAACCTGGGGAGCGTCTGTACCGGTAACTGTCTGCAGGAAGTTCTGAGTATTACGTCGCTATCTGTCGGACAGTTGGCGTCATTGCAATTTTAAGTAGTTTACTGTCAACGAGCTTGATGTAAGCAACCTGTGTGGTTACCTGAGACTAGAGGGCAAAAGCTCGTCGACATTCCATCCATGGCTTTCATGTGTCGTCACTACTTGCCGGGTTGACCAAATTGTCGATCTCAAATTTTACATAGATTTAAATTTTTACTTTAGTGTGTTCGCATACTTCATATTAATGATTACAAATTGTCTTCAACGACTGAGCAACAATAACATAGCGTATAAACAAATTCCACGATTAAGAACTAAACATTTTTCTACGTCATTTTTATGGCGGCGCCCCTTTAAGGGTAAATCACGTGATCTTGATGCTAATACGTCATACCCGGGCGTACAACTGCTGTTACCGCTTTGGATTCATTGGTGGAGTTCGCCAACTGTGGCGATGGCGATATCAGCAAGATTAACATAAAGTACACTTTTAACCGGGTACGCGCGTGGATAATTACAACACCGCAAGATGCTGCCATTTTGTTTTTCTTGTCGGTCAACGTTCTTATGTATGTCAACGGTAGCTAATGCAGGTAGCCTTGCGCTTACGGTGGAATGACGGCGGCGGTATGGCAAATGTTCTTCTTCTAGTTTGTCATAAATGATGTTAGTTACTCATTGAAAGACATTTTCGCTGTCCCAATAGTGGCACGTTACGTATCATGGCAGTGGCGGTATTAGGAGCGAGAGCGGTTCTTCTCACCCTGAGGTCCACCCTCCAAAGAGCAAGTCTTTCTGGTCGAACCCGACTCATCCAGACGTCTAAGTCGTGTCTGGTCAAGAGGAGGCACGTTCTGACCAACATCCCTAAGGTAGCACTGCTGTGTTGGGGCACAGCCAGTGCATCCTCAGCCAAATGCCAGCAAGCGTCTCTGCCAACCCAAATCACCACCAGGAAGTCTCTTGCCAAGGTTCAAGTGCACAAACTGGTCTTCCTCCTGCGCCTGGGCCTGCGTGCGATAGTGCTGTTCCTGAAGTTCTCTCCCATCTTGCTTCTCTCCCCCTTGGTTCTGGTTTCCGCTCACTGGGCCTCGTGCTGGTTGGACGCCCTGCTGTGGGTAACCGAAAGCTCTGGCCCGGCCTTCATTAAGCTCGGGCAGTGGGCCAGCACCAGGCGGGACATCTTCCCTCAGGAGTTTTGCGACCGGTTCTCCAGGCTGCACGTAAAGGTGTGTCCTCATTCCTGGGCTCACACCAAGCAGTGTCTCAAGAGAGCTTTCGGGGAGGGCTGGAAGAAAGTACTCGTATTCGAGAGCAAGGAGCCGATAGGCTCGGGGTGCGTGGCGCAGGTTTATCGCGGCTGGGCCAACAAGGATCAGGTGGAGGACCCGGACTTCCAGACACTGGTGGACGAGCTGGAGAGGGAGGATCTTCTGGAAGCGTGGGAGATTCCTGGTTTGAGTGGAGTGCCGATCTCTTTGTGGAATCCCTGGAATAGAGGAAGCAAGGAAGATGTAGAGGCACTGCATGAGCAGAACACCCCGCAGAAGGATGGCTTGATACCTGTGGCCATCAAGGTGAGTCGGCGAGCTACAAAAGTAACAAAAGACAAAGGCCCATTTCACGCTGAATGTTAAAAGCAGGAATTATTATTCCAAAGGTTACATGCATAGAAAAGCAAGTCAAGACCTTTTGAAGGTGGGCAAATATTTTCATTTATGACTCGGCCGTGTATCTTCAATTTATCAAGACAGAAGCCCTTTTACATTTGTAAAATGGTGTTCCATTTCAAAAAGTGTCGTTTTTCCTCAGACACCTTCTCCGACTACTTTGACACTTGAAAAAAATTGCCATTTGTCTGGCCCCGTGAAAAAGAAATTCATGACTTTTTGAAGGTAAAGAAAGTAAATAATGTTTCTTCCGTGGCCAAGTACGTTGCATGTTCTACATTTTACATGAAATTTCCATTTCTCGCCTTCAAAAAGTCTTGAGTTGCTGAAGTTGAAGAAATAAAGTACACTTGAATGGACACGTCACTACAAGTAGTATTATCAAAAATTGAATGTTTTTCCATGACTAAGTTAGTGTAATTATCAAGTTGTAAAAGATGGCATCTTTCAGGCTCGTCTGTGTTACAGCTTTAAGGCTACCAATGAAGGCAAGTAGCATCTCATACCATTCATGGAAAAAAAAACATGATACTTTCTGAAGGTCGAGACTTTTTTTTTTTTTTAATGGCCAGCTCACTGACCCATTTGCACTGCCCGGTGTCGTTTTCCCGCCTTTATTCCCCATTTCGTTCTCATACCACCAATGAAGGCATTATTTGTGTAAAACCAACTCCAGACTTATTGAAGGTGGACGTAGCGTGTCAAACGATGCTTCGCCCGTTGTACCGCAGGTGCTGCATCCGGGCCTGAGACGGCAGGTGGAGATGGACCTGCTGCTGATGAGGGCCGCGAGCTGCCTTCTGCACTGCCTGCCTGGACTCAAATGGCTCAGCCTGCCCGAGATCGTCGACGAGTTTGAGAAGCTCATGACCAAACAGGTGTGCAAAATACTGGACACGGAACCCGTGACACAGATATGCGGGAAGAGACGATTTCTACTGTCTAGTCTATTTTCAACCGATATGTCGTTTATTTTTGTACGAGCCCGCCGCAACAGTCGAGCTGCGTTTTATTCGTTCCAGATCGACCTCCGTTTCGAGGCCAAGAACATCGAGCACTTCCGCGAGAATTTCCGCAACGTGGACTACGTCAAGTTCCCCACGCCATTACGGCCTTTTGTCACCAGGACCATTCTGGTGGAAACATTTGAGGTGAGTACACGCGCGCGTACGGTAAATATAATCCTTCCACTTTGAAACCGAGTTGTCGTTTTGCGTTCGTCCAGGAGAGCGAGCCCATCTCCGAGTACCTGAGAGCCGAGACTCCTCAGGAGGTGAAGCGCAGGATTGCCAGAATGGGAGTCGACACTTTGCTAAAAATGGTGAGCCGGTCTGACGGCAGACACTCAGTTCAAGCCACACGACATCATGATAGTAAAGCATGACACCATGATGTCACGCAAATGTTTTTATGATTAGTGATGGAAAATGAAGTTTCAAATTTGCTTCGCGAAGCAGTCGTTATCCTCTTTGTTTTATGTTTAGCTTGACAGTAAACTTCAGCCTAGAATTTTGAGCTTTACACGCATTTTTAAATTGCACCGTTGTCATTTTTGAACACCGCTGTATGAAACGCAGTCCCATTTTTCTCTCGCAGGTTTTTGTGGATAATTTTGTCCACGCCGATCTCCATCCGGGCAACATTTTAGTCCAGCGTTGCGGCCCAGCCGTCGGCTCCTCAAACGTCCCCGGAGGAGACCGCGGTAAGACCACCCTGACCGACCTGTGGGACACGGTGGTGGTGAGCGTCAGACCCGAGCCGTGTCCTTTCCAGCTGGTGCTGCTGGACGCCGGCATCGTGGCGCAGCTCAGCGGCCGCGACCTGGACAACTTCAAGGCCGTCTTCACCGCCGTGGTGCTGCGCCAGGTAAGCCAACGGCCGCTCGCCTGAACCGCTTCTTTCCACGTCCTCGTGTTTTCTTAGCTGCTTGTTCTGTCTCCGCAGGGTGAGCGAGTCGCAGAGCTAATCCTCCATCACGCTCGGGCCAACGAGTGCCGAGACGTGCCGCGCTTCAAGAGGGAGATGGCGGAACTGGTGGACGTTGCCCTCAGCGGCACCCTCTCCCTGGGAAAGGTATCTAGTTGTCGTTTGTTGTTGTTTTTTAACTTTTCGTGACGCCATTTTAACCGGCTACGTGTTTTAGATCCAAGTGGCTGACTTGCTCTCCAGAGTCTTTGGCCTACTCATCAAACACAAGGTAAAGAATGTGATCAAAGCAAACGAACAGTCTTATGTATTGACCGAGAGGTTTTGCCATGGCGAGAGTCTCGTCACTCGTTTAATTGGCCATTTTGGAAAACAGCCAATTTAGAGCATTCCGCCTGGTTTTTCGAGGCTCACGGAATGTTGCCTTTTATGCCCACGTAAATACAGAAACTGCCAAATGAAATATTTCACTCTTCTGTCATGCAGATAAAAAGTTTGTTTCTATCCTATTCATATTTCTTTTAGTCATCAGAAGTACAATATGGGTTGGTTCTCATCCGAGAGCCAACGCTGCCATCTGCTGGCCATTTTTTAAACTTTCCCAGTTTAACGATCAAACCAGACTTTTAAAAAAGAACTAAAAAGCATTGATGGCGCCTCATTAGGATTCCAGCTGAAATTTTATGTCAACGCCCTCCGTTATTTATTTATTTTTAATGAAGCATTTTGTTTTGCCTACTTGCAGGTGAAGCTGGAGAGTAACTTTGCGTCCATCGTGTTCGCCATCATGGTGCTGGAAGGCCTTGGCCGCTCTTTGGACCCCAACTTGGACATCTTGGAGCTGGCCAAACCGCTGCTGCTCAAAAACTGTGCCTCATCCTTATAAACACACACATATGAGATATTCGTTAATTCATGACATACCTCATTTAAGTTGGATTTGATTATATGCTTGGTTTGTACTGACACTCAATTTTATGGAGGATATTTATGGACAGATTTGCTTCAAGAACAAACAAAAAAACATTTCCCCATATAGTAGCCAGGGAGTATTCAGCGTTCAATCAGCCTGCCATGCATGTTTTTGGAATGTGGGAAGAAACCGGAGGAAACCCACAAAGAACGTGCAAACTCCACACAGGGAGGCCGGAGCTGGAAGCGAACCCGTTACCTCTGCACTGTGAGGTCGACGCGCTAACCACTGGTCCACCGGGTTGCCAGGTCCGAACATATTTATATTAATTTGGGCTATTTGCAGAATTGCCCAGCTGAAAGGTTTTTCATTCTTATTTTTTGATCATCAGCTTTACTGATACCACCCCCACGCTTTTGGCTTTTTTTTTTGTGAAAGTTTTTTTTCCACATGGGGGGGGATCATGTTTTTAATGAGTTGTTTACATCACTGTACTGTAATGTGTATACAATTTTGCATTCCGGTGTACATATTGGAATCCGCACGATGCTACAAGAACCCCTTGTCAATAGACGAGACTATTGCGATATCACAAAATCCAGTCATTTAGCATTTTATTAAATCTTTCCATGAAAAACACAGACAACAGACGCACTTTTGTCATCAGGAAGAACAGTCAGCATGGCTGAGAAAGAGAACGTGAATGAAATAAGGAGGTTGTGGGGCAATTTAAAAAAAATGTCACATACTTTTATTGCGAAAGCTTGATTGTGTGTATGTGTATGTGTGTGTGTGTCAAATCACCATAAAGAGCCCAGACAGCAGCGCTGATCAGCTAATGAGGGAGAATAGAGGTGTAAAACAAATCTAATGATAATTCTATAATTAACAGCAAAAAATCTCTAATAGACAAACACAATCACCTCAGAATAAGATTCTGCCACGGTTACGACAACCAGAGAAGTATTTTTTTCTTTTTCTTTTTTGTCCTTTTAATGAATTAAATATTTTTTTTGAAAAATATCTCACCATTTACTTATATTTTGTTCATTGCAAAAAATAGGCAATTGGACTGGTTGTGATAAATGATTGAGGGGGAGATTTGTGTGAGTGTCATTGCAGGAAAAGACGGGGGGGGGGGGTCCATAGGCAGCCACTTTTTATGTTTGGAATGTGTGCGCGTGTGTGTGTGTGTGTCTCATTTTTCTATGTACAAAATGTTCAAATTCCTGAAGGACGACAAGTGCAACCTCCACTGCGAACGTTCACTTTGTCATTGGGGGGTAAAGAGGGAGTTGGGGGGGGTGTCACAGCAACACTTGACTCTTCCCTGCCTTCCTTTTCATCCAACTCGGGAATAGTCAGTGAAAATCGTACCGCCATTCGTCGCATCCATTCACCATGCATGTTTTTTTTTCCCACAGTCATTCCTCACGCTTTTTGCAGTGGCGCCCCCTGGAGGACTGGCGACTATGCTGCCCTCGGAGGAATTTTTGAACTATGTGGTGATCCGCCGAGAGCGTTCTGTGAAGGTCCCCGTTTTGACTGAAGGGTTCAAAGGTCATGGCAGGAGCAGCTCTGGGCAGTTATTTGTCCAAAATAGGGTCCGATTCCATGAGCACTCACTTCGGAAGACAGCCACAAAGTTTTTTTTTTTCCTATCCACACGCTTGTCTTTACATTCCGTTCAGGACATCATGGAGGGGCCTCGTTGGGGTGCGTTTCACAAATCAGTTGCTGGAGTACCACCAGGGGGGTTAGGATGGGGAGGTGGGATGGATGGGGAAGGGGGGGTCACATGTGAGTGGCTACGAGTTGAGCCACGCGTGGTTGAGGCATTCGCCCGCAGACGCCCGCTTCTCTGGCACCATCTCCAGCATGGGCAGCAAGAATTGGGTGAAGTGGGCGGCGTCTTCGTGAGCCCAGCCGTACTTCTCCACCAGTACGTCGAAAAGAGACCACGGCTTCAGCTTGGTGATGTGCCGAAGTTCACCTGTGGGGAGGGGTGCGTGGCCGTTAAGATGGTCCGATTGAAAATCACCAAGGAGTATTAGGGCCACGTTGAAAATAAAATAAAAGGCTCAAAAGTCAAAAAGTTTTGTTCAAGAAAAAAAAAAGGTTTGTTTTTTTGAGAATTAAAATCATTTATTTGAGAATTATAAAGTAACTCCATTTTGGGAGATTTTTTTCAATTTTCTTTAGGAAGACAAAAAAGTATTTGAGATAGAAAAAATAAAATTAACTAAAATTGTAATCTTATGAGAAAAAGAAAAAAGTCACACAAAAAAATAAAGTTGCAGTTTTTTTCAATATTTTTTGTTTGGGGGGGGGAATTTGACAGAAGAAAAATAAATATCAAAATAACCAAAATATGATGAACTAAATACAAGTATTCTTTGAAGGAAAAAAAATTTAACCCAGAGAGTTGTGTTTGAAAAGCGGTATTTCATTTTGGTTAAAAAATAAAGTCCAGTAATGGAGAAAATAAGGCATTTTGGGGACTGAAGACAAAAAAAAAAAAAAGATTATTTTTCAACACATAATGGCAAAGTTGGGGGTTTTTTCAAGAGTCTTGTCAGAAAAATGTCTAATTCAATAAGAATAAAATTAAAATAATGAGATAAAAGAATAATTTTGGAGTCTGATTTTTATTTTATATGACTTCAATGTTTTACCAGTACAACAGTTCCTCGAAATATCTCAAGAGATGTGACATTATTCTCCAAATATTGCCAGTTTGTTTTGGAAAAAAATACAACTTTATTCTCGGAAGATTCCAATCTTTTTTCCCGCTCTAAAATCACATATGGACTTTTGTAAGATTTGTTCTTTTTGTTCTAAAATGACTTTTTTTTTTCTTTTCAACATAGCCCTTTTATTGACTCCGCCATAAAAATTGAAAAAAAAAATCTTGACATAACCCCCCCATGTTCTCTTACTTCCAACAAGGCCTGCTGATTTGCCTTGGAAACCTTTTGAGGGAGAGCGGTGACTACAGTGGACAGCTTATCATGTTATGGGTGCATGAAAGGGTTAACGTTGAATCAGAACAGCTGAAAATTGGCTTCTTTAGATACAACACAATTGAAACGACTACTTGATTGATCTGCAGACCTGCTCAGGCAGTAAGAGAGCCATGTCCACCCCTGTGCCCTCTTCCTATTGGTTATTCACACTGACACAATCATGCGGGAGGTTTGATCGATTGGTTGCGTGCAGCAGCAACCAATCAGTGCAGCCACGGTAACGTCGGTGAGGGGGCCGGGGTAGTTTTGGAGCCACAAATGTCGTAAAAAGAAAAAAAGCACCGGGAGGGTATGATTAAATAAATTAACTATTTTTAAAATCTCATTATATATATATATATATATATATATATATATATATATATATATATATATATATATATATATATATATATATATATATATATATATATATATATATACACTTAAAAAAATATATAAAATTTAAAAAAAATAAAAATTACATATATATATATATATATACATATACATATATATGATATTTTTTCTTATTTTTAATTTTTATATTTTTTCAATTGAGTGGGATTATATGTAGTTAAATTCAATATGGTACGGCTCAGAGGGTATAATTTAATGAGTATCTTGTTCCCGCTTTCCGTCGATATATGAATGAACTTGCACGTCCTTCAAAGATCTACTACCTCTTTCAAGAAAAGACAATCATGTCTTTGCGCCTCGGCCCGGTGAACCCAGGCGTGCATTTACCTTTTTTGGAGAAAAACTCTCTGCTGTACCTCCCGGCAGCGTACACTTTGCGTGGGACCTTCCCCAGGAGCTCCGAGATCAGAGCGATGTGGTCTGCATGCCCACCACCACCACCACCACATAGAGGGAACAGGCACCATTACAGCATGCAAACACACACGCACACAAACGAGACTGACACACACTTCGGCCTGGGACGACGCCACATGGGTCACTTTGGACTCCGCGTGTGTGTGCGCGTGCGTGCGGGTGTGTGGCGTCCGCGTGTGTCAATCCCGCCGGCTCTATGGCCAGCGCTACCTCTTCTGTTGAAGAACTCGCGGGAATATTTTCCAGAGAGCGCAAAGTGCCTTGGGATACAGCCCAGTAGCTCTATGATGTGGGCTATGTGGTCTACAATGGAGAGAAGGACGTGTGTGTCGGGTGAGGTGGGGTGGGGTGTAACAAGACAGGGGGATGATTGGTGGGAAATGGTGGGAAAGAGGGAGAGAGTCACACAGAGTAAAGGAGAGAAAACAGTTGTTAGTCACTAACGGCAATTCGTCTTTTCAGGGGATCACTTGGGAACATCAAAGTGGCGATTTCGCCCTCGCTGTGTTGCCACGTCGATCTAATCTGCCCACAGCCTTCAGAATCCGTATCGCTGACACCCGCGTCTTCAACTCGATTATGCGGCAAGTTTACATCAGACGATCGTGAATCCCCAAAATGTTACGCAGGTTAGAATACGACCGCAGAAAAAAAAAACCCTTACCGTAAATACTCCAAAAATTGAGCAGGATAAAAAATGGCGATCTTGAATTTGAAGCAAATTCGCAGGTCAAAGTTGTGATTTTGGAAAAAGCCCATCAAAGTAGTTCGGGTGAACACATAACCACCATAAAATCCACAAAAGTTGCAAAGCTTAACATTAGAATAAAACGATAAAAACGAAAAAAAAGTTGCTCATGTTCAAGTAAGACCAACATGAGTTGGGCAGGAGAATTTAAATCAATACAACAAAACCCCCCCCAAAAACGGCACAGCTAAAATAACACGACTGTACACCCCCCAAAAAGTCCTGCAAATAAGACAACCATCAAACCCCAAAAAGTTGTGCATCTTACCAAAAAAAAACTATCAAAGATGTGCAAGTAGTGACAACTTGTGACTACTGGTAAAAAAATAAAAATTTAAAGCTGCAAAGGAAAAAAGAAAACTACCCTAAAATCCCCCAAATTGCACAACAACAAAAATGGGCAGGTTAAAATTACACTCCCATGAAATGCACGACATGTGTCCAGTTAAAATCTAAGATGCGCAATGAGACTCCAAAGTCCCCCAAAAGTGGTGTAGGTAAAACCACCACAAATCCCTGTGAAGTTGTGCGTTCAAAAACGAAAATACAGCAAATCACATTAACTTGTGCAAGTTTAAAAAATAAAAGAATAATTTTTTTTTAAACTGCAAAATTCAAATTTTGAGTTGGTTAAAATAAAACGACGGTAAATCCCGCAAAAGTCGAGCCCTCAATCCAGAATCCAGAATGAGGACCTTGGATTTAGCTTTTCATCCCTCATCAAAGGTCCGACCAGTGCGTGTGACCGTCATTACTTTCTAGAGCAGGAGGGGAAAAAGAGTGAAGGTAAAGACATCAGAATTGAAGGACAGGATTTACAAGAGTGTACAGATGGCAAGTGGACGGCGGGGTTTTCGGGGACGAGGTGGGGGCGGGGGCCGACTTTACGTTACGCTCATTTATTCTTTTATTGTACTTTGTAACACGGTGGAACCGCCAAAAATCGAAACGAGACGTCAACACCTCAAGTCGTTTAAACCAGTGGTCTCCAACCCCAGGGGCACGGACCAGGACCGGTCCGTGGGTCATTAGGTGCCGGGCCGCACAGAAAGATGAAATAACTTACATCACTTCTGTTTTATTCATTTCTGAATTTGAAAGATATTTTATTTTGAAAAACTACCAGATTCTCTGTTACATCCGCCGAGAGTATGTCACTCTTGACTCGCGCTTCTTGGTCACGTGATCTATTACCGCTAAAATGAAACCCAGGAGCTAGCAAAATGAAACGCCTTTGGGAAGGGGGAAAGGCCCAGCCAGGAAACAGAAGAGGAGGTCTACGACTTTCACGAAAAAGGCGACATTTAAGAGACAGTATCACGAGTCCTACTTCAAATACGGATTTATCTCAACAGGAGATTGCCACGCAACAAGTTACTCTGCGTAATATGCGGCGATAGTAAGTGGGATTTTTCATGCACTTTTTAGTTGTCGTGTATTTTACTTTGAAGGCATGTCTCAATATTACCATTAGCGACCACAGAGTGTTGCGGCCAGTTACGACGTCCCTCGTGTCATGATTCGTGTTTATTATTATGTTTCGAAAATACCACACTTTTCAGGCGGCTCATGTCATATTATTTGGTTGTATTGATCCGGCCGTTGTATTTAACAGGCCGGTCCCTGAAAATATTGTCTGACATTAAACCGTCAAAAAAGGTTGGGGACCACTGGTTTAAACGACCTTCACTGAGGCAAGCGCATGTTTGACATCGGAAAAATCTCCCGGCACACCTGCAAACAAAAAGATCACCAATAGATACTGGAATAACGATCAGCGCGTCTCAGTTTCATCACAATTGTACTTTGTGTGAAATCAGAGCCTGTGGAAGAGGATTTCAATTGCGCTACCTGTCACGATAGGTCGCTGGCATAGATAGGTGAACATTTGATTTGTTTTTTTTTGGCGCAATGCCTTCAGCACACAGTGGTCGCGCAGCGTTAATCCTCACCCTCGTCCCTCGAGTAGTCCTCGCCCGAATGGGGCTCAAACAGGTAGTCGCCCGTGGCCAGTTCAAAGGCCTGCGAGACAAAAAGAGGCGGCGCCGTCGTTACCGGCACACGTGCACACGTGTACATGGAGTCGGGTGCGTCGCGTCGGGTTTACCATGCAGGCGGTGCTCCAGATGTCGGCAGGAGTGCTGTAACCAGCTCCTATCAGCACTTCGATGGAGCGGTACTGTCTGGTCTGGATGTCCTCGGTAAAGTGCTTGTGCTGCAATGCAGGAGTGGGTGGATTTTAATATAGAATGATGTTTTCACCATTTTTTTAACCCTTTCAGGTACAGCAGTTACTAGCAGTGGACAGTTTATCGTGTTGTTAGGTGACGGGTTGTCATTATTTGTCCATGAAAGGATTAAGATGAACTGCAATGTTAGAATCGCTCATTCAAAAAAAAAAAAAAACGTCGGACTTGTTTTTACAATAATTAGTCATTTTTTGAATGACATTTTTTTTCTTCCCAACAACTCACATCCTCACAATTTTATACAAAATCCTACTCAGTTTTTACATCGTCACTATCGCCATAGCACCGTGTGATTTCCTGCAGGCAATCAGAGAACAAATAAAAAGCTGAGGATACAAATCTAATTGAATGGACTTGGGCAAACAGCAATACTATCAAACTGAGAGTGTGAATTAAATACAGAGAAGCAATATTATATATGTATATTCTTATGCTAGTTTATTCATTACTCATTAAATCGTCATCAAAAAGACACCATTAAAATGTATTTTCCAAGCATTTCAATTACCGGCAGTGCTCTTGAAATGAGCGCCTTTCTAAAAATTGAAATGAATGAGAAAAACTCTGATTTAATTATTTTTATTTTTTTACCTGAAAAAAAAAATCATAAAATATAATAGGTGTCTCTTTTTTGTGCTGCCTTCAATTAATTCATTTAATGAGATTTTCAGTACATTCGAATCAAGTTTGTGTCTTACCACCCAGCAGGCATTTCCAAGGTCAGCTATTTTCACTCGGATGGATTCAGCGTTGCGGGGGTCAAGTGGGTTGATCAGGAGGTCTGCAGCTCGGGCTCGGGCTGCCAGTGCACAGAGTGGATCGGATGTTAAACAAAACAGTAGTCGTGGCATGTTGAGAAGTTTTGGTGAGACACAACAGTGCATCCAGAAAATGTTCACGAGTGCTTAATTTTTCACACATTGTTGTTGCCAGCTTATTTCAAAATGGAATTAAAATTTTTTTAAATCCTCAAAATCCATGCACAAAACATCCCCATAATAACAACATGAAATTGTGTAAGATGTTAACCAAAGCCCCCAAATAAGCATTGTGTGAGAATAAGCATGGTACCTGTCGTCATTCTAAAGATAAATCTTGTTACCTTTGGGCGTTTCCCCCGTGCTGGATGACGATACGGTGCGGCTGCGGTCCAGCGCGGGGCTGTCGGGGGACTTCCCCGCACCGGTGTCGCCCGTGCCCCCGCACACGGGACTTCCCGGGTCCGGGTCCAGAGGCAAGTCGGGAAACAGCGCCACGGCGGCCCTCAGGCGCTCGCCCTCACCGTTGATGAGTCCCGGCTCGCCAGCCTCACCGTTGAACATCTCGTAGCCAGAGCTGAGCGAGAGGTCCCTGTCGGTGTAGCTGAGCTCAGACTCCACCAAGGGGCAGAGGAGAGGCTCGGGCGTAATGGGCAGCTGCGTCTCGGGCCCCTCCGAGATCAGCAAGACGTGGCCGTTGGTTTTGGACACGTCGGTTTGATTGGCGTGCGTCTTGATGGGGAGCTGTTGTCTGTGAGGTTAGGGTTGGCGGTGGTGTCGTCCTCCTCCGCTTCCTCATCATCTTCCTCCTCTTCCTTGGCCTCTTCTCTCTCCTCTGTCTCCTTTTCCTCAACCTCATTTTCTTTCTCCTCCTCAGTGACTCTCTCTACCTCCTTCTCCAGCACCAGCCCTTTTGGTGCATCTTCTTTCTCCTTTTCCTCCTCCTGCTCCTCTGTCTGTGTCAAATCTCCGTTACCGGGAGGGATGGGGGCGTCTTTCTCAGCCACGGGCGTAAGATCCTCTTCCTCTGCGTCTTTGTCGAAGGCGTCATCGATGATGCGGAGGGCCTTCTCCTTCTTCTCCTGCTCCTCCTCCTGCTTCTCCTCCTCCTCTCCAGGCTCCTCGTTGTGCGCTGCGCCTGAAAAAGTGCAATGTAACGTCACTCATAACCAGTGGCGGATTTGGAGATGTGTGATGTGACCATATTGAGAGGGAAGAAATTTCATCTGTGCTGTATGTTACACATACAGTACATTTGACAATAAAGTTTATCCAATCCAATAACCTGTAAAACTCAATTGAAAAGAAATATCAATATAGGTGTGTTATTACTTTGGCTAATGCTAAATGCTAGCCAGTTCAACACTGTAAACAATTCAATGCACTCACCATTATCCCGCTTTTTTTTTTGCAGCTATTGGAAGCTTTACGTTTACCTTGTAAAGATATTGTCCCACGTCGTAGCGTTTGAAACATGCCGCCAGAAAAGCTTGGCACGCATTCGATCTGACCACAGCATTATTAGCCTTTAAAGGACTACATTTCCCATGATTCTTGCTTACGGAAGCAGGAAGTGCTTCTACTTCCGGTACGGCCAAAAAACAGACGCCCTCTCGCAATTAAATGCGGGTTAGAGCGAGAATGTGAATAGGATGCAATTTGAATTAAAGACGACTAACTGGCAAGCCGACATTCATTCATATGTTTTTTGAGAAAATTAAAAGACTTTAAGTGCACATTATGGTCTGAAAAATACTGTAACAATAGTATTAATAGATTGAATTGATGTTGCTGCAGGGGCAGCTTTGGGTGAGGAAACAGGAAGTGACGTATGTTCTCTACGATGTTACGAGGCTGAGTTACGTACTGTACTTGTACTTCAAGAGTTATGACAATAAAAGTTAAATAAGCAAGATGCTTTAACCGTCCACTCTGTATGGTCAGTGAGAACGGAACAGAGTGAAACAAATACGGCAACTGACAAGATGCGTCCACGCCCTCCTATAACTGGGGATGTGTGCGTGTTTGGAATGAACCAATCAAACGCACACGTCTAAAGGGATAAAATATGAACCAAAACATCATCGGGTTTTGCAAAATTAATTCTCTCACAGGTACGTGTAAAATGTGTGCTTGGGTTGTCTTTGTGTCATTTTGTCAAATATAATCATAACTAGTATGTCAGTGCCATCAATCCAAGCAGCAGAAATGTCGATGATGCTTACATGTGTGATTGGTCAACCTGGTGGGCCTCTCCCCACCTTCCTCCTCCTCCTCTTCCCCGTCCTCGTCCTCCTCCTCATCGTCGTCATCGCTCTCTCCGAGGGCCATGCTGGGGCCCGGCGGCGTCGGTTGAGGCGCCGAGGTCGGCGTGGACGTCCGCTCCGTCGGCGGCCGCTCCGGCGCGTCCTCTTCGTTGGGCCCTTCCTCCTCCTCCTCTTCCTCTTCCTCGTCGCCCTCGTCGTTGGCTCGCTCCTCCTTCTTCTCGGCTTCCCTCTCCAGGGCTTCGATCTCCAGCATCCTCTTCTCCAGCAGCTCGGCCTGACGCTTCTGCTTCTTCTTCAGTTTCTTCTTTTTGTTCTTGGAGATCTTGCCCGCCTGGGAGCAAAGTCGGAAACTCATTAAACCGCAGGCTGGAAATGCGTTTCCGAGTAAACTCGATCGGCATGTCAATTGTGTGTGTGTCTGTGTATGTGTGTGTGTCCTCTCATGTCATACTCACATCAGTCGTACTCACCGGTTTGAGCTGCGGGGCTGTGCTAACTGACACACACACAAGGAGAAACTGTCATCAGACACGTTCAAAACCCCGAGTCACAACAAGCAAAAGTCGCTCTAAGACATCATTCAGGGCTGCCCAAGGCTATCACATGCATGACCGAAAAAATTTGTTTGCTCAGGCGTGACTGAAACTCTCAATCACACCATTGAAACGCACATTTCAATGGAATCCAAACAGATTTCAGGATGATGTGCAGAAGGCTTTCAGTCGCACGTGTGAATTTCTTTCACCGGTGTGTGTGTGCGTGCGCATGTGTGCGAGCGCTTCAACGGTGTCGACAGTTGATAGCTTTTCAGTTGTGTTAATGAGCTAAAATGGCAAAGCGTGTAATAAGTAGCAGGAAAAAATAATAAAATGATTTAATTGAACACCGCGACCCTTGTGTGGATGAGCGGTTTAGGAAATGGGTGGATGGATTAAATGAAAAAAAATATAAAATAAAATAAAAACACACAAACACACACACACAAAATAAAAAATGAAAGGCGTGGAAATCAGAAAATATCTTTAAGAACATGAGACCCGTTCATTTAAAAGGTGCCGATGACACACAACTTGTTTGATAAATCACATGAAATTAAAAAGACGATAAAGGGCTTTTGTACTCACCTTTTTTTTTCATTTTTCTTTTTTTGTTGTTTTATTTTTTGTTGTTGTTAGTTTAATGGAGTCAGATTTAATTGGTGGGCCAATATGACAACTATGTTACATATGACTTGACCAGTAGATCCAGAAAGCATTTTTTTGTGTTTGTTTTTGTTTTTTTAAGGAAGAAAGTTTCAATATATGTTTGGACTTTAGTATTTGGACTTGGCCTTTGAGGACGTGATAAATTCCAAACCCATCTGTAAAAAAGGATTGATCCGAGATGAGACTGTGTCCTTTATAAAAGTCATTTCACTGCAACAACCGCAGGTAAATTCAGCCCAAGCGAGCATCACAGGGACAAGTAAAGTGCACTTTGCAACTGCAGGGGGAGCCAGGGAGCAATAAAAACAAATATCCCACCACCTGGATGCTGTCATGGAAGTATTGCATTCACAATTATTTTCCCACTGCAATTGATATGACGTATGGGGGGGAGAGAGACGATATTTCCTCGCGACATTTAGCGGCATCCTTACCTGCCGACCCGGAAGGGGGCGGGGCTCCGGCTTTCTGCCACTCGGTGGCCTCCATGGCCATGCGCCTCACAAACGTGTCGTCCACGCACATCAGGATGTTCTCGGGCTTGATGTCGGTGTGAATGATTTTACATTTGGTGTGCAGGTAGTCCAGCCCTTGCAAGACCTGCGCACAAAAGTCCCAATCAGTGCCCGGGAAATGTTACTTTCGTAACGTCTCCATGATTTTAGGATCTGCGCCGAGGGACTCCGGTTGAGCTTGTTTACATCGTTGAACGTCATCAACCATGCAGTGTGAATGCAACCGATGTGGACAGCGGAAATAAAGTGTGGGTGTGCGTCCTCACCTGTTTGATGATGCTCTTGACGCACGGCAGCGGCAGGCCTTGGTAGTTGGACTTGATGATCCACTTGAGCAGGTGGTGACCCAGCACCTCGAACACCATGCACACATCTGGACTAAGAGTTAAAGGACAAGCATGGCCGCCGCATGCGCAATGCACTTGTTGATGATGTCAGTCAGACAGACACACACCGAGCCCCCCCTTTGCCCCCTTTCCCCCTCCCACAAACACACACGCTGTCCTGAGCAGGATACGAATGCCATTGACGCCGGAGATCTTGAAGTCGTCGATCAGCTGGACCACCATGTCTTTGTTGGGGTCGGCGGGGTCGCTCTCCCTCACCTGGAACAAAAAAAAAAAAAAAAAACATGAAGGAAATTCAAGTAGAAAGGAAAGGCCAAGATAAAGACGGGAGACCCAATCGGACGCTCACACATCGCAGCAGTTTGATCTCATCCAAGGCCGTCTCGGTGTAATGCTGAGCGCTCTTCACTACCTTCATGGCCACAAAGTTCTTCACTCTACACACACACGCACACACACACTTCAGCAATTGGGATTGTACAGAAAGAATTGTGCCTCATCACACTTCATCACACCCGCACCGACACCGGGTAGGCAAACGTGTTTGAGAAAAACACAGACATGATGATGCATAAACACAATAACGTTGATGCGTCATGACCTCATCAGATGTCTTGTAATGATGCAAGGATCCATAAATGTTTTGCTTTCTTTTTTTTTTTTTTTTTTAAGAAAGCACAAGTTTAGCCCTGAAAATAAGTCAAGTTTAAGTGCATCAATAGCGTCGGTAGGCGCTAGTTGATTCATATTCTCTTGCTCATTTTGTACTGGTTAGCAGATGGGTTCATGCCGGTCGCTGTATTTTGTTTCCTTTGGGAAAATTTGATCTTAGAGGTTCCACTGTTTGTGTGCAGGACTTGTATGAACGCAGCGACTCGAAGTGGGAACTGTTACTTATCGACAATAAAGACTGATTACTTAGCGCTCTTCGAGTAACCCAACGCCAGCTCACTAGACTTCCATTACTGTAATTAACACCGACAGCGTGAGTAAATGCGAGCGTGTGTGCGTGTCTATGTGCGCGCGAAAGCTGACACTGGGTTAATGTTACGCTCATGCAGCCTGCCAACTTACAAAACAAAACGTCATGAGCTTTGGTGTCAGTGTAGTCATGTAGTGTGTGTCAAATTTTTGTGCGAAAAGGGAACTGTCAACAGGTGTGTGTGTGTGTGTGTGTGTGTGTGTGTGTGTGTGTGTGTGTGTGTGTGTGTGTGTGTGTGTGTTTAACTCACTGGATGTCCCAGCACAGCCAAACGGTGGAGAAATGTCCCCACCCCAACTTCCTTATCACATGGTACCTCCCGTTGAACAAATCTCCGATCTTGACCGGATGGTAGCCTCCTGAGAGACACAAAAAGAGGCAAGAGGAGGTTTGAAAAAGCTTGAATGACAGAAGAGTTTGGCACAAAGACAAGTCTACTTTGAAAGATTAAGAAAAATAATGCGGAAAAAAAACCATCAATTGGATATATGTTGGTACAATTTTGATAGAACTGGCTATTGGCTAGCTTATGTGCTAGCCGATAGCCGGCTAGCTAATCCAATTGTTGAGACTTAGCCAGCTAGCTAATCAAATTGTTGAGACTTAGCCAGCTAGCTAATCAAATTGTTGAGACTTAGCTAGCTAGCAACAAGAGAGCAAGAGAGAAAAAGGTAGACAGACAGACAGACAGACAGACAGACAGATAGACAGATAGACAGATAGACAGATAGATAGATAGATAGATAGATAGATAGATAGATAGATAGATAGATAGATAGATAGATAGATAAAAAAATACACTGACAAATATTGGTGTGTTGAATTTACTCTGTCATTACTATTTCGTCAAGTGGCTGCACAAAATCAAATCATCAGGATGCAGCTACATTGTTGAAGTGGGTGTACACGTATATGTCTACTTGGGGGAAAAAAGTGTCTGCATCCAGATGATTTGACAAAGTATTTCATGCAACCACTCGACATGATAAAATTGAGTCAACTAAACAAATATTTATTTCAGTGTACAGATGGTCAGGATTGGTGTCTTGTGTATGTTTTCACGTTGTTCCATCCTGACCTTTGCAGTAATCCGCCGGGTCCTCCTGCTCCTCATTGTCGGAGCCCAGGATCTCCTCCTCCGGCTCCGGGGGCCCCGCCGGCTCAGGGGGAGGCGGAGGGGGCGGCGGGGGCGGAGGGACACTCGGTGAGGCTTTCTGCTGCGTCTCAGGCCTGCCGACGACAAACGAGGCGACGATATAAATGTGTGCCTCAAGTGTCGTTTGGTCTTTCCAGGCGGTGACTCACAGTGTGAGCTGCAAGTGTGACTCAGACTCGGATAACAACTTCAGACATTTCCTACTTATCTATTTCTTTCTTTTTCTTTTTTTTTTTAATGTCAGCAGTGGAAGTATGTGTGGCTGACAGGTGGTGCGCAACAGGAATCCCAACCATAAAGAAAAAACTCAGGAAATGATGTCAGAATTTCTGGAACTGGATGAGCGGAACCCGCAGCTTGTTATTGTGTTGAAAGTTCTTAAAGAAAGTTCTGTATTGATGCTCTGAGGTAGTAGGAGGTTTTTTTTTTTCCTTTTCAAATCAAGTACCAGCAAATGGAACAAGTGACTCTCAAATTACCACCATCAGGACCAATGTTAAAAGTTGGCAGGTTTTATTCCTAAAAATTAGGGCCCACCCAAATATTCGGCTGGTTGATTTTATTCGCTGATAACTCTTAAAAGTGGCAAAAAACGACCTTTAGTTGTTCATTGATTTGCACACATGATTTGCTTTCACGGGCCACATAAAATGACATGATGGGCCCCGGGGCCTTGAGTTGGACACCAGTGTGTTAAGGGAACAAAAAAGAGATGAAAAAAAAAAAATACAATGGGATTTTTCTTAATTAGAAACGGGTAATTGTTTCTTTTGGTGCAAATTAATGGCATTTCAATTCATTTCAATGAGCAACAGTGATTTGACATCAGTTTAAATTGAATTCCAAGCGTTGTCATGGACCGAATTCAATTCATGGAGTTACCCCTATAAATGTCCACAAACATACACACTGTATGTACTAACTTGGCTAAATCGGGCACTCAGACGTGTCGTGTACATCCCATCGTCGTCTTCATTGTCATAAAGCCCATATAAACATCAACACAAAAGACAGCATGTGAAAATTGCTTTTAACGGCGGTCACAAGCGCAGACACAGGATCTCGGTGCGTTGCCGTGGCAACTGCAGCGAAAGAAGGGGTGCTGGGTTATTGGGGGCGGGGGGTTCTGGGCAATCCAGTACACAAAGCGTTAAAAGTGGGCAGCTACGACGACGGCGTCTTCGGCTTTCCCAGAGCTGATGTGACGGGCAGAAGATTGGCACTGAGATTTCATTGTCCATCCTTTACAACCGACACGATGTCCTTGCACTATAGGATGCCACGTCTTTACCAAGCCTGTCACGTAGGGCCGTTTGTACATCACAGCTACACGCTCTGCTTTTTTTCTTTTCTCTTTTTTTTTCTGATACGGTCGATGGTAGCACAACTCAGCCACACCTCCCACGCCCTCATAACTTCCTGGATGCGAGCCGAGTCCCGCTAGAATATTACAGGAGGGCAGGAAAGACACCGCAGTCTGAAGAAACGGCGAAACGGAGGCGATCAAACCAGCCGCAGAGAGAGAGAGAGAGAGAGAGAAACAGCGAGAGAAAGAAGGCAGTTAGGTACAAGGTCACGTGACATGTAATGAGGTGCGCCGTCATTACATAAAGTAGCAAGGCTAAAGTTGATGTTGCATTATTAAACACAATAACGGGAGAGGGGCAGGTCATATTTTTGTCCACTTGGGAGTTGCCATTCGGAAATTCAACCGTAGTAGACTTTGAGGGTCCTATTTTTGTCCAGCCCAAAGTGCAGTTCAACTGTCCACATGGTTGGAAATGTTTCTTCCTTTTGGTATTTTCATAGATAGTGCAACTTGATATGGGCGTTTGCGCCGTTGTAGGAGTGCACACAGCTGATTACCGGCTGCCCTTGTTCTTTTTAAACTCAGTGCAATAGAGGTTCACGTATTGCGGAAGCCTAACAGACTCGCTGGACTCTGTGCAGATCGGTGAAAAAAAAAAAAAAAAAAGTATATTCAGAAAGAACAGCAAAAAGATCTACATTTGCAGATGATGAGCACTTGGAGATCGCGTTCCTGGATCAAATCCACCGGAATCCTGTTCCACTATCTGCGCCACAACTTAGACCATTTACACCCCGTCGAAAGCTTTCTGCAACCAAATTGTCAGGTGCGCCAGGGGCAAGTAATTGAAAATACCCTCGGTTTGTCGGCACGCAAAGTGAAGAACAACACGGTCTGCCGAATTCCCCAAACAGAGCAAACTTGCGCCAGTAGAGCATGTGCGCCTCTCGAAGCTGTGCGTTGTGTAACTGAATTATTTGTGTTATTCAATTTTCACATATGGCGGGTGAGTCTTGAACGTATCCCCCCCCCCCCCCACACACACACACACACACAAACCTTGACCTGGAAAAACGGACAGGCAGACAATAACATATCACCCACCACTGAATGAGAAAAGTTCATTTTTTTCCTTTTGTATAGAGGCAAAACAGAAGGCCAGAACATGTCCTCCCGCATGTTTCTTATTATGCATTTTACTCCAAAGACATCTCCAAAAGTGACATCTAGCCGTGGCAATCAGTTGTGATTAGCATCCCCCCCCCACCCCAAATCCCTTGGCTGAAGTAGCGCTAAGTACTTCTCCTTCCCCTAATGGGGACTCATTTTCGCATTAGAAGAACTCCTCGACTGCATGTGTGTACACTGTCGCCATAGTTACCGTGATTGGCTCCAGTCTCGGCGTAACCATCGCCGTGATTGACCTTCCAAGAGTAAGGACCATAAAGGGGTAAACATACAGGCTCCAAAACATTCCATTTATTCGGCGACATCTGCCTCCAAGGTCATCAGGGATAAAGGACAAAGCCCCCCCCCCAAAAAAATAAATAAATAAATCATTATTTAATTTCTATTTACTGCATATGAACTCTAATGCAACGTGTCAAAACTAAAAACTACATTGACTTCAAGTTCAGGCTTTCGTCTAAGCTAGTTTTATATTTTTCAAGGGTAAAGAATGGCATTGGCTGGCGACGATAAGGCATTGTGGGCTCTAATATGCGCAAAGACAGCCATACAGGAAGGTCTAGCAAATATTTTTGAGGAAAATAATCAAATACAGTCTGCCAAGTGGTAAGCTGATTGGGAACAAGGTGAAAAAAGACAAAACATAAAACAAATGTGGGGTCACAGGCAGTCAACGTACTGTTAGCCGATTAGCAGACAGTATTTTCCCGTGTCATTTTTCATTCCTACCAACTTGATGAACAATACGTAGTTTCTCAGCCTGTCATATTTGGAATTATTTACGTTTGTTTGTTTTTGGTGGGCAGGGGGCACCCTGCATTTAAGGAATCAGAGAGAATTGACTGCTCTTCAAATTGGAACGGACTACAGAATATGCTCATCAAGACGACTGCTCTATTTTTGCCAGAAAATCATCAGCATTGGCCGTTATCGTCGAGCGCTCCAGACGTACAAATATTTACACACACACACACACACACACACACACACACACACACACACACACACACACACACACACACACACACACACACACACACGACTAAAAACCCAAGGAGAAATTGTTTTGATGACGCCAGGAATGAGATTCAGCCATCTATCAAGTACAAGGTCAAATTGTCGTCTGTGGTACCGGTCGGGTTTTTGTTTTTTTTTTTTTGTCTTTAAGGTTACAATGAAGCATCAGGAATGTTTATGACCACCAATGAGAATCCCATTTTTATTTTTTTCATGGCATAGACCAGGGGTCGGCGACCCAAAATGTTGAAAGAGCCATATTGGGCCAATATGGAAAAATATGTCTGGAGCCACAATTTAAAAGCATTATATAAGCCTTATAATGAAGGCAACACACGCTGTATGTATTTATATTAGCCTACTATCAAAATGACTACGTTGGCTACAAATACACAACAAGCCATCCATTTTCTGACCCGTTGAAGGGTCACAGGGGTGTGCTGGAGCCTATACCAGCTGACTTCGGGCAGTAGGCAGGGGACACCGTGAACTGGTTGCCAGCCAATCGCAGGGCACATAGAGACAAACAACCATCCGCGCACAATTTTGAGTGTTCAATCAGCCTGCCATGCATGTTTTTGGAATGTGGGAGGAAATCGGAGTACCCGGAGAAAACCCACGCAGGCACGGGGAGAACATGCAAACTCCACACAGGAAGGCCGGAGCTGGAATCGAGCCCGGTACCTCTGCGCTGTGAGGTGCTAACCACTCGCCCACCGGGCCCGCCCTACACAATGAGCCTTCATGATTAATTTTTTTTTCCTCCCTTTAGAATGTTTGTCCTCCTACAGCAACCATATTAAAACAAAAACTACATTTCCCTTCCCCATCTTTTTCCATTTTCAAACATTTTAGAAAAAGCTCCAGGGAGCCACTAGGGCGGCGCTAAGAGCCGAATGCTGCTCTCGAACTGCGGGTTGCCGACCCCCGGGCATAGACAGTCAGGACGGCATAAACACCGATTACGGCCAGTCTCTGACGAAAGGGCACCCGGCGACACTCTTTGTCAAGAGTTTTCACGATGCACTGTTGTTATTTTGACAGAAAAAAAAAAAACAAGGTGCCTTGCATGAAAATGGCTTCTCCCCACCAGATGACAAATCTAAGGAATGTGACCACGATGACATGAACACAAAGGACTCTTTGCCAATCATCCTGCATTCGAATCCCATTGCACAGAGCTGCGCTTGTTTTGTGTCGGGGCAGTTTGGCTCCCTGAACTGCTGACTCGGCAGTGCACAGCTGAAAAAAAATGTCAAAACAACTTCCAAGGTTTACCCTCTAAACAGGCAGCCCCCTTGAAGCATGAACACAGCACACGTGCAAGAATGCGCTGTCACCTTGACAGGTTTTTTGTTTTGTTTTTTGCCCTGCAGAATGCATCCTCCGTAGAAGAGATTGACAGTATGTTATGTGGATATTTTCCAGTTCTAGATTCTAAAACCTGCTGTCTGCAAAGCTAGCACATTGCGACCTACAGTATTTCTGCTTACTACATTCATACCTAAAATCTTCCAAGTTCAATAGTTCAAATAAAAATGCAGACATCTTCATTTTCTGTCAATTTAGTCAAATTAGGTTTTGTTTTTTTTTTGTTTTTTAGTGAGAGCAACTCATTTTTTTCTTATTGAATATAAGATTCAGCAATTAAAGAGGCCAATGTGGAAAAAAATCAAACTTTGGCAGTATTTGATGTCATTTCATTGCAAAAGCAGATAAACTCCAAGATTATCATTTTCTTCAAAACCGAGTCCAAAATGTTCACGACTCTAAAATGACACTGAAATTGCCTCGTATTGCACAATATTTAAAATAATAATAATAACCGGAGAATTTACAAGAACTACAATTTCCATAACCAACCTGTAGCCTGAATTAAAATCAACTTTAAAGAGAGACAAATCATGTTGCTTAAAAGAGTCCGTAAAATGCTTCTGGCTCTTGTTTGACCTCTGAGGGAGGGGCATCCATTTTTTAAAGCTTCTCAGTGATATCAGGTCAGATTCGGGGCCAGTCATAAGAAGGAGTCATGCCATATCACTTCGGAAAAACACTTGTCTCAACTCTGAATCTACTTGCGTCTGGGTTATTTCTCCGCATTGTGGCAAATGGTGCAGGCCTCTCCCAGATCAGTTTTTACGGGTGTTCTGCTCCAACTGTCGATTGCCATTGCACTTGGGGACGACTTATATCAACCAAAACATTGCTGATATGCAGTGGCAAAAACGCAAAACAATCCGAGCAACCGGTTTCTTCTCCGGGACTCGGTATTATTGTTTGTTTGTCTTCCGCTAACACTTCCTTGTTCCGTCACTCCAAGCCATCTTGTGTTGGGGGGGTTGCTTGCCCAAATTTTGGGCAAGCAACGCCCTCACCAACAGCGAGCACATCTGTACAGAGTAAAAAAAGTATATAATCGCAATTTAGCACCAGCTATTTGGGATCTTGGTTAATCAGGCCGTATATGTTCTTTGGTTTTACTGGTTCACACGTGATGACTCATCCTCGAAAATGTCTAGTTATCACCGTGGTAACTGAGGTATTTTTCCTTAGAAACCATCATCATCGTCATCGTCGTCATCATCCTCTCTGCTCAGTCTTGACATTTGGTATTCACAATGCCGGTCGTCCTTCAGGTCTGCCAAACATTCCAAAGGTCTCCGATTGATTTGCGTGCCAGCCATTTTTCATTCCCCTTTGTGTTTCCATCTTGGCCCTGCGTCGGCGGGACAGCTGACTCATTCGCCGCTCTCCTCCGGAGTGTTTGTCGGAGTCCACACCTGAGACCCGGCACTATTTTCAGGATGAGATAGCCCGGCTTTACCTCTCTGCATCCATTTTTGATGCACCAGCCTGCAGGTCTACGGATTGCTTTGAATCCGATGCCTGTCTGAGCACAGATATGTAAAAACACATCAGCTCTTTTTTACACCGCCAAGTAAAGCTGGGATTTGGTTTTTTTATCCCCAGGTTGCTTCTGTATGCAAACAAAATGGAGGTACGAAGATGTCTTGTTTTTGTTTTTCAGCTCTATGATGGACCCCGTGTGGCTTGCTAAACCTTTTGGTAGGGAGCCAAAGCACGAGAGGAAGATCCTAACCATTCAGGAAAAAAAAAAAATAAGGCTCCTACGTCAGCTTGCAGAAGGACGGAGTGACGCTGCTTTTGTTTGAATGCATGGTTCACTGTGTCCAACCTTTCTGGCGATAGCATTTCAGCATATACCTCACCCGTGTAAAAGGGTGCTCCTCCTTAAAACCGGGAACAGTGGTGTGACATTTAACACCCGACGTTGACATTTCCCACCCATTTGTCACATTCTCAAGAATTTTACTCGCATTGATGTCATCTCGCATCGACATATCTGGTGGCGGGATGCTGTTTGGGCGCCAAGTTCCAGTTGTGTTGGGTTCTGTGTCAAAGGCATATCAATGTCAGATTGAGACTCAGCTATTTTGCAGGGTCTCTGTGTGAAAAAGGCTCATGAAGCACTTCTCCACCCGGGAAGTTAAACGCATGCTCAAGGACACTTCGAGACTCCTCCCAATCAATTCCCATATTTTCATCAACCTCCGGTTCAAAGCCGAGCCGATAACCATAATTCACAGACTGGGTTCCATACGGCCCAATCAATCACTTTCTTCCATCGCATCCATTTTCCTTCGTGCTTGTCTTCTTTGGCATCGCGAGTACTCCAACCTGTTCCAGCTGACTGTGTGCTTCTCCATGATCATGACTGGGCACGTTGGCCTCACATTTCCGCGGTTCAGGGTTCAAATCTCGGCCAGGGCAGACCGACTTCTTGCCACGTTCGAAAAAAACATACAAGTGAAGTTGAGTGAGGACTCGAAATGGTCCAGTGAGCGTGAATGTTTGACTGGGTGATGACTACTTTGGAGCGTCTCCCGCCTCTCGCCTCAAATCAGCTGGAATCAGATCCAGCACTCCTATGAACCGAATGAAAACAAGCTTGATGAGAAATCTTGGAGCGCCCAGAGTGTCACCAATCTTCTCATTCGACGATCAGGATCAACATTGCAGGTACATCAAATCATCAGTGTTGGTCTTCAATTAGAAGCAAGCCATGCTACAGACTTCAGTAAATAAAACAAAATAGGCCGCGCTTTGTTTCTGCATAGCCCAGGCCTCATCGATCAATACAGGCTCAATTGACTGATGCTGAACTCCCCCCTCACGCCCACCCCCACGGGCAAAAGATACAAGACCACATGCTGTGCGATGCATCGACTTGCAACCCTACAGAGGCTCTGAAAACAAAACAAGCCATCTAATCATTAGCGAGGGCCATGCAAAACCGCGCGCCGCATGCAAAAAACGTCTGGCGCTAGTCAAATTGTGCAATGAAACCTGCTCACCGGGAATAATGTTTGCATTGCGAGAAAACAAAAAGAACACTCCATGACCGGCGTAACCAGGTTCTGTGACTGGGAAGAGCGTATACCTCTGCCAAGCCACAAATAAAATCGTAGGTATCCATCTGTTTGCTAGCCAGCAGTCTACTTCCTGGTTCTCGTCCAATGATGAACATTCTAAAGGACACGGACACTTCCATCGATGAGCATGTTTTCTACTATCCAGCCGTCCATTCATTTTCGATTTCGCTCGTCCACATTAGGTCACCGAGAGGTTATCGATCGACGTCAGTCGTTTATGCGGACGTTACCGTATATCGCTACTTTCTTCCAGTGTCTGTGATTTCGCTGACTGCTAACTTGAAGATTAAATCTGTTGGTCAGCTTCCCCACCCACCGCGTGAAGATGTGGGTCTGCGAGCTTAAGCGCAAGTGACTGTGCGACCGATCTCATTATGAGTAAAATATTCATAAACTGGTCCCAAAATGGTGCAACTGACGCCTAACCAAAATTAACAGGTGACAAACTAGCATCGGTCGCAAACTAGCAGCAATGCTAACAACACAGGCGATTCATTTTTTGCTATTCGTGGCAGGGCGGTCTATATTTCGCGATAACTTTATTTACATCAACAAAGCTCATGCTCGCCAGATACTTTTGCACAGTACAATGACAGGAAAGAGAAAAAAAAACAGCCTAGCGTTCAAGGGATCCACACACATACCCCCTGGGTATTGGCCATTCGTTCCATTGTGCGCCGCCTGCACTTTGTTCTCTACATAGTGCAGTCATTCATTCAGTGGACATTCAGAGGTGACATCGGCGCACTCAGACCCAGCGGGAAGCCAAGCGTGTTAAACGCAAAGACAAATGTAAAAAGGAAAAAAACAACACACAGGAGTTTGGGGTGGCTCGCGGTAATGAACAGGACAAATAATTGGCCGACATGAGTTTGGAATTTGAATTCATTATCTGATTCCATTGCGATAACATTCGGTACACCGCTGCATTTAAATACAGAAGCTGCATGATGATGTTTTTGATATTTTGGCTACGTGGCACCAGGAAAGCGGCAACATATTAGAAACTATCGACGCGGGCATGATGCCGCTGCCCCCTATGAACCCCGGTGTCCCCGCGAGTGTACGTTCGGAGCTACCTTATTCTGAAGGCCCAGCGGCGCAGTCGTCGTGCGCATGAGGCCAGACTCCATCGCTTCTTCGAGGCAAAGTTTTTCTCCATAGAGCGAGAACAATGCAGGAAAACACACGCCAGCATTACACTGTCCTCTTCTGTGCGCACACACACACACACACACACGCTCAACAGTGTTAAGAATTTGGGTGGCAGCCCCTGAGTCACGTGACATCTTGACACCCACATGCTAAGGATCCTTGACAATGTCCATCTCGGCTGGATGTGTGGACTCATGAGGTGTATTTTCCACACTATAAGGCACACCTAAAAGCATTCATTTTCTCAAATGCCGACAGTGCGCCTTATTATCCGATCCACCTTATATTTGAGTCAATATTCTGATTTCTTGGACATAGTATTTTAAATGTTGTGCTTTGTTACAGCTGCAGCGGTTGTGAAAGCGCGATATAAATAAAGCTGTATTGTATTGTATTGTATTCCCTTTAGCGCAGCTCCATCTGGTGGATGCATAACGCAACCGCAGCCACTATTGTAGCTTGTAGCTTCCATTCCAGGCGCCTTATAACGCAAAGCGCCCTCTATATGGAAACAGTTTTGAAATAGGCCATTCGTTGAAGGTGCGCCTTATACTCCGAAGCGCCTTATAGTGCGGAAAATACGGTACATAAGAGTGTCTCCAGTAAACCCTCGCTACATCACCGTTCACCTATTTTGCTGTTGCGGACGGGTATTTCAAGGCGTACAGGATAAAAACAAATGATTTTTTTTTTTGTAGTCACATTTCCCCTTTTGGATTATAACGGCTAGCGCGGTGGCTAACGTAATATTGGTGCATCCAAGTGCAATAAGAGCAGGAAAAGATGAGCGCGCTGAAGCCGTAGTTCAACTTGCAACGCTACATCACACCCCGCTTGTCCGGCGACCGATCATCTCCTTCAGGCAGAGGAAATCAGAATAAGTGGGATGATTGGGGATAATAGCAAGTGTATGAAAGGCACGTGCGCTTCAGGAAGGGGACCCGTCAACAACAGAAGGAAGAGTGTTCGCAGACACAATATCAACACTGTTGTCTGGCAGACAGTGACTAAGCCTGCCGCGCGTGCGCGTGCGTGCACATGCGCCAGTATCAATTTGGGATATTTGTGTGACGAGCTAAGAAAGAAAACAAAATTGAATTCATATTATTTATTGAATTGTGTGCATTTAGTCAAATGTTATTTTATTCAGTTGAAGTTGTGGAGTTTTTTGTTGTTGTTGTTGCATGACATCTGATTTCATTGTGTGACTTTGTATTTGTAGTTGATCAAATTATTCTTTATTCGATTATATGTGTTGGATTTCATTTTGACAAAGTTTAATACAATTATTTACTTTCATTAAATTGATTGTGTCTTTAATGTGCGTGTCCGCAGTCAGTGGCTTTCCTCAATTGAAGTGAATTGAATTTCAATGTATTTTATTTCAATGTATTTTTCTTTTGTGCAATTTAATTTGGGATTTTATTCCGTGCAATTAACTTAAAATGTATTTTTCACATCCCGATTTTTTTTAAATATTCAATTTAAGGAAAAAATGAATGCACACGCACTACCAATCACATTACCTCAATCAATTCAATTACAATTTTAATTGAAATGTCTTTCATTTTGTGCAAATTTATTATGTATTTTATGCCATGTATATTTATGCATCGACAAAAATGTAAAACAACAACTAATATTTAATTTGAGAAATACATGCACCATCAGTGACCCTCATCAATTTAATTTAATTTCTGTACATTTTATTTTATGGCATTTATTTTGTATTTTATTTCATTTGAAATGCGTGTGCACTTTAAGTGGCTTTCAATGTCATTGATTTCAATTGAATGCAAACACCAACGATTTTAATCAGTTCAATTCACACTTTTCGTTTTCTACACGTGGGCATTATGCAACGCTGCTCACGCACACATGAACGAAGGAGGACATTAACATTCCACCGCCTCGACGCGCCGCTGACCCGACGTCACCCGAGTCTGCCGAGACCCGCCGCCCTCGTCTCCCTCCGTCTTCCGCAATCGTCGTCCTGCGCATCTTTCCACCGCCCCTCGCCGGCCTTCCTTTTCCTTTCGCCGTCATTGTCACCTCTCTCGCTCCAAAGGCTATCTCGCCTTTCTCTCACACATTTCATCCCACAGGATGAAGCGCCGACTGAGCGCGATTCATGAAACAAACGGCTGCGACTCTCAGCCGGCGATGCTGTTAAGACTCGGCGAAAATACGAGGCGACACAATGCAAACGAGACGTCGGCGGCAAATAGAGAAAGACAGGGGAGGCGATTAGGTGGAGAGGACAGAGACGGGGTGAGCGACGGGACGCTGAAGCCGGCGGGAAAAGACTTGGAACGCTTCAAATGTAAAAGAACCCATCATTCTCTGGTGATGAGAGAATAGTCGATATTCCATCCAGGCCCAAAAAAATGCTGCCCCACGATGTGACCTTTGAACCCACTTGAGGCGCCCGCTGCATTAAGATCAGGTGTATCACCATGGCGACGGCGCACGACTCGGGTTAGGGTGTCCTGTTCCCTCACTTATTCCCATTACTGATTAACCAGCACGCATCATCTTCAATTGAGCCGTCGGCTACCTCAGAAGTTGCCACGCTGCGCTACTGCTCCAAGTCCAAGACCTTCAAGCATATGCAGCAATTTTATTAATTTTTTTACATGTCATTAAACTGTGTTTTATTTTTATTTTGTTTATTTCAACTTTATATTCCAGTTCACTATTTGATTTAAAATCATTTTACTATAATACACTTCGTCCAGTGATTTTTGTGTAATTAAATGTTAGCTTTCACTGTACTTCAATTGGATTACATTTTTGTATAATTTAATCACATTCATTGTGTTTCCATTTATTTCATCGTATTTAAAATGTGTGGGTTTTTTTTTTAAACGAAATTAATTTTATTTTAATTAATTTAATTTAGAGAGGCCCGGTGTCGACTGGTTAGTGCGTCGACCTCAAATAAAACAACTACGAAATATCACGAGGAGGCTTTGATGTTCCACTCACCAACCTTTTTGAAACTGTTCCAGTTACTGCTTGGGTCATTGTTTTCCAAAGCAAAAGCAGATGTTTGCAAATGTTGGCCTCTCTTAAAAACACAAAAAAAAAAAAATCATCATCATCATCAGTCTTCCTCATGAAGGACGAAAGAAATGAAAGGATAATTACTCTTGAGTGGCTGAAATTAGAAAAAGGAGACAATTTGAAGCAAACGATGATTCGATGATTAAAATAGTCGTAGATTAATCTGATCATCGACGAGTTGCCGATTAATCGATTAATTTTGACGCCTCTTGTGACTGAATGACTGCGGCCAAACGTGCAAAACGGAGGCAGTGGGACAATGGCAGCCACTTGTGTGTTTCTCCTTGGACGCTGGATGGAAGGGGTGGATCGCGAAGGGAGGTGTTAACGGACGACGAGAAGGCGAACGGGGGAGGGGGTGGCAGGACTGGACCGGTTTGAGATCTTGTCGTGTTGCAGCTCGGCTGGACGCTGACTCCTGCCCGCCTTTGTGAGCGTTTGTATACGAGGCAGTCATGTGTGCGCCTCGAGCAATGTGGGTCAGAGCAGAAAAGATGGTGGCGGCCGCACAAGCCGGTTCAAGCTAGTTACCGTGGAAATTTGGAGGTAGGGGAAAAAACCCATCTTGTCCAAACTACAAACTATAGTTATCCTTTCACTTTTGCTTTTAACAATTCGGGACTCTCCCACTCATTCATCTTATTTCGTTTCATTGTTTGCTCTCTCGCGACCACTCTCTTTGTGCCGCAAAACCCTTTTTTTATTTTTTCCTTTTGGTTTTGTGACAGATTGATTAGTGTTTCAGCCCTCCATCCCTTCAGCTTGATTGGAACAAGCAGCAATTTAATCAAACAAACGTATGAAACGACCTTTAAATACAACCTTGTTTGTAGCACCGGCAAGAGAAACACCCCGATAAAGGAATGATCCCATTAACTGAGATAGACTATTTGTAGAAAGTCTTGGCGACACCGCCCTTCACAAACAAGTCAATCAGGGGTCGTACGAAAGCCATTCGTTATGCCCCGTAGTAAAATACAAGCCCCCTCAACCAGTACCCCCACCCATCCGACCCCCGGGAAACATTTGCATCCCTTCGCCCTCTAATCCAAAGTTACCGTATTTTCCACACTAAAAGGCGCACTGGATTATGAGGCGCACCTTCAATGAATGGCCTATTTAGTAATTTTTTCATACATTGGGTGCGCCGCATTATAAGACGCAATCTACAATGCATCCACTAGATGGAGCTACGCTCAAGGAAACGCCAACAGAACGATCAGATGTCAGTAAAACGTATTTATAAAGCAGCGACACAGTTCACTGAACCAACAGCAAGTTTGACTCGTTCACGTTGAACTCTCTTGCCGCTGCTCTGTTTCCGTGTTCAACTGCGAAAGAAACCGATCGCCTTAAGTTTGAACTCTGCGTTGTCAGCATTTAGGCTCGAAATATTACCGTAATAACCAACCAAGGCGCATCGGATTTTAAGGCGCGCTGTGAGCTTTTAAGACAATGGAAGGCTTTTCGGTGCGCCTTTTAGTGCGGAAAATACGGTAATGGGTTTCAACTTGGGGTCATAAATGAACAAGACAACCGCGGGTCACGTGGGAAGGAGGCCATGTGCAACTTGCGTTTCAAGTCGGGTGTCGAGTAGATGAAAGAGGAGAGGAGATGGAACTCTATATAGTCTCCGCTGGAAACCGCTGCATGTGTGTGCATGTGTGTGTGTGTACACTATTCATGGAGCAGCATGTATTCATCTGCGGCTATTGGCTGACATTAAATCTGCACCCGTGTGTACCTTCATCCCTCAATTCTTCCTCCTCACTTTGTGGTTTCTTTTCACCTTTCACCTGAACTGAACGCTGCGCTCCATTAAACGCACTGATTGCTCAACTGTGTTGACAGAGCACACACACACACACACACAATTAAGGGCGGACCAAAGACGTTGACCTTCGCCCAATGTCTCGACAAAGCCGCTGGCTCCGAACCTCGTTTGTTTCCCCCTTCGAGACCTCGATCAGTGCTCAAAAAAATCATCTGCAGCACAGGTGTCATCCTCAAGGGCAGATCCAGCCAACCACAGGCTTTTTTTGTGGCTCAGTAAAGCAAATAAATTGCGTCTATATCATGATACTACTGCATTTGCAATTCAACAAAACACACTCAAGAGCAAAACTGAGAACCAAATGTACCAAAAAGCTTCGCTGAGCTGGACAAACGCGGGTCGCTCATGTCAGCTTGAGGTGGCGACTAATGCGCCCAAACACGCTGCAGAGTCGCTCCAAAGTCGGTCATCGGCGCCGCAGTGCCGGAGAGTAAGCTACATTTCTAAAAAGTTTTATTCTCACAAAGGGATGATGAAGAAAGATGGATAAAGTCAAGCTAAGGGCTAAGCTAACCTACGATTGACACAATTTTTGGGTGATCGAGGCCACTATTCAGAGGGGACAGGCATGATCCACGTTCAGCAAAAAATGGGCAAAAATATGGACTCTAGAGACAACTATATTGCCCACTGAAATTGTTTCTGGACAAGAAAATAATTTGCTGCTATACCCAAATGTGAAGTTAAGAAATGCAAAGCTGAATATACAAAAAAGAAAATTATTTTTTTTTCATTTGTTACATTGCCGTATTTTGATTGCTGAATACAACCTTTGCTTCATGTCTCTGGGATTAACCTGCAAAAAGATTGTTCCGCGCAGTATTTTAGTAAAACACTATTTACATACTGCAGGCTAATTGAATCTCTTATTCAACTTATTCACCGATGGTCAGCAACTATTTGCGCCGAGCGACGCAGTGACAGCGCTAATCCAAACCCTGGCAGACTCACCATCCATCTGCCAAGCGTGACCACAAAAGGCATCACCTTCCTCTGGACAGAAACTTCCCAAAATAAACCTTGTCGTCCTTTCTAAAACCAAATCAGTTCAACCATCCATCCGATCATTTGCTCCGACACACAGAAGTCGCCCAATCTGTTCGGCCTTACTAACAGCAAACAAGCCTTTCGTGCGAGCGTCTCAGGACCAGATGGAGTTGTAGACGCAAACATTACATTGAATAAATACAGTAGTCCAAAAAGAAAAGTTTATCACAAGTTTAACGGGAACTCAAAAGTACCAAAGAGTGGCCCTGTTTGTTCTCATCAAATGGCTCAGAATGTGTTATCGCCATACTTTTTTTTGTTCAAATATTTATGCTCTAAAAATATTTCTCATACTCGGGACTTGACTACTGCGCTAGTGACAGACTACGGCGCGTTCCGGGTTCAGGTGACGTTGTCACCTTAGGAGCGGAACTCCGTCGGAAGCCGTCGGTTAGCCCACCAAGCCCTCCAGTCAGCATTCGTGCGGTGAAGCATGTCATCAAAAACGCTCAAACGGCGTTTCTTCAGGACTTCTCCTCTTCCACATGATTATCAGTTATTAGCCACAACGTGACATTCCTTGTAACGGCCTCTGCTCGCCGTGAAGCAACACGAATGCTAGCTAACAAGCTAACGAGTAATTATCAGTTATTAGCCACAGCCTTACATTCCTTGTAACGGCCACTGCTCGCCATGAAGCAACACGAATGCTAGCTAACAAGCTAACGAGTATTTATCAGTTATTAGCCACAGCCTTACATTCCTTGTAACGGCCACTGCTCGCCATGAAGCAACACGAATGCTAGCTAACAAGCTAACGAGTAATTATCAGTTATTAGCCACAGCCTTACATTCCTTGTAACGGCCACTGCTCGCCATCTAGCAACACGACTGCTAGCTAACAAGCTAGCAACTTGCTAGCACATAAAAAAGTTTGCCGGCAGTTATTTATTCGACACAGGACAGCTGCGGTCTCGTCCACCCTTCCATATCAGTTCCCCTCTAACAATGTATGTTTTCTTTCGACTCGACAAATCGCAAATGGTCTCTATGTTTACTAATCAGCACACGCAACCCAAATTCTCTATGTAGCAACCCACACCGCGCCAGTGGTCCTGCTCTAATGAATCAATCTTTGTTGGGTATTTTAGGAAAAACTGAAACCTCATGACCCTCTGCAGTCACGATCCTCTTGCGCAGCTCCTAAACCGGTTGATGCGCGGAGCTGTGGTGTCATTTGATATGTCGCGCGGCATCACGCCTGTTCGTGTTGTTCTTGGCCAACAGCGGCTGCCGAGCAACAATGAATGGACCGCCGCTTAACTCTTAATTACAGTCAGGCGACTGTGAGTCCAATTAGGTCTGGACGGAGTGATGGGTTTTTTTTCTATTTTTACGTTTTTTCAAATGTAGTCCCGTGACCATGACCCTAAAGAAATTAAGCAGAATGAAATGGATGGAAGCAACAAAATAAAGTGGCGATCGGAGACTCTGGTGCGCGAACCCAGTCCACTGTATCTCATGACAGATATGAAGATTTGTGCACACGCACGGCGCTTGTGCCAGTTTGAAGGGCCAGGCGTAAGGGCGCCTGATTGGACTTGGCACGCCATCGGAAGCTACCTGAGTCATCCTGTCTGCTGCGCGGCTCGCGGCAATGCCCGTCAGATCGAGATCTTTCAAGGCTCGCACGCTTAAGGGCCTCGGTCCGCTTTCATCTAAATAGAAGTAAGGTCATAAATAGGAGTGGTGCCTGGACTTACAAATTTGATTTGTTCTGCGACGATGCTTGTAACACAAAACAAGTGCGTGTCGTGAAGCTAGCGGCCTTTTAAAGCAAAGATACGTGGTTGTTTTCCATATACACGATATTGTACATCATGTCACTGTCAAATGAGAGTGCTAATTGACATTTGAGGTACTGTTAGCGCTTGGCCTATTTTCCGTTCGCTGCCAACATCTAGTGTTTGTATCTCAAATTTTTGCTTGTAAGTCAAAGCATCTAATACGGTGATAGACGACTCATCTCTCCAACAGACAGCCGAGGTGCCACCGTACTCTGAAACAATCCACGCCATTCATTCTTTCTCTTTTTAAATGACAACTGAAGATCAGAAAATTTTAAAAAGCCATATTTGGTCAAACAAAAACTAAAACAAAAAAAAGGCAAGAAAAATTTTACCAATTTTACCCAGTTCAATTCTAAGCTCAGATCAAAAATACTATTTGAAAAATAGCCACCGGAATGAGTATGATTTTCAATTATATGGTCACATTTATGTGACCCAGACGTTGTTTTTGAGCTAAAGTAAAGATGCATTAGCTTGTTAGCCGCCACAATTGGACAACCAAGACATATAACATAAATACCGTTCCACTCATATCACGACACAATGTTTGATAATAAAAAAATAATAATAATAACACTGTTGTTAAAGTGTTTTGTTTGAAATATGCTACTCTACATGCGCTGCTAAAAACAATGCGATGGAAGGGATGTTTTTTTTTTTTTTGTGAAAGCATATCTTCCATGTCAGTATCAATATCAGGTATCGGCATCTGGCTGATACCGGCCTTATTTCAAAGTATCGGAATCTCGTGAAAAATGCAGATACCAGCCACCGATAGGTAAAAAAAAAATGTGACATTGAGTAAGTTTTATCTTGCCAGTAGTTAGTGTTACATTGCAGCCGTTTGACACATTACGAGTCGTGTGTCAAATAGAGAGGTTTATCTCTCATTTTGTTCATTGAAATTCTATGTCTCATAAGTACTAGTGGTATCAGTACCTGGTATCGGTATCTGTGAGTCCTCAAAACTAAATAATTGTATAGTATCGTCTGAAAAAAGTGGTATTGAACATCCCTATTTTTATTTTTATTTTTTTGCTAAGAAATGATACGGATTCAAAACAAGTGTAATAATCTTCAAGAAATGTGAGTAGAAAGTGTCATAGCAATAATATTTAGCCGCATTTGCTCGCCGCGTGCCGCGAGATGTTCCGTCATTGCCGTCTTTGTCTGTTACGAAACGGAGCGGCTGAGAATGTTCAATCAGCCGCTTTGTTCGCCTCGTGGCGCTTGTCGACGCGTTAAGAACGACGGCGTTTTTCGAGGAGACAAAAAAAAAGAAACGCCTTGTCGGGCCACTGCTCGGCGCTCACCGAGGGCCGCGTGGAAATGGGTGATCCCACCCCGCTAATGCTGACCTGTGTTGACAGCCTTGCTGAGCAATGTGTCCGCGCTCCCTCCAAAGGACATTTTGTGTGTAACTGCTGTTGTTGTCCCAACGCGTTTTGTGTTTTATTGTCTGAATGCATCAACTCGGCTCACCGACGGAAGACATGGGCTTCATTTTTTATTTTTGATTTTTTACAAAAAACGATGTTGCAACTGTGTTCACTACATATTCAAATGTCTTCGGTGTCGACAAAAACACAATTACCACATGTGCCATGTAAACATTACTGTTATCGATGAACCTAACCTCATGTGTTTTTCGTCTTTTTACGGTGGGGCTGACATGATTGAATACTAAAATCTAACCCATCGATTCATCGAATAATCCGATACGTTTTTAATTTGCTTTACAGTGTATTACAAAACCATTTGCGGTCGATTAGTGTTTATTATCCGATCACTGTTTGTTTAGTGATGGAAAAAAAATAAAATACTGAACAACCAATATTATACAATAGGTACTCAGCATTGTTTTCAAAACTGATTCAGTTACTTTTGACATCATTGCTTTCCAAAGTAAAAGCAAATGTTGGCAAATGACAAGTAGTCGATTAATCGATTCATTTCTTTAAAATTTCAATCAACTTAATATACATTTTAATAGAAACAACTGGTGGGTCAGTGGTTAGCACGTCGACCTCACAGTGCAGAGGGTACCGGGTTCGATTCCAGCTCCGGCCTTCCTGTGTGGAGTTTGCATGTTCTCCCCCCGTGCCTTAGTGGGTTTTCTCCGGGTACTCCAGTATCCTCCCACATTCACAAAACATGCATGGCAGGCTGATTGAACGCTCTAAATTGCCCGTACGTGTGAGTGTGAGCGCGGATGGTTGTTGGTCTCTGTGTGCACTGCGATTGGCTGGCAACCGGTTCAGGGTGTCCCCCAAAAGACAGCTGGGATAGACTCCAGCACTCCCCGTGACCCTTGTGAGGATGAAGCAGATCGGAAAATGGATAAAGGTACTAGGGAAGTTCTTTTTTTTTTCCAGACAGATACCAGTATGAGATTTCACTCTTTCAGTACTCATAGAAACCAAGTGCCAATACCTGTAGTAAGTACTCTTGCTATAAAAAATAAATAAAAATCACAATGAACAAAACAATTGCAAACATAACCTTTTTTTCCAATCCAGAATATGATTCGCTGATGTGTCAAACTGGCAGAGTTTTGCGGCAACTACTGCCGAGGAGGCTTTACTTCAATGTCAGATTTTTTTTTTTTTTTTGCCTTAAGTATCAGTGGCTGGTATCAGCAGCATTCATCGGTACTCGGTACTGTAAAATAAGGCTGGAATCAGGGCAGCCTAACAAGTGTTTTTTGGAAACATTACAGTCTTCACTGAACCTAACCAACACTGAATACTTTTACAGACTTTCAAGGAGCCAAATAAACAATTAGGTGAATTACCAGTCATCAGTCTTTTTGTCTTCAAAGAACTGAACATGTTTCGTGAACTGATCTGTTTTTGTTTCTTACAGAGTGAACCCATTAAGTCCTTCGTCCTCACACAGGCGCACTACAAATTTTTTTTTTCCACTGTCTACAAAAATCATGAGCGACGTATTAGATTCACTGGAGACTTTAAGATGGTCTTTAGTGCCCACAAGGGCATGTCGGCTGCAGTCTATGAAGGCAACCGGGACACCTGAATGTTTACAAAAACACGCACGGCAGGTTCAGCGGCAACTCCGCCGTCCACCGGCAATGAAAGGTGGAAGTTCTTTCTGGCTTTACTGTACGTGACGGTCATGTGATCAGCAAGGTGTACAACCCCCCCACACACACACACACACACCCTAAATCAACCGGGAAAGACTTCCAGCACCCCATGACCCTGAACAGGACAAGTAGAAAATGGATGCTTGGTGTGTGCGCGTGTGAGCGAGACAAAGCTCTGCATCCGTTCTATAAGGATGCTCTGTTCCATCAACGGCGTGCACCACTGCATTGTTTTGTTTTTTTTTTGTTTGTTAGTTAGTTTGACCCAGGCAATGGGATAAAAAAAAATAAAAAAAACCAGCAGACGAGTCAAGCCAGCAGGCCTGAAGCATGCAAGGTGCTCACATGGAAACATTCAGGAGGACATGCTGGCGGACACACGGAGCAGAAGCAGGAGGAGGAGGAGGAGGAGGATGACGACGTTACCTTTCCGGGGACGAGGATTTCTCCGAGTTCACTGACATGAGCGGAGCCTGTTAGCCGCTCGCTGGCCGAGGGACCAGAAGCGAACGGGGGAAGTGCCTTTTTTTTTTTGTTCCTGGTGTTTGGATCTTGCTGATGTGAGTCTGAGTGAAAGGAGAGGAGAGAATTACTGTCTCCCCCCCTCCTCCCCCCTCCGCCTCCTCCTCCTCCGCCTCCTCCTCTGTTGTCCTGTTTCTCCGAGGAGGATGGAGGACAAAAACGAGCAATGTGCTGAAGATGATGGCAGGAGCACCTTTCTTCCTTCCTTCACCTTGCCTCGTTCCTGCTCTTTCTCCACACCTTCTCCCCTCCCTCCCCCCACCCCTGATCCTGCAGGCCGATGGAAAAAGAGATCCCTCTTAAAAAAGACGGCGGTCCAGGACTCGCTGCCTGCCTGCGTGGCTGATCCCACTGCCAGTGTCGGGCCTTCTGCCGCTCTGCACAACAACAGAGCCCAGAGCCCGGCGGAACATTCCACTGCGCGCGCGTGTGGAGGGGTGTCGCCTTGTGACAGCAACAGGGAAATAAATGCATTTTTTTTTCCTTTCTGGCTCACTCTCTCTTCTCCCCTCCCCTCCCTCCACCTCCGACCTAGTCCCTCCCCCACCTCTCTCTCTCCTCACTCGCTCGCCCTCTCTCCCAATTGCCTTATTACGACATCCTGTATCTCAGGGCAACGCGACACAGATACGCCCCCCCCCAACCCCTCCTCCGTCCTCCGTTTTTCTTCTTCCCTCTCCTGTGTATCTGGCATCCTCACTGCCTTTTCCTTCAACCTCATCTTCATTGCCGCCTCTTTTTTTTAAGCTTTGTTTTCTAGGCAGATGGGTACGCTTTCACATGAGCGATCAGCTCGCTGTGAGGTAGCCAGAGGGCGTGCCATGATGTTATTGAGTGTATGGGGGGGCTGGGGGGGGGCTATGTCTCCATCCCTCAGTCTGACCTCAATATTAATCTGTGGGTGCACCGATACTCAAAGTGCATCGTGGGAAGGCCTATAATAGCAGTGCGACAGCGGGGGCAGGGGGGGGGCACATAGGACCATGCACTTCCTTAACCAAGATGTAGGACATAAAAAAATAAAAATAGCATTTATGAAGTGCAGTACACAAAGTGCACAGACTGAAGCAGGGTACACGCAAACCTATAAGACGAAGTTGCGCATGCCCTCTTCCGATCAAAGTTTCGCAAAGGCACGATTATCGTATGCCTCGAAAAGATTATCCTAAAATCACAGGTGTCAAGGTCAAGGCCCCGGGGTCCAGATCTGGCCCGCCAGATCATTTTATGTGGCCCCGCAAAGCAAATCAACCATGTCAACTTTTATGATGCTTCCTAAGCCACCTTTCCGAGAATGTGGTTGGAAAGAGATAAGGTCCTAAGACAAAATAGGAGGAGGTAGTACGTTGAGCTCATGATCAAACACACGATTGGTTATCGTCATTTGGAACAGGGTGCTCAAAAACAACATGGGACAAATCGCTACTTCACCAAGTCGGAAGACATAATTCTCGGATTAAATCAAGCAAGTTGTCGTGGTAACTTTTCACGGCAGTCATCTGGCCGCTCCCAAGTCCCACACAGCCGCCTCACGAGAATATACCCAAACTTTTCCAAGTCAAAACACACGTTGCGCTACACAAATTAGCTTAGCATGTTCAGAGGGTTTGTCAAAGCACAGCAAGTAGGTCGCCAATTAACAATTCATTTGTCACCCACTTTCCACTTCGAAGCGAATGCCTGAGTGAAGGACTGTTTATTTTTTGTCATCTCGTAAAGTGGCGGCGACACGATCGAAAGAAATGTATCGGTTGATGAGAACAACATTTCCAGCCTCGAAGCAACGACATCCGTGTCGCACATGAAAGGACGACATCGTGTCTCTGAGCCGAACTATTATCCTCATTCTGCGCTCATGTGGGCCAACGGCTCCAAGGAACACACTGGCTCTTTACCGCAAGAGGAACACTTGTGCCTTTGGGGGGTAAAGGGGGTGTTTTTTTTTTTCTTCTGCAGATCTATTTTTACGCACCCACTTTTTTGGGTTTCACATGACTGATGAAGAAGTTGGAATCATTTCAGTGAGCACTTCATCATTGGGGAGGCGGGGTAGGCTGACTTTTGGGGTGACGGGCGGGCTACACCCGGGACTGGTCGCCAGCCAATCGCAGACAGACAAACGAGCAGTCGTGCACACCATCGCATCGATGGAGAGTTTAACGTTTTCAGTTCAAGTACTGCTGTGTGCAGCGGGGAACCGGGCCGAATGGAAAAACCGGAGTACCCGCAGAAAACCCACGCAGGCACGGGAAGAACATGCAAACTCCACAAAGGAAGGCCGGCCCTGGAATCGAACGCTGCACCTCTGCACCGTGTGGCCGACGCGCTAACCAGTCGACCACCGTGCCACCCGCTCTGTAACATGTTAATCGCAATATATGTAAAGATTTTGGGGCGCTGCCTCTTCCCCACATTCACATCTTACACCTAAAAGTCACCTCGTACTCTGCTGTCGAGTAAATAAACATCTTTAAGCTATTACATGAGCAACCCAAATTATTATTAAGGGGGAAATATACAAATACACAAGTATTTTTCGAATTAATTATTTATTTATTTATTTATTTATTTTTATATATATTCCAATCACGTGTGCTTGTGACGAGCATCGACCTGGGTCAGGTCAGGGCGGGGAGTTGAATGCGGGGCCGTTTCGGGACACGGTTGCTCAGTGAGATTCCCAGTGAGGGAAAAGCGACACTGAAGAAAACATCCACCCCATCCCGTTTAAAAAAACACACACACACACAAGAAGGCTGCCGCGTACATCCATGTGCAAATTTCAAGATGACGAAAGACAAGAGAGGAGGGGTGGAGAAAGAGAGGGAGGATGACTCTCATGAGCAGTGATATTATTTTCGGAGCCAGTATTGAGGCTGCCGCGAGCTATCTTTAAGCGGCCTACTTCTCCATACTGCCTGGTGGATGCTGGCTGGGGAGAGATGGATGCGCGCGCCTGCAATTCTGGACACACAACGATTGCAATGAATCAAAGCAAGACAAACAGCGGTCAGGGCATTGCTCTTTTCGCTCCCGTCACGCTGGATGTGCTCACGTCAGCAGCTGTAATGTCTAATTACTGCACACTGCCCTCAAGTGGGAAAAGATTCGCATACCCACACAGACGCAACACACGCACACAAGGTAGGAGTCATCATGTGTGTTCAAATTGAAAAACGGAAGGATGCAAAGGGGGCGGTTAGACATGCCTCGACTACAATTTATCTCACGCGCTAAAAGCAATCCATTATTCTAAATAAAAAAGTGAAGCAGTTAAGACATTTTTATTTTCTTTAAAAAGACAAACAGGTGGTAAAGCAAAGAGTCATGGAGTTTCCGGGTTTTTTTTAGGTGCCCAGCCCACTAGTATTGATCGGCCCCTGTGTGATTTGAGATCAGCACAGCTTTTGAGTAGAGGATAGAAACAGGGGTGAATCTTGGCTGACTAAATCAACTATGAGGGAGAGTAATGCCATCATGTTGGAAGCCTGACAAGTTTTGGTGCCTCACATTTGGACAGAGTATGTCATATTTGTATGGTATTAACAGTGTCTAAGTTGTAGGAGGGACGTTTTTTTCCATATTATATTAATTGGTCCGTTTTGTTTTTGAATCCCTAGGCCGACTATCTCTTGCATTTTAAGAGTTAATATGAACTAATTTGAAATTAAAAGATGACACAGTTCAAGTAACAAATGACAAAAAAGGAAAATATAAATGACAAAAAGGAAAGAATCATGCGGTGAGTCATCATCGCTGACAGCGCATTTCTTGAAATAATTACTCTGCCATCAATACCCCTTTCTTGGTTTTGTTTTTGTTGATGTATAATTGGTAATATTACAAAACAAGAAAGATATATTGGCATCAAAGCCACTGTTTTGCTTGCATTTTTCTTTTCACAAAGAGCTCATTTTCTCCACTTTCTGGCCAGAAACCAGTTGGTCATCGTGAGTAAGTAGTCGGCTTGCTCAAGGGCGCCTCAAGTGCGCACGCCAAATGAGGGAGGAATCGAACCTGGGCACTTGAGTCATCCATCCAGCCCTTTGTGTGGAGAATTCCATTGTCTGCGGTGACAGGAAAGATCTACATAATGTCCCCATCTGTTTATAAATGTGGGTCATCATTCTGCTTGCAGACAACCGCAGCACCATGTTATGGGACACAAGGGCATGATGGGGCTGGGGGAAGAGTCATGACACTTCACCTGCTGAGTAAGTGCTCATTACCTTGCTCAGGATGGATGCCACAACACAGGAGTTTGTTTACACGCCGCACATCATTGTGTACCCCTCCCGAAAAGAAATAGGGGGAGTAGGTATGTCTACAGTGTGAAATTATGGAGGGCTCACGCGATATTGATGAAGTATTTCAAAATGGAGACAGTGCAGTGAGTTTTACTTGCGATCTACAATGCACTGCTGCCCCCTAACGGTTAGAACGAGGAATGCAAACACAACAAGTATCAAATATTGATTCCACCGTCCCCTTTGCACGTTTACACACAAATAAACACACGTACAGACGCGTTTAACTTCTCGTAAGTAGGCTGCAAACAAGGAATCAGCAGAGACGGAGCGGTTCGAAGTGAGGAGAATGAGTATCGACTGTGTTATCCCCGTGCCGGCATTCATCATTGTTGGTACGCGGATAATTTCTGTTTAAATGCATGGCGGTCCAATCGATAAAACAATAAGACCGGATACGATTTTCCACCCCCAATTTTTTTTTTTGAAGCTGCTCCTGCAGTTTCCATTACAGCAGCGTGACAATGCATAACACTTTTTGTGGCTCTCTGGGATTTATTTCACTTATTCCAGCCGCAATCATTTCAGCCCTGACTAGTGTGCTGCCTAAATGTGCTGCCATAGAAATCCAATTAAAAAGAACATAAATGCTTCCTACCAAGAATCTTGCCAACTGCTAGCTGCTTGCTCCCAAAATTCTTCCATCCAATCACTGAGCTGCTTCCTACTATTTGGCCAATCACTGAGCGACCTGACAATCAGAACTCGTCCAACCAATCCCGGTACTGCATATTTCAAACATTTGTATGACTGATAATAATAATAATAATAATACCTTTTATTCGTACAACTAATCACTAAGCTAAATTCTACCAACAAATTGCTGAGCTGACTTTCAACCAATCGTTCCTCTGGCGAAATGCATCTTAACGATGTCTTCCATTATATGCCAAAGATTTGTGTGATTTTTTTTTTACACTAAAACGTCTTAAGTCTGTTGTTGCTTGATTCCAAGAGCAGTTGAATTCTTTATCATTTCATTTTATATGCTGTAGTGTTTTCATCACGTTTCTCATTTGATTTCAAATCGAATCGTTACTTTGAGTCAGGAATGGGATCTTTAATGCTCCATTGCCCGACTAGTTGGCGTCCTACATGGGCTGCCATGGAAATGCCACCAAAAAGACCACACCAGCATTGTTTCGAGGGTTTTTGTAAAGGGTGCAGGCCAACTTACCGCCACTGAACCAACAACGGAAGTCTGTTGGTAAAAAAAAAAAAAGACGAAATGACTCCCCTGTCCCGACTAGCGAGTACAATCACGTCAACTGACTGAGGCTCGCTGCAGTATTTCGGCCTGAGAGAGAACGTGTTTCCATGGCAATGAGCACAAAACACACACACACAGTAAACGGTACGGTGGGACGTTATTTTAGGGAGTAGTCTTAAAGCAGTAAAGGCAGATGGCATTAAGTTGCGATAAGAAACCGCAGACCAAACAAAGCGACTTGGTTTCATTACGATCGGTAGGCAGTTTGGTGCCCATTCAATGCTGTCATAGCTCACTACGTCCTTTTATTTTGTCCATTTCAGCTCTAATTGCCCACCGAGTCGCAACAGATTTTAGAAATTACTTTGATTGCGTTTGAGGTAGTCCCAAAATGATCTGCTGGGACGCACTCGACCAGAATTCATCCGTCTGATCACTGTGCTTCAGAATTTGTCGGAGCAATTGGTCAAATTACTGAGTGGCCTCTTATCAAGATTTGGCTAATTGCCGACTTGCATTCAATTAGTACTTTTCCAACTAATCGCTGGGCGTCCAAACTTTGGCAACGAATAACATAGTCTAAAATGAAAAATCTGTGATATCCAGAAATTACACATGAAGATAAACTCAATAGAAGGCATTGAAGAACCAATTGGACAATATAGAGCAGACAGAGCCAACAGTGCAGACGTGTACAAATGATGCAAAAGTTTTGAAATTTATCTTGATGATCGATTATGGTTACAATCTAAAATCTAAGGAGGTAGAGTACATTAACTTTTTTTTCCAATATAATACATTTATTTTCATGACTTATATCATTCGACTTGAACCTGAAATGGTTTTTGCTGACTTGAATTTTGCTAGCTGGTCGCTCTTAACCTCAGGGTCGTGGGTTCGAGCCCCACGTTGGGCGAGACTTAAGTTTTTCTTGAGGATTGTTTTAGTATTAACATCTCGTCGTACGTTTTCTTTTCAATCTGTTGGTTTAGGGGTGATTCCAACACAGTGACATCACAAGAGTATGACCAAAACACATCGCTTCCTGTAGGCGTCACTGGGTGACGTCACGCCAAACCCAACCCGCCAAGGCGGGCCCCTACTCACTTCACGCACACGCGCACACACACACTGCAATTTGCATGCACTTTACACAGCCACTGCAGACACTGATAAGAGTCTCCACACCAGAAGGACACATACGTAGCACCGAGACCAACGTTGACATGTCAAGTAATTGGGGAAAAGCTTTCTTCTTTCAAAATTCTGCTCAATATGCACAGCTCTAGAGTGTGTCAACCCAGTCGCAACTTATCTGCAACATCCAAAGGTGCGCGCGGTGTCGTGCAAAGACGAACCCACGTCAAACGCACCGAACGGCGACAGACAAACGCTTGCCCCACACCCCTCAAGCTCACACAGCTCCGCTTACCTCCGATGATGAGCCGGCTTCTCCTTCTTCCCCTTCGGCCTCCTCTTCCTGGACTGCATGGCCAACGCTAGTGGGATGACACCGAGCAGGGCATGAACGACGTCCCAATACGAGGGGAAAGGGTGCAAGGAAGCAGGGGATGAGAAGGGAGAGGAGAGAACACACGTCAAACCGAGGCATGAATCTCCGGCGCCACATCCGGTTCCATTGTGCGCAAAATTCAGGCGCAAAAGCGAGGAAGCGTTGAAGTCTGGAGTTGAGAGGCTTTGCGGGAGATCAACGCACCTTTCCTGGAGATCATGGTTTTCCTCCTCTTTCTCTCTGGGCAGTAGCAGCCAGCACAGACACGCACACTCTTACATCCACACTGTGCTTTTTCTCTTCTTGGCTCCCTCTGCAGGTCAAAATGGGAATTGCGTGCAACACCAACTCGACTCCAGTATGATTCGGGGGCGATTGTGGAATTTCAGGATGCTTGAACCGCAAACAGAATGTTGAATTAACACAACTCGCCTTAATAAGGGAACATATGAAGTACAGTACAAAGGTCCACCATTGCATTTGCTGTTTCAGCATTGAAAGACCCACACAATTTCAGGTAAACGCTCACAAATTCACGAAAGCCCATATTGAACTGGGCGGTGAACATTCGCGACTGTTGGCTAAGAGCGCAAAATGTTCGTTCAAGGTCAGAAATGTTTGCAACCGTACCGTCATGTAATTTTGAGATTTATTGTGGAGACCTCAAAAGTCAAAATCAGAACTCATTTTGTGGAGAAAAAAACCCCAGAAAATAACCCCATAACTGGTATCATAAATTTCTTTGCCACGTGTATTTAACATCTAATTATTCGTTTGCCATTATTTGTAAGGGTAATGTTGTAAAATTTCTTTAGAATTACACCAAACTGTTGGTGCATTTTCACTTTATTTGCAGTATGGCTCGTTTCCTACCACAGATAACAGGGATTACTGTAATGACTTTAGAGCACTTGAACGTCAGCGGTGATTCCCAAACTACTCTGTGGCGGCTGTAGACTTTTGCAGCGCTGTGCATACTACAAGCTTTGGAAAGAAAATAAACTGCGGCACATACCCGCACGTTCAAAACAACTGAGATGGCATTAATTTAGACATATGACAAGAGTACGTTCTCAAAATACCTTTTGGTCTCTAATGGCCACTCTACTTTCCGTTAACGTTCCTGCATTACTTTTCCCTCAATTTAGTTTGCATTCTCGATAGAGACACTTCCCAAACTCATCACAGTCTTGCTCATCGAAGGACAAAATACAATTAAAAAAAAAAAAAAAGGCACCGCTGGGATTCGAACCCAGGATCTCCTGTTTACTAGACAGGCGCTTTAACCAACTAAGCCACGGCGCCGGTGCAGTGACTGATCACATATCAGTTTATATCTTTGCACAACTACCAAATTCACGTCAATATTTTGTTTGTATGACGTACGTACTAACAAGCACATATGTGCAGGCTGTTTAACGCGAATGATTTTCACCTGTATTTTACCATATATATATACAACGTTATAGACAATGGCATTGATAATTGCGAGTACGGCAGAACTCGCATGGCGAAGCAGGAGTGTCGTAAAGCTGAACGAAGTTGCAGGTCTCTTATCAAATCTGTCAAGACTGCTGGCGGAATCACAGTTTAAGAGGCCAATACATAATTTTATCAAACCCAATTCAGGCTATCCGTCAAAACCCACGCGTACTATTCAAAAGTAACAACCCCCCTCAGCCTACTTGCTCAGAATGTTCACCCGGAATGTGAAACAGATTCCTTCAGTTTTTCATTGATAAGTTTTCTACAGCTAGGACTCTTGTTTCAAGGATAACATTTGACCCGTCTGTCCATGTTCCGTTTTCAGCTGTGTTAAATTATTTTGAAGCTTTGTTCTTGACGTTTTTTTAGAGGATGTGGTTTGCCAGACTAGACCATCTGGCTCCCCATGTGACTGTTCCTCCACATTTCATGAAGAAGGTTCTTTCGAGTATTGGTACATCGGTTTTGGCCATGATCAACAGCAGTCTCTCTTCTGGTATGGTTCCCCATCAGTTTAACCCTTGTGTACATGAAGTGTAAAATTGGACCGACAAGGTGGTGGCGTTAAATCCAGCTTCTTTTATCTTGGGCTACTGGTTAAAGTAAAGCCTCTCCTTTCTCATAAGCACTTTGAAACAGTAATTCATGCCTTCATCACACTGGATTACTGTCATGCAATTTACTTTGGCATCAGCCAGTCCTCCATTAAGCCTCTCCAGTTGTTCCAGAATGCTGCTCCTCGCCTCTTGATTGGTACTCTTAAGAGGGAGGACATAACTCCTACTCTGGCATCCCTTCACTGGCTCCCTCCCACTGAACATTCAGCAAGCCTGCTCGCTGTCCATCTTTAAAACTGGCCTCAAAATTCATTTTTATTCTTTGGCTTTCGACTCAGCATGAGACTTGATTTTTAGTTTTACTGTTTTTGTGCTTTCTATTGACTTTGCTATTCATTTATTGTTGGTTGTTGTATGAAGTATTTTTGTATACAGCGAGGGTCGTTTGAAAGTGAGTTGAGTTGGGTTGAGTGTACAACTCCCGCCCCCACCCAAGACGTAAACTTTGGGCCTGAGTACTTCTTAACGTCTGCGGGCTTTTTTTTTTTTTTTAACAATGGTATGGTCACTTTCTTTAGGTTGACTCTACTGCGTTATACCCATGTTTGATCATATTTTAAATTGTAATTATTCCAGCACTTAAAATAAATATTATTTCAAGGAAGACACAATAACGTAAACGAGTCGCCTCTGTCACTAATATCTTCACTCACCGGTCGATGCACATTCTACTGCTTTACAGACAAGTATAGCCTCATAGCTCGTGAATCGGAATATTCGAACTCACGATCAACGTAATCTGGTTGATTTTGCACCAATTACTCAAATATCTTAGTCATAGAAACACATTTTTGCGTCACGTGAGCGTAACGTGGACGTCGCGTGCTTTGATCTCGCCTTTTTTAGCTCTCTAAACGAGTATTTTTTTGGTGGTGGGCGGGGTTTGTGGTAAAACCCGGAAGTAAATACGCTCATGCGCACGTTTACACACACGTGTTCTGTTGTAGAATTGCTCGCTTGATGCTGTCCTGTGTCCAAAGTCGGGTAATTCGAACAAGCGTATAGGGATAAAGCGATTTTAGTTCACTTACTTCACTGTTGATCTTTATTCTTGGCCACGAAAAACATTGCTAACGAGTAGATAACCCTGCCGAACCATTCGAGCCTATTCCCTCCCGTGTTTGGGTACCTTGTGCTGACATTCACGGATGCTAAGCTACTCATCTGACATTTACACCTAACACGTCTTTAAAGGTAAGTGGGAAGCTTGTTTTAGAAACGGCACATATTTGTCTTAAGCTATGATACCATTTGTTGAACATCATTAGGTGTTAGACAAACAACAAACGTTATGTCATCTCTGTCCATTGACTCAAAGTAAACCTGAACATTTTTTGTTATCAATATACATAACAGATACCAGGATTTGTAATATCAGTGTAAATCCTCCATTGATCGAGAGTTACAGAACACTTTGCACACACTGATTCTTGACTTGCTGAAATATCTGTCTTGTGCAAGCCCTCATGATACCCCAAATACGACTCAGCCAATGGGGAGTCCAGCTTTCGTTACCACGACGACCAAGGGCAGAGTCTGAGCATTGCAACTACAGTGGCTTTGTGCGTCAGCTCACCTCTCTTGATTTTGCTGACAACAGTATGCGTAACAGCAGGTCTGAATCTCTCCAATGAGTTGTGTGTAACAGTGGTTTGTCTCTCACCAGTGAGGGCGCATTAAACAACCTCTTGACTCGCTCGGCGGCCTGGCTCTCATCCTCTTACCAGCAAGCTGTGCCCGACTGCTTGCCACTTCCTACAAGCGAAAGCATAGCCCTTTTGTCATTGGGCTAAAATATATTTTTGCCCAATTAAGGTAAGATAAGAAAACCTTTAATAGTCTCACAATGGAGAAATTAACAGCCAACCTTTAATTTTCTAAATTCCATTTGAGTTTCATGGAAAGTTAAGAATCTTATTTTTGCCACCCCAGTGACGACAAAAGATGGATCTGTCACAATCCCCCCTTTGAAAACTAACTTCCATTCTAGTCCCAGCTTGCTTACAATGGATGAATCCAAGCCTGCACCAGCTCCAGTCCACCCTGGAGAGAAGAGAGGCTGCCCGGAGGATGAGGAAGATGAAGCGGCTATGACCAAAAGAGCCAGAGTTGAGGAGGAAAATGAGAATGGGGCTCCTCGAGCAGCGATGAGCGATGGTGAGGAAGAAGAGGAAAATGGCAGCGGCGAGTCATTTGCCGACATGATGAAGCACGGCCTCATCGAGCTGGATGTGGGCATCTGCAAATATGTCAGCGATCACGAGGGCTTCTCTGGAATCCTCAAGGAAAGGTTTGTCCTCGAAAGTCACACCCTTTTCTTCCATCGCCGCCTTTCTCGCACAGCTCTTGATTTGTCATCCTTTTTACTCAGGTACTCCGATTTTGTCGTCCATGAAATCAGCAAAGAAGGAAAGATAGTGCACTTAGATGACCTCTCCATTCCTGAAGAGGTTCAGGTAAGCAAAACATCCACATGTTACCTTGCGGTTGAAATGATGGAAGTCAAGTGGATTTGCCGAGTATGGCCTTGCTTATTAAACCCTGACGGCCGGTGGTCTCCTTTAACATCTTTATCCTGGCACTTTTTGTCTATCCAATGTGTTCGTGACTATTTATTATTGATTTTATTTTTTTTACACAACAATGTGTGTGTTCATCCAATCAGGAAGCAGCATCATCAGCACCAGCAGAAGAAAACCCAACGACCGATAGCAGCGTGTTGACCGACGAGCAGAAGAAACAGCTCGAGGAGCTGCAGCTATTCAAGAACAAAGAGAGCTTCGTCTCCATCGAGGTGACTCTACGCCGGCTGGATCCTTATGCCGGGTTAACGCCGGGTCTTAAAAGCCCCCCTTTTTATGTATTTTATAGGGTGATGAGTCGAAGGATAAGCGGACACTGGTACACAAAGCCATCAAAACTCAATTCCCCGGCCTGGAGACAAAGACGGAGGAGAAAGATGGCCGCAAGTTCATCGTGGCCTACCACGCTGCTGGAAAGAAGGCTCTGGCTGGTGAGTGGAGACATCAAATCACAAATGAAGTGCGACCACCAAGGTCCAACACAACCATGTAGTTTGCATTTCAAAACAATGTTTCCCATTGGAGATACTGGATGGAAATCTGCTCAACATTTTGAGATCACAAAATCAAGTCATACAATGGTGACTTTCTAAATTGTTTGACTTTCCTGGTTTCAATGTACAACACAATGTATACATTTGCTGACATTTGTTAAGAAATGAAATGGCATGTGCATGACGATAAAGCTGGATTACACAGCAGGTCAAAGTGTCCAATCCCTATTTTAATGCCTGGACTTGATATTTTTTAGCTGTCCGTTTCCATGTACATCTCAAGTAATGGCTACAATGATTAATTGAATCACTAAAAATATATATATATATATCAAAGCAAAATCTCTACCTTTATTGGGCTAAGTTTTGGCGCGATAGCGGGAAGCTAGGACGAAAGAGCAACGACAAAGAATCTCCTGCACTGAGGATCGTTTCACACTTTAACAAGGAAGATGAAGTGCAATGTGTAACCAGAAGAGCACGTTTACCCTCAACAACACAAAGGAATTTATCAATGTTAGCTTATTCCACATAGCATACCTCATAGCGTACTTTCTTTTATCATTCAAATACAATTGCTTTGTTGGAAGAATCGTAAGATAATTACAGTTAGCTCGACGCGCTAATTAGCCGTCACCCATGCCACTTACCAGGACACTCCCCCACCTCCTAAAGCCTTACACCTCAAAGTCGCAGATGCTGCAGTAGAACAGAATGTGGTCACCGAAGCAGGCAAAAGTAATATCGGCACCTCACGTGTGCACGTTGCCGTGTGACAACTGCAAAATCAAATCCAAAATCAAATGTGATAACTGCAGAATCAAAAATTCCGATCTGAAGTTAATTCAAAGCCGTGTGTTAATTTGTTTATAGTTTGCGCTGCCATGATGTACATGCCAATGATGCCAATCGAGAACAAATCAATCTGAATTGTCGCTTGACCCCCTGCGGTGTAAATCCAGCTGACAAGCACTTGCATGAGTCTTCTCAGGATGCCCTCCCCCCTCCTCCCCCACTCTCCCGTTGAGCGTTTGATCTCGCTCGCAACGCATCGCTCACTGTGAATGCCCGCCCCGATCCTTTTTCAGTCCGTACGAAGCGCAGTCCAGTCGCGGGTTTGTCTGTGCATGCGGCTCAGCCCCTCCTCGCAAACGTCTTATGCTAAGTAACGCTCTTCTATTGTCTATATTTTGCTCTTCTTGGGATAGAGGTGAAGACATCTGCAGGTAAGAAGTTCCTCTCCACACAAGGAAGCTTAGGAGACGCTCGGGTATCAAAGCAGGTTTTGCCCTTCTCGTTAAACAGTATCAAGGCAGAAGTCGACGTTGTTCGGTCATGGTGAACGTCTCAGATAGGATCTTCCGCATTTCTTTATGTGTGGGTGTTTTTGTTTCCTCTCTCTCTCTCTTCTTCTATGTCTTTTTCAAAGCACCGAGGAAACACTTCTGGCCCAAAAACCGCGGCAGCTTCTGCCACTTTGTGCTGTACAAGGAGAACAAGGACACCATGGATGCCATCAATGTGCTGTCAAAGTTCCTCAGGTACGAGTGGTGTTGAAGTTCTCCAATAATATCTTGCATCATTACCTCCACCAAGCACGGTGAGACGGGGGCATTTGTTGTTGTTGGTGACCAAATGAAAACACCCCAACGACAAATCTATTTCCTCATATAATGAACTCAGAGCTCTAGACTAACTTTTTTTTTTACAAGGACCAGTGTGACGCCTAACCTGTAATTTTTCGAGATTTTTAAATCTTCTGATAAATCAACTCGCAAAGGAAATATTCAAATTTCCACCAAATTACTGAGAAATGGGCTGAAGTGAGGAGCAGATGACTGACGGCAACAAAATTGATTCAATCATTTTTTTCCTTTTTTTTAATGTATGCTTTTTCTGTCCTGCCAAAGCACTTTGGAAACAGTTGTTACCTGACACTTTGTGGCATTAGTGTTTTTTTTTGGGGGGGGGGTCATCTAAGATCCACTGAAGCTCCACTGAATTCCCTCTGTGATGTTTTGGTGATTTGTCAGGCTCAGACCCAACATGTTTTCCTACATGGGCACGAAGGACAAGAGGGCCATCACGGTGCAAGAAATCGCTGTCCTCAAGTGAGTGCGGAACGGGCGCCAGGGCCGATGCGGCTGCCGGAGGGGGGGGTAACGTTCTGTCTGTGTGTCAGGATCACCGCAGAGAGGTTGGCTCACCTCAACAAGTGCCTGATGAACCTCAAGCTGGGAAATTTCTCCTATAAGAATCACCCGCTCAAGCTGGGGGAGCTGCAGGGGAACCACTTTACAGTGGTCATCAGGTATGCGAAACGTTGGACTTTCGTTTGGCGTATTTAGGAGTCCTTGATTGAGTTCATTCCCCATCAATGCCCGTTACGTATTCCAGTTCCCGTATATTTCTGGATTTTTGCAACCCTTTGTGGAACAGATGTGTTCATCCCATATCTGTTGAAAGCAGAGGCACAAGAAATTGTAGTCTGAATTTGTGTTTTTAGTGATGGAATTAATTTTTAAAAATTGTAATGCATATTTAATTAAGTGACGCCTAATTTTGAGTTGGACCACTTTATTGTCACTCAACTTTTTGAGCACCGTTGAAGTGAAATGCTGTCATTGGCAATCCTCACGAGGATGCCGGTTGCTGTCAACTATATATTTTTAATCGAACTCGGTGAAGCAAAGTCTTGACCAACTGGTTCAATCATGAGCTGTGAAAGTAAAAAAAAATAATAATAATAATTACGCCAGCAGATGGCAGCATTGGACCTCTCTTGGATGAGCTCGCTGTGTGTCAGGGCAATTTGTAAGCTCCTAAACATGGTGCTCCCTTGGAAATGCGACAATTCCAAGCAGCTTTTGATGAATCAAAGTGTTTGTCACGTTAAATCTACAAGATCGGTGAGAATGCTCTAAATGGTCAAAAAGTGGCTTCTGTTTTTGAGAATGGCTGCCATTGAAAGTATTTTCACCCCAGGAACATCTCAGGAACCGACGCCCAGGTCCATCAGGCCATGACGTCCCTCAAGCAGACCGGCTTTATCAACTATTACGGCATGCAGCGCTTCGGCACCACGGCGGTGCCAACGCAGCAAGTGGGCAGGTAGCGCCGTCCCACACATCGGCGGCACCTTCGCTCAGGCTACGTGCTAATAAACGTTTCTTCTTTTGTCATGACAGGGCCATCCTGAAGAATGACTGGAAGCAAGTGGTGGATTTAATTCTCAAACCTCGTCCCGGAGGTACTAACGCGTTCCTCATCCGCCTGTAATGGCATTTTTTTGTGGTCCCGCTAATGGTTTCCGTCACACGTCCCCCGCCGCCCTGCAGCTGAGAAAGAATTCTTGGTGCGCTGCAGGGAGGAGTGGGCCAGGACTCAGGACCCCGAGGCAGCCCTGAAGAAGCTACCCAATAAGCGCTGCGTGGAGGGCCAGCTGCTTCGGGGCTTGTCCCAACACGGCAAAAACAACATCGTCACTGCCTTTGGACTGGTTAGTGATTGTAAATTTTAGCCCAAAGGGCCCCGTCTTCATGTTGTGCCGTCCCGTGTGCTTTTTTGTTGTTGTGCAGATCCCCCGAAACAACCGCCTGATGTACATCCACAGCTACCAAAGCGTGGTGTGGAACACCATGGTGAGCCGGCGGATCGACGCCTTCGGGCTTACAGCCGTGGAGGGCGACCTGGTGCTCCGAGGAAGTTAGTATCCGTCCGTCTCCTTGGATCGCCCACTGTGATCATCATTCTGACCTTTGACGAGAATCGACGGGATTGTGTCTCTCAAGCCAAAGCGCACATCCTGTCAGAAGAGGAGGCAAAGAGCCACTCCATACATGACATTGTCATGCCGCTTCCTGGCTTCGACGTCATCTACCCCTCCCACCACGGTAAGGCTGCAAAACGTTTTCACTCATTCGCTACCAGCCGTTTTCAGACCCATTTTTGAAACGGCAAGGGTGCGCAAAATAAAAATAAATACTGGAATTGAACGTATAAAGTGTGAAAATATGTTTTTGGGCGAGTGAATGTTAAAAATGTGTGTGTGTGCGCCAGTGGGTGAAGGTTACAGAGAGATGCTGAGCGCCGACGGGCTGGACATCGACAACATGCGACACAAAATTAAGGACTACTCGCTGGCCGGAGCCTACAGGCGCGTCCTCATCAGGCCCAGCGATGTTAGTTGGTGGGTGCCGCTTTGATCCACTCTTGGGTTTTTCCTGCCTCGAATTTTGGTGGATCATTCGCACATTTTAGTGCTTGCGCTACCAAATTGGGTGAATTTATGAATTCATGCATTGTATTCTTGTGAAATATACATATATATATACATGAGGGGGTTTTATTTTGTTTTTTAATCAGAAGTTGACTGGAGCGCTGTTTCCCAACCGCTAATCATATTTTAGAAGGAAAAAAAAAATCACAGCACATCACCAAAGAAATGTCACAGATTGTACCCCGATGCATTATTTGCATGACGTAATCTTTGTGAAATTGGATTATTTTCCACAACACTCTCTTTCCTGGTTAGGAATCACTTAACTCGAGCGCTTCAAAACTCAGTGCACTCGGTGTCATTTCTGTGTTAGGGAGGTGATCCAGTACGACGACCCCAAGATCTCTCTGGTCCACACCGACTTTGAGAAAATTGAAAAGAAACCAGCGCCGGTGTTCAACAAAGGTCAGGACTCAAAAAGAAACGTTGCCGTTAACAGCTTTGTACGATATCTGGAATTGACGTATTGGTAAGTATTGATTTGTAAGGTTTTGGGTTTTGTCTTCTGCTCCCCCACCCCCGCCCCATCTCTGAACAGAAGGGAAGTACCGCGCGCTTCGGCTGGAGTTCTCTCTGCCGCCCTCGACGTACGCCACCATGGCCATCCGGGAAGTGCTCAAGTTGGACACCAGCATCAAGAAACAGACGCAGCTCAACACCACCTGGTTCAACTGACACCGGGACGCCGCCGGCCTCGTTATTCGGTACTCCTGCCCAAGCCAATAATTTGGCAACTTCCTGTTGGCCACACTCGCAGGGTGACTGACTGGCTTTATTTTGTTGTTGTCGTTTTTTTTCTTTTTTAACCATCGAAAAGCACCAATAACTGTGTTATTTTAGATGTTTTAGCTTTCTTTAAATCACCTCAGTGCAGAGATGGCTTGTGTATCTGCTTGTGCGGACATTTGAGAATTTTCTTCCTTTTTCTGTTTTTTTTTTTTAATAACATTTGACTGAATGTATGAGCGACTCTGGCAGAGAGGATGGATTAAAATAATTGAGAAGCTGAGTCGGTCTGTATTTTTTTTTGGGGGGGAGGCTACATAGTTACTTCATTCTCTAAGAATCTCTGTTTCTAGAGAGCAAAATGTACCGCACTCCTCATACTAAGAAGTACACTGAAAAAAGTGAATTTCTGGGAAAATGTGACACTCAACAAAACCGTTAATACTTGTTTCTAAAAAAAATCCTCATGCTCTATGAGTTTATTCTTGTATTTCCCCCCATGCTTTATCCTTACAGTTTCTTTCCATAAAATCACTTTAATTTTTTTGTGTGTATTAAGTTCATTCTTGTAATTCAATATTATGACTTAACTCATTTTTTTTTCTTCTTTATGCAATGGAAGGTTTCCATAGCTTCAACTTTCTTGTCAAAAATTTAATTTTCCATTAAGGCTGGCTCTAATTTACACACGAAATGTTTAATTCTACTTTTATTTTTTTTAAACACCATACAAGGGGAAAATCACATGCATACACAAGTTTAGTGGAAATATTCTACTTTTTTAACGTGTTAAAATTAAGTGTCTGTTTGACAAGGAAAAGGTTGCTACTGAGGGAAGTCGTGGAAATGTTTATTTCCTTCAAGAGATTTTTTTCTTTTAACGTCAAAAACAAAAATACTTATCAAAAAGGCCTTTCTAAGGGGAAAAGAGATAACTTTAATTTTTTTTTTTTATATATATTTTCCTTTTTTTTTTCAAAATGCTTTTCAAATTAAAATTTGACCACTTATAAAAGGAAAGATTTCGGACAATCCGACAAAAAAAAAAAAAACACCACAATACACACAATATAATGACTTTGTTATTCGTCCTTCTAGGTCAGTGTGAAAATCAATATATATCATGAAAACATAAAATGTAATTTTCTTAAATGTCTTTAGCTTCGTTTCAACACTCGCCATTTGGGAGGGAATTTTAATGCCTGCTCTGAATGATACTGTCGGAGTCTCAGGGGGCCTTTTGTGCTGTTTTGATTGCGTGTTGACTAGAAGTGTTTGTCACACATTTGCATAGGCGTGCATTTGGATGCGTTGAATCAGCCTTTTGCATCTGTGTTTGCCCGCGCAAGCAAACTATGGTGGATGCTATTGTGTCTCCTGGGAGGTGTGAGTGTGCTTGAGTTGCAGGAGGGGGTGGGGGGTGCTGTTTGCTTGTCTCGTAACTCCACCGGTGTGGTCTGCCGTGAGAACGAGTGAGAGGAGGTATGGATCGATGTGGATATTTGTAGAGAGGGGAGGGGGTCAGCTTGTTTAAAAGATGGATGCCATCTTCACCATGCAAGCGTCATAAGGAAAGCTACGAGTGAACACGAGAGAAGCTGCAACGGATTTTGATTCAAGCTGAAGGAGGTCTCAGCGGGTAAGTAAAATTAAAGTGAACCTGCTCACCCTTTGAGGAAGTTGGTGCACGGGGGCGCGATTAATTGACATGTCGCCTCCTGCTTCATGCTAATTTTGCAGTTAATTCATTGCTCTTGACGTACTGAGGAGCCAGAATCTTTCGTATGTCTGACTACGTTCCGTTTCCTACTCTATGGTTATCATCACACTTTGTGACAGTGGAAATAAAAAGTCTACACACCCCAATTCGGATGCCAGGTTTCGTGGTATTGAATGTGACCCACAAAAATAAAAAAAAATAGGGAGTTAAATAGAAAACAATATTTCCCACGCACCTGGGACTATGATGAATCATTTGCCCATGAAGGTATGTTTGGTGCAACAGTGTACAGCGAAGCGTGATGGTGGCAGTGTGCTGTTTTTGAAATGACGTGGCTGATGAGCTGAAGTCTCAACAAGCTGTCGAATGGACTGTAGAAAAACACAACTTGTATTTGGGGGTGCTGAACCTGTCAATTAAGTTGGAACAACTTTAAAATCTAAAGTATTGACATTTATGGCAACAGTGTTAACTCATTCACTCCCAAAGACGTTTTTATACGTCTTTTCAGACTTGGTTTAGAATTGGCTGGTACTGAATGAGTTAATTAGCACAACAACGCAACCAAGTTGTTTACCCCAAAACGTTTTTGCTAAGTTGTTTTTCCTTCTGTGTGTAAGTTGGTTGAAAATATAGGGGACAATTAGTTGTGTAAACTCTTCTTCGTTGAAAATACAGGAAGGCCAATTTTCATCTTAGCAAAACTTAAAATATATTTTTGGCCTTGCAATTTGGAGTTCACTCAACTTTTTTTTTTCAGCGTACTTAGATCAGCTGAGCTGAGCCAAGACGGACAAACATGAAGTCCAACATGTCAGACGCAGATCCCCTGACCTCCCCCTCGCCCTCTCCTTTCTTCCAATGCGACTACACAGACTGGTCTCCCTCCTTCTCCATCATCCCCTCTGTCTACCTGCTGGCCTTTGTGCTGGGTTGCCTGGGCAACGCTCTGGTCCTGTGGGCTTACGTGGACCGAGCCGACGGGAGGAGGAGTCATCCCGCGGGATTTCGGAGGCCGTGTTGTCGAACCGACCGGAAGGAGTGTGACGATGCATCCAAGAGCTCCCGCTCTTCATCTCCAGGGCCCCAGCGCCCGTGCCGCTCCCTGACGGACTCTCTGATAGCTAGCTTAGCATTAGCAGACCTCTGCTTCCTGGTCACCCTTCCCCTGTGGGCGGCGTACACAGCCCTGGGGTACCACTGGCCTTTCGGACAACTGCTGTGCCAGCTCAGCAGCTTCCTCACCGCCCTCAACATGTACGCCAGCATCTTCAGCCTGAGCGTGCTCAGCGTGGAGCGCTACTGGGTCCTGACCGGATGCCTTCGCCGCCGCCCGCCCACCCGCGCCGCGTGGCCACTGGCGGGGTTGTGGCTGCTGGCGGGGGTGCTGGCGCTTCCCGGCTTGCTTCTGCGCTCCGTGCAGGAGTCCGACTGGCCGGATGAGTCGGGTTCTCTCGCGTGCCAGATGGACTACTCCATGCTGATCGGAGACGAGCCAGATGAGGATGAGAGGGAGCGTGCCCAGATGTGGTGGGCTGCCGTCCTGAGCCTCAAATCAACGCTGCTCGGCTTCCTGTTGCCCCTCGTGGTCTTGCTGGTGTGCTACTGTTCCCTGGCCCGCCTCCTCAGCAGACACTTCAGCCGCGGTCCTCGACCCGACCGCCGCCGCCAGCGCAGGCTCCTCAGAGTCATTGTGACTCTAGTGTTGGCCTTCTTCCTGTGCTGGCTGCCTTTGCACGTCAACAAGACTCTGTCCCTTCTCCTGGAGTTCGGGTTTCTGACATACTCTTGCACCTTGGATCAGATGCTGCTGGCGGCCCACCCATACGTCACCTGCGTGGCCTATCTCAACTCCTGCCTCAACCCGCTGCTCTACGCCGCCTGCGACCCGTGCTTCCGGAAGAGATGCGGGCGGACGCTCCTGCTGCCGTTTGGAGCGCGGAGGAGAAAGGAAGTGAAAAGAAGGGAGGCGCAGAAGGAGGAGGGGAGCTTCGACGGCCCGGCGAGAACACGGGAGGAAACGGCAAACAAGACGCAAGAAGCGGACATTGTCACTGAGGGGTGAGCGGACCGGGAGAAGACCTGAACAGAATGGAATGGACCGGCACTGTCAAGTTTTGGCCGAACCTTCACCCAGTTCTTTTATCAGGGTATTATAAGGAAGGAACCTAGACCAGAGTCTAGGCTAGGCTCTGGTCTAGGAGTTGGAGGGACAGAGTAGAGGGATAGAAGGTAGAATGAGAGATAAAACAGCGAGAAACGTATTCGACTGAAAAATTCCTGTTTTGCTCTTCACCACTCTGCTACATTTTTGTCTTAGGAACAGCAATACTGTTATCGAGCCATGGGGCAGTGATTAATCCATAAGTGTGAGAAATCCCGCCAAATCTGGGATAAAGGTCGCTTATGCTTATTATGACCAATTTGCAAACAAGATATGAAATTTCACAACAAAAAACTACTGTACTTTGAACATTTTAATTATCCTGTAAATGTGATTTTCAACATTAGCAAAATATTGTTTTTGCATGGAAAATAAAATAGAGCAAACTTACAGGTGCCTTTTATTTTTGTGTTTTTTTTCTGAAATTTACATTTGTATAATTTACATGTACAATATTATATTCACGAGTTTGTACCTATTTGATTTATATATATATATATATATATAGAGAGAGAGAGAGAGAGAGAGAGAGAGAGAGAGAGAGAGAGAGAGAGAGAGAGAGAGAGAGAGAGAGAGCATTTCCAAATTCTTTCTGCGGTCCATGGAGGCTACATGAGAAGGAGCCTGTTGTGAAGAAGTCGAAGGAACCCATCTGATAATTGCCTTTCCAGAATCCGGAAATGTCCGGTCGAGTCGCATAGGAAGTGACGTCATAGAACGAACATGGGTCCTTCGGGGGATGCAGCCCGCGAATTCGGACACAGCCAATGTTTGCTCCAGGGCTGGAAACAGAGCGCTGTCCTGTTTGACGGTGTTTTAAGGGAGGCGCTGTCAGCCTTCCTTTCTCTTTTCCGTAGTCTTCAGTTTTCTCGCCAGGAGACACCCAGAACAAAAGATTCAAGATGAGCACAGCTTTGGTTTACGATGAGGAAATGACTCGCTATAAACTGCTGTGGTTAGAGTAAGTGCGAGAGTCGGTATTTAAAACTGGACACAACAGTCCAGCACCGTAAGGTATTTATTTAGTTTGCGTTTCTCTTGACGATACAACTGCAGCAATGGCCTGTGTAGTTTTTGTTTGTTTGTTTGTTTATTTATTTGTTTGTTGCATTGTTGCTGCCACTACAGTCCAAAAGGTTTGTGAGTGGTTAACGGAGGTTGTTGGTGACGCTCGCCTGAGTCAGTTTGGTGCCTCTTCATGAAACTTTTTAAAATCGGATATTATTATACTGTATTTTTTTTTAAATAAAAGTGAAGATAGTGTATTTGTTACTTGTGATAAAATGTTAAATGTATATGTTATGCACAAGCATCATTGTCTGGTGTTGCGTTTAAAGAACGTATCCAGTATGGAATTCCTCCTCCCCGTTTTTGTTTGTTTGTTTTGTTTAGATTTGTTTGTAATTCTTGTAGGCTATCTTCCATCCAAATGAAATTCCAATACACTGAACTTGTATCAAATACAACAAAGAGCAATTCCAAAAACTATGCTGGATTCCAAACAATCAACACTGGATCATCCCTCCTGCTCTCGGGAGAGCAGAATGTCGAGACCGTTGCCCCTGAGACAGCGATTCATACAGTTTGATAGTCTCTTCCAGTAGGTGCTATCTGTTCAATGTGATCAAGATGGCTAAACTGTATGCTGGGCTGTGTTAACAGCAGCATATAAATATATCATAAAAATCCAAACCTGTGTTGAATGATGACTGATTTCTCTTAATTACCTTATTATTACTGTATATGTTTTATGTTATGTTCAATAAATAAACCAAACCAAACCAAACCTCTGCTTCCAGTCCAGATTGTGAAATCGAGAGGCCCGAGCGTCTAACGGCTTGTTATGAAGCATTGGTCAGGAGCGGTTTGGCTGCTCGATGTGTCTCCGTACCTGTCCGGCAGGCCACAGACGACGACATTCTCCTGATTCACTGGTGAGTCCAGAATCTCTCATTGTTTGAAAAAAAAAAAATCATGCCTCTTAAAGTATTAGAAAATGTTGCTCTAGCGAGGAGTACCTGGAAGCAGTGAAGAAGACCCCATACATGTCTCTGGATGACCTGAAGGAATTCACGTTGCAGTATGGAGAAGTCTACTTCCATCCAGTTAGTGGTATTTTTTTTCCAACATTGGCAAATTTTGCAATCTAGCAAAACCGAGACATCGGGTCACAGTCACAATGCGCTTTTCTGCCATTTATGGAAAGCCGTGAAAACAATCAGGGGTGCGATGTAATTCCAAGTCACTCGGCGGCCATTTACAGTTGTCCAAGACCTTTACGGGTTGCTTCCAATTTGTGCTACAGAACAGCTATCGTTGCGCCACGCTGGCAGTGGGTGCCGCACTGCAGCTGGTAGACGGCGTGATGACCGGGAGGGTGAGAAATGGCATGGCTCTGGTCAGGTAAGAACTTTGAGCTCCATCTCGCTCTGTTTCATTTGACCGATATTGCCCTGTCGTTTCTTCTGAATAGACCCCCGGGGCACCACAGCATGCGCAGAGCCGCCAGTGGTTTCTGTGTGTTCAACAATGTGGCCATAGCAGCCAAATATGCCCAGCAAAAATATGGAGTTCAAAGGTAACACGGATGCACACCAATGCAACCTTGGGGATTTATTTTTAAAAATATATACCTAAACGTACACTTCTTTTCAGGGTGCTGGTAGTTGACTGGGACATCCATCACGGTCAAGGGGTGCAGTATGCATTTGAGGATGATCCAAGGTGTGCACATTGACTGTATTTCTTTCGATTTGATAAGAATTTCCCATTGCTGTTCTTCCACAGCGTGCTTTATTTCTCTTGGCACCGCTATGAGCATCAGACATTCTGGCCTGAACTCAGGGAATCAGACTATGACAGTGTTGGCAAGGACAAAGGTGCTGGCTTCAATATAAACTTACCCTGGAACAAGGTCAGTGACAGGATAAGGTCTTGCACTTACCACTCATTGTTGTACATATACAGTACTGTGTACAAACTCGTTTTCTTTTTTTCTTTTTCAAAACAACAAAAACTATATTTTCTAATTCATAATGCTGAAGCGCAGAGCATTGCAATAGAACTTGACAACTGCTCGCCCTGCGGAACCCCATGCCGTTCACTTTTCACCAGTCTGTGTTGTTGGTAAATATGATATTGCAAAATTCTAAACAAACTTTTAATGTGTAAGTTGTAGGATCATTTATCTTCATACTTTTTTTTTTTTAAATATGTGCTCACTTTTCCCGGGAATTGGAACCTCTTTTGATTCCAGTTTGGCATAGCTATATACAATACAGTATAGTAAAGTATAAAACTTGGCCAGGTCAGGGAATTTCTCTCTACTTTGCCTTACAGGAATATAAAATATTGCGGTATATAAAACAAGCATAATTATTTTTGCTGCTTCAAAATGGCCCAGAACCAAATTTTTCATAGGTCTGCTAACTTTGCCAGCCCCGGGAACCTCCTTCCATTCCCTTTCTGCCACTTATTTTCATTTTCTTTCCCATTTCCAGGTCAGCATGCAGAACAGTGACTACCTTGCTGTCTTCTGTCACGTCCTTCTGCCGGTCGCCTACGAGGTGAGACGAGTTACATGAATGTAAACAGACGCTCAGCTTTAGTTGACTGAACTCTCTCGACTTTTGTCACAGTTTTGCCCGGAGTTGGTGCTGGTGTCCGCAGGCTTTGACTCTGCCATTGGGGACCCAGAGGTACTTGACACACACCACCGTGCTCTTAGTTTGGGCCATTTGTAGTATTCTGCCCCCAGTGATTGTACTGTATTAGAATGCAGTGCAGTGCCCCTAGTGGTGGAAGTAGTTAAAAGCACCCCAAATTGCATTACCGTACAGTGCAGTGCCCCTAGTGGCAGAAGTAGTTAAACCACCCAAAAACAGTCAGTAGGGTAGCCATTTTGATTCATAACAGTGGAGAGGTGTGATCACATCCACTTCCATTTTGTAGCCAGTTTACCACGCCGGTAGCCTTTCTCCATCCCTTAATGGAGCGATGATATTTTCCAGGGTGAAATGTGTGCCACCCCCGACATCTTTGCCCACCTTACCCACCTGCTGATGAATCTCGCCGAGGGAAAATTGTGTGCCGTGCTGGAGGTCGGACCGCAAAACTTCCCATGAGGATTTGAACCTTGTGATAGCATCCCAACGTTTTCCCAGGGTGGATACAACTTGACTTCGCTCAGTCAGTCCGTGTGTGTCACGGTTCAAACTCTACTCGGCGATCCGCCGCCCCGGCCCGCCAAACTCCAAGGCCCCTGTCAGAGGTTCGGCCGCGCCGCGCATCGCCATTGTGAGTTTGTTTGTGTCGGCCCGACTTTCAGAGTGGAACTGTTTGTCTTTCAGCGCGCTGGAGTCCATTCAGTGTGTACGCGCAGCTCACCGGAAGTATTGGTCCTGTCTCAGGCATGCAGGTATGACTGGACTGATGAGTAGCCCGTTGTTAATACAGTTTTGTATCAACACTTAGCTGCTCAACATCCATTTACTCTATTTTCCCAACTTTTGTTTTTGTACATGACTCCAGCAGAAGCAGCCCCCTCAGAAGTCAGCAATAAGCGCTGTAAGCTAGAAGAAAAAGAAAGAGAAGAAAAGCTTCAAAGGGGAGAAGCCACCAACGCCGTAACGTGGCCCGAGCCTGAGAAGTACGTCGCGCCTCCCGTACGCACAGCGGTGGTGATTCCGGAGCAAGTGACTTGTCCTGACGGATGCAAACGCTTCACCTTGTCGCCTCATGCCGACTCGCTCTCAGCAAAGTGGGATCCTCTTTTGTTTCAAGCCGACATCCAAAGTGGACTACTTAAGTTCCAATGATTGTCTTTCCCTCTCCCTCCAATAAGGGAGGATTTTGACAGCGATGCGGTCTCTACGGTATCCAGTCTCACCGCATTTGTCGGGAAACTACTGAAGAATGAGGTACACTTCAAAACATTTTCTCAAACATGAGCTGCTTACTTTTTAGGAGACTGGTGGTCATATGTGGTTAAAACGGCCTGAACTAAAAATCTTTAAAACATTCGGACACTTTGAACATAACACTCACTGGCTCACAAAATTAATTTATTTTTCAGTGTCAGAGATATTTTGGGCTGCCGAGTTTAAAAAAAAAAAAATAAACTGATAATTAACCCTTTCAGGGACAGCAGTTACTACAGTGGACAGCTTATCATGTTATCAGGTTAGCGGTGCTTTGACAGTTTACAAAATCTACTTTGATTGTTGCTTCTAGTGGCTTTTGTTTCCTTCTAACCTTGCCCTAACTTTCAGAACTTTTTTTATTTTTTTTATTTTTTATCGTCATATGATAACATGCCTAGCATCTGAAAGGTTCTCTGCGCTCACCATTGCCGTATTTCACGATATCACATCAAAATGCAAGATTACTGTATGGATCCGCTTGAGAAAGACAGAAACATAAAGAGAAGACCAATATCATAGTTCATGACTTGTGTGTGGTTGTGATTTTTCTTTCAAGAAAAACATGGAGTATCTCAAAGGCTTGTGCCAATTTGGAAAAAAAAATCGTTTTCGGATTCAGGGACATCAAAATACTCTTAAAACCATTGACAATTCTTGGCACCCAAATGTGTGGCTAAAGCTATCATTTGAGCCCCGCTGCTTTTCTTTCCATCCAAAATATTGTCATTCCATTTCCCCGGAACAGATCCGCAACGGCTTGGCCTTGGTCCGTGACGTCTCCGTGGCACTGGAGACAGTCCTCACGCATACAACCGCTCTCAAACAACGGTAAAAGTGGATCTAACTGCAACTGGATTAGCACGAGCAAGCAAGCCAAGTTGTCCCCAAGCCCTGCTCCTTTTTTTTGTGCAGCGTTTTGGTTGTATGTTTAGGAGGCATTGGAGTCCTGAGTCACCTGCCAGAAGATGGGTGAATATCATCCCTACTTTATCATGCATCCCCAGTGATGAACCGAGGGTGCAACTGTATCATCAATCATAATCGCCGCGTGTCGCTCTTTTAGGACAACACTTCGAGTGCACATCAGCAAGGAGGCGGCAGAGGAGCCCAGGCGCCATCATAACGTATCCATGCGTCTGAAGAATGGCTGCGGGGACGCGTCGGGGTTGGCGCAGGCCACCTTGGGCCTCCTCCTGCCTCTCGCCTACGAGTACGACCCCGCTCTGGTGCTGCTGGCGCGAATTCCCGGCGCGGGCGGCCCCGGCGATGGCGCGTGGCGGCAGCTGACTGGACTGTTGCAGGGCCTGGCTCGGGGTCGTATGCTTGTGCTGGTGCAGGTGAGGAGAATTAGGATGGTCACAATTCAACAGTCGCTACGATGCTTTGTATTAAGCCCCGGATGTTGTTGTTTTTTACCTTGTGATCAATGTCCATGTGGCATTGTGAAAATGAACCAACTCATGGGCTCCATTTTAGGAGGATGATAAAGCTTTAGTCAAGCCAACGGCGTCGTCCCTCTCTGGGAGTCCTGCACCCTCTCTGGGGCAACTCCCTGCTCCAGTAGATGAAGATGTTAAGGCACTGGAGCGCTTGAGAGTTGGCCTTCAGGCCCACTGGATGCTGGTGAGGACTTCAGGTGAGAATGCAAAAGAAGATGCCGTTGTTTACTTGAGCAAATCGGCATGCACACGCAAGCATCGTCTCTTGAACATTCTATTGAGGTTTTGGTACAGCATACAGTGGACAAATACATATTCGTGGTTTGGCACTCGCTAGCTCACTATGACCGTTTTCTCTGTTTTTCTTTTTTTGGGGGGCAACCCCATTTTTAGTAAAAAACACATTGGAAGTTGATCAGCATTTATTGAAGATTTTTTTCTTTTAGTTCGCTTTTTTTTCCTCAATGCATTTCAATGATCCTCAATTATATGTGGATCTTTGGGGCTCCACTGTACAGGTTATTATAAATATAGAAATTAATGTGTGTCAAGCCTTTCACTCTGTCCTATTTTCTCATCAAAACAGTCCAAGAAAGTGGAGGCGAGGACAACTGAAGCTGCATTCTGTATTGCTTCCATTTCATTTCAAACGCCACACAAGAAGGCCAAAGCCGGACTCAAAACGTGCTGCTTCAGAACTGTGAGGCAGACATGCTAATCACAGGGTCCACTGTACTGATAATGTTATTCATATTCCATCCATCTATTTGTTTTTTGTTTTGTTTTGTTTTGTTTTGTTTTTTGTTTACATTTTTTGGTAAATAGTGCTTGTCCTCGATAAGGTTGTGGGTGAGCTGGAGCCAATCTCAGCTGACCAAGTGAGATGTGGAGTAACATCAAGGACACAGTCACACCGATGCACCTATGAAAAAAAAAAAATTGAACCTGGAATTCATTTTATTTTTGAGTCAACTTTTTTATACAAGATTAAAATCATTCACATTCATTCCATTATGTATTTGACTGGAGGGAGTGGTGTCATTGTGTTTGTGTTTGGGATGGCGGGGTTGGAATATTGTTCCGAGGCTCATTTATGGGGCCAGGAATTTGGGAGGCCGGAGCTGGAATCGAACCCGGCCGGTACTTCTGCACTGTGAAGCCAACGTGCTAACCACTGGACTATGGTGTGGTGACTTTAACATGAATTTAGAGGTGATTGGTTCATTTCAAATGCAACGATAACTCCAGTTATACAGGGTGTGCACACTTATGCAAGCGGGATATCTATGCTGTTTGTTTTCACTTCCCCTCAAAAATATTTCAAATGTTTCAATAATGTTGGTCAGTGTTGGAAAAAGTTTCTAAATTACATTACTTATCTTGGTCTCTCTTTTTTATGTGTATTATTAAATATAGTCTTCATAAAGAGTCTTCATATTTGTCTGATGTTTTGTGTTGCTCTTCTCGGAGCACAACACACACACACACACAGTACGAAGCGAATGGTCAGTCGCACAGTCAAAGCGTCGAGACGGAGTCGTGAAGAAAGAAAATAATTAAAAAACACAAAGAGGTACAGATTATAATTTTCATGTAATGTTTTTGGTTCGACACAACGCGTGGACATTAATCTGTTCCCTGCGATTGGCTGCGGGGTTCCACAAATCCGCCTCTGTGATTGGGCGAGAGCTTTTCCTTTCCATGCCATTAGCCAATAAAATGCTCCGCGCCCCTGTTTTGAATCTTGAATCGTTTAAAATTGTTTGATACGAGCACCGTGCGAGTTTCTGCTCTTTTCTCACTCGTTCACCTCTTATTAATATTAATAATACGAAACAATGGATTTGGATTCAATGAAATATGTGGAGCTACGCAACCGAGCGAAGCAACTGGGTCTCAAGGCTAATATGAAGGTAAGGGTGACGACGATTTCTTCGCCACTAACATTTAGTGTAACGTCTATAAAACTCACAATTTCTTTGTTCAGATTAGTCGTTTAACGATATGTGTACAAATAGGCGGACAAGCTCTTAAAAGCCATTAAGAAGCATTACGAGCAAGAAAAGGAGACCGAAAAAGACAAGGTACATTTTTGAATCACGTCTGATGTTTTGGCCAGGCAGGTTTGTCAAAAAGGGGAGTGGGTTACTATGAAAATGTTTGGGGTTTTTTTCCCTTTGTGTCAACCAGGTAGAAGAAACGGAGGCCAAAGTCACTGCTGAGGTCCAGACAGACCAATCGCAGGAGGTGTTTCGCAGCTCCTCTGTGTTTGTGAACACACGTCGAGGAAAAGCGAAAAAGACAAGAACCCGTGATTCTGATGCCAAGTTGGATAATGAGGTACATTATTCATGTCGTGCCCGTAGGCCACGTCCGTGAACGCAACACTGAATGTTGTTTTCCCCCAAAGGGGGACAGTGAAGTGGTCCCACAAGTCCGCGCTTCCAAGAGACGATTGTCTTCTTTATCCAAGACTGAGAAGAGGAGAGAGAATGAACCTGTGATCGAGTCTTCAGACATGAGCAGTCAAGTGCAGAGCGAGCCCAAGGATGACGCAGGTCAGTCATGCTAATATTCATCATCATCAGAATTTCACTGGGTTCTACTTCTATCGGTGGATACGATGTGATTGTGTCGGGCCACCCAGAGCTAACTGACGAGGCGCGTACAAATTTTATAAATATATGAACACATTCTTGTGTTTTAAATATTGAATATTCAGTATATTGAGTTCCACCACTTAAATTGGTAGATCATATTCACATTTTTTTGTTTGCATTTCAGGTCCTTCCATAAAGAATGCCTTTTATAATATATCATGCACCGAAAATGTCAATTGGCAAATATTCAATTAGATTTTATACTGATTTTCTCTCTCTCTCTCTCTCTCTCTCTCTCTCTCTCTCTCTCTCTCTCTCTCTCTCTCTCTCTCTCTCTCTCTCTGTCTATTTCTTTCTTTCTTTCTTTCTTTGCAGGTCGTGTTCCCAGTGTGGCCAAACCTGCTAAGATCCCTCGTTACAAAGGGCGGCAGGAGAAGAGGGCAGCCCTGAAACCCGTCACTCCTAGTAGGTGCCCCCACCCCACCCATCAAAACACCTGATCTCTTTAAGAGAACATTATTATCCCTTCATTTCATCACGCAGACTTCCAAAAACTCCACGAGGAGCACTTCAACAAGATGGAGTCCATCGACGCCTATGTGCAGAGGAAGAAGAACAACAAGAGGAAGATGGAGCCTGTCCCAGAGCTCAAGGTACACACAGACGGGCACCTTTTTGTTGCTGACAATAGTGTATGACGTTCCCTGTTGTGGCGTGACGCAGGCGGCCAAGGCTAGTCGGGTGTCCTTGTTCAGCCCCGCGCCCTACAGGAACAAGTGTCCGGTGACGACAGACAAACCAGATCCTCCAAGCAAGTTGACTGAGAAAAAGCAAGATTCTGTATTCAAGCCCTCTGTGCTTTGCACAAGAAGGATCAACGTCAGGTGAGGCCAGGCATAGTTTTCACACAGTCTGATTGCTGCTTCTCTATATATCTTTTTACACAGTGCCTTTTTTTTAATATACAGTGGTACCTTGAGATATGAGTTTAATTTGTTCCATGACCATGCTCGTAACCCACAACCCTTCCATCTCAAATTGTCCTTTCCCATTGAAATGCCATTAGTCTGTCCCCTGAAGATTGCGATTTGATTTGCAATCATTTTCTCTTCAGGGTCCTTCTGTAATGTATTTTTGAACAAAGCAATCTTCATCACAACAAACAATGTCCAATCTATTATGCATCGGAGATCATTTGTTTTGTTTCCGTGCAGGTTTTCCGAACTGATGCCTGACAACGAGTACAAGAGGTCGCTCGTGAAGACGCCGGCGCGCTATTCGTCCGCCTTGGCCACCAGCACACCCAAGACACAGACGCCCGCAGGGAGGAAAACCTCCGCTTTGTCTGCCACCAAACCTTCAGGTCGGTGCCACAACTGTATGCACAAGTCCGTACACTGGTGAATTAATTTGGGGATTGTACATAGTCTAATAATAGCCTTTGTTCCCGCCCAAAAGCATCATTTGTGTTCACTGGCAACACGAGCGTCACTCCGGGAACGCAGAAGAAGGCCGTTTTCGACCTGAAGGCCAGCCTGTCGCGCCCGCTCACCTACAAGCCTCACACGGGTAATATTGTCCGCCTTTTCGTCAGGACACCCCCTATGTAAACCGCCCCTTACTGTGTCCGTTTGCGCTCATAGGCAAACTGAAGCCGTTCAGCGACCGCAATGACGACAAAGCCACCGACAAGTCTTTGGTCGCCGACTCTCGAAAGAAATACTACAAGCAGCACAAAGTGCAGACCAGGTGTGGATTAACTTGCATTTTGTTCGTTTCCCTTGCAGACGGAGTATGTTCTGTTCGAATAGCTTCGTAATTGTCTCTGTTAAATTATGAACTGCAGATCTTTTCTAAATAGATGATCAATGTTTCAGGGGGAAGTGTATTTAGAGATTTGAGCCTTCAGCTTCAAGTTCAACAGGATACTATAGTAGGGCGGAAAAAATGTTTAAACCATTAGTGAAAGCGGTGGAATCACGAATGGCAAAACATGGAGCTTTCATATTCTTTTGAAATTCAAAAATGCAAGTAGGAAAATGGAGGAAATTATACGAAATTAATATATCCCGTCTTGATAATATACAATTAATTCAGATTCAGATTCAGATTCAGAAAACTTTATTTAACCCCATGGGGTAATTTGGACTTAACAGGCACGCTCTGCACAAGAAACATGAAAAAAACAATGACGAACATGGGATACAGTGCAAAGGGCCTGTCGGTACTCGCCGTATGTACAGCGCCCCGAGATCTTAGTTGAGAAAGTAAACACTAGGGAAGGAGAGGGAAAAAAAAACCATGCTCGAACTATCCTCTTCTGAGGATAATTTAAGTCTAGGAGAAAAAAAATACCCTGCACATCAAAGCATATGACAGTTGCAACAAGTCACAAGACATAACATGTGATGAGGGGGCGGGTGGATGGGTGGGGGGGAACGCGACGCGACCCGACCAGCGTGCTGCCAGTCCATCCAGCGCACAGCAGATCAGGTCACATCACAATACAATACAATACAATACATGCTGATTCATATAGCGCTTTCACAACAGCGGCAGCTGTAACAAAGCGCTTAACAAAGCAGTTAACATAAAGTAAAATAATAAACACAACACACAACATAAAACACGAACAAAAAGTAAAATAATGAACACAACACATGACATAAAACACGGACAGTCGTGCAGTCCTAACCACTTTTCCCTCATACGCTTTGTTGTTAAAGCAGTTTGAGATGAAAGAGGAGAGAATCAAAGTGTCCTTTCACCAGTGGATCAGAGACGTCATGTTCAAAATGTGCACACGTCGGCTACAAGCTAAGTTTCAAAGTCAACAAGAAGCTGTAGCATCCATTGACGAAAAAAAGAGATTGGTTCACTTCTCCTGTCCCATGTAAATCCATTCCAATTCCAATTACAATTTGTCGTCATGTACACTGCTGTAAAATATCTTCAGATGATTTATCTCACTACTTTGAGGTGCATTCTGATTCTGATTCTGTTTTGTGGCATTTACAGGGCGGAGAGACAAGCCAAACAAGCTGAAGAGCGCAAAGCAAAGAAGTCCAACTTACTGTGTGCACGGCGGGGCCTGTTGATGACATAGTGTTTTTTGGACTGCTGCTTTTCTCGTTGTAAATATGTTGTTGTCTGCCACTATCTTGTTTTAGCATCTAATGGTTTGCAGTTTGTTGGGATTTTAGCTCGTGAGCAATCAATTTTCATTGGAATTGGAAGCTCATTGTATTTACTTACTGCTTTGTTTTATTTTGTTTTTTTTCTTCCCAAAAATAAAAAGATTGCAATTTTCACAATTCCATAGAGGTTCCTGTATGAGAATCCATTTTTTGTACAGTGGTGCGGTGCAAGATTTTTCTTTAGTAAACTATGTCTTTGCTCAATACATTTTGGGAACTGTTGTGAGAAATTCGAAGTAATAAGTATCTGAGGTTTCAGGAAATAGTCTCAAATATTAACCTTTTCGTTTCAAGGAAATACCAAGTTAATGTTGCAAAAATCAACCTGTCAAGTTGAGGCCCCACTGCATTTCAAGTCATACTGCATACTGATGATTTTGAACACAAAGTACATTTACACCGTGTAGAATTTAAATACACGATTGTCGATGCATATTTATACGTATTACATTAGAAGTGGCATTTATTATTTTTACCTTATATAACTGCCGTGGCGATTCAAAATATTAGAAACCGCTAGTTACAGCCACACTATTCAATTTAAAAAATAATGGCATCTGAAGCAAAGTGCGTTACATAAAAATGTAACCGAATGAATATAAAAAGTCAACACACCCCTGTTCAAATGCCAAGTTCCATAGTGGGAATCAGGTGTTCCTTATATTGTGGCCAAACTGGGTGCATTTTTATATTTTAAAAAAAGAACATGTTTTCCGCTCAGCCACAGACGTGACATTGGCGTTTGGAGAATTAAATAGTGACCACAGAATAGGTATAACAAGCTAATAACATCACTTTGTGGCCACAAAGTAAGTGTCGTGTGTTCACACAAACTACTGTACTGTACAAATAAACGGCGGCGTGGCTGGACAAGTTGGTCAGCAAATCGAGCGCAACTGTCGCGAAGAGGCGAGGGAGAGGTTATCGCCGTCGCATTGTCGAGGAAAGGTGCGCTCCATTTGAAATCCCGGCGTCCGAATTTTCATGAGAATGATGTTAAAACCACATATTGGAATTTCGTGTCGACAAATTAGTATATGAAATCCAGAATAGAATAACTTGGGGCCACAACTAAGCCCCTTCCGCCCTTTCATTTCGTCATTCACGCCGACAAAACTGGCGTTGCCTTTTTTCCCCAGAGTCGACGAAGACAACGTCAGGCAAGCGAGGTGGGACAAGTAAAGAAGCAACCCCGGACGCGGACTTGTTTTCTGATCTTTTTGCGTCCCTTCGTGTCATGAGATGGTCCTTTATCGTTTTTGGAAAACCTCATATTTTTGTTTATTTGTCCACATAGTCTCGTTTTTTGCCCGTTTTTCTTTAAAATGTTGACTAAAAGTTGAGGGCGCGACGAGAACCTTCAGCAGAAATGCTGTTTCGGGAGAGGAGCGTAGTTTACGGAATGCTCGGAAAGGACAGCACTTATCAAGAGGTACGTTTACGTCTAATCGTTGATTGAAATACGAGGCAAATTTTTACAACTCTTTCCTAAATATTCAAAGATGCTTGATTGTACGTTTTCTTACGCGTCAGGTGTGTGCGCGGTTTTTAAGTTTTAGTAAATCCTTTAGCGTATGTGAGTGTGTCCTGCGCACCTGACGTCATGTGATCCGCATGCAAGTGCAGGAAGAGAAGCTTCCTGACCGAACGAGCTGTCTGGACTAAAAAAAAAAAAAGGAAGTTTATTCCGTTCTTTTATTGACACACACGCGTGTGTGTTCCACATTATTTTGCAAAAGGTTTCTCTCATTTTTTAATAGATTGTCTGTGCAAATGGGTCTCAGTATAATTTTCAAGTGATCGACTGTTATGGAATAATTTCAATGTTTTTGAACCAACCTCCCAATGATAGCGGTATTTAGTTTTCAAAATAAAATTTGTTAAAATTTGGTGTTTCAAATTATCATCGCACAGCAGTGTTTCAAGATACGTTGTAAAGCACTAAAAATAGTCTTTGAATTTGAAGCATTCTGAGGTTGTATTTGCTGAAATCAAAAGCTATTCCAAACAAAGATATCGCAACAGGTGAGGTTATATTGAAACATAGGACCTCTTCAAAGCAGCTTCGCAAGTCTTGCTTCCATTGAACTTGTTTTTGAGTTTTTGAATAGGTTCTGTAAAGCTGAGATCATTTTCTTTTGATTATGTCAAAACCTCATTTCGAAACGATCCGTCACTCACTGTCACTCGTTTTGCTATGCCTGTGCGTATTGTGATATTTTCTGTCTCCATGTGTTGGTGGTAGGCAGGGTACAACTCTGTATTTTACATGGAGAGATGAGCATCTTTAGGGGGCTTTTATGGTGAATCTTTGTGTATGTGTACATGTAGATTGTTTTTCTATTTTTCCAATTAATCTGTCAAATCCTAAATTATGATGTGCCGAATTGTTCCATTAAGTGGAAACCCAAGCTTTTCTCTCTTTTTGGAATTCAAACAGATCGTGACAGCAAACCCGTGGTCGTTGGCGGCCATTCTCTGCGGCGTCTTCATGGCTCTCTTCAAGGCAGCCAATTTTGCCAAGCTGACCGTGCAGTGGATCATCCGAATGCGCAAGCGCCATTTGAGGAACAAAGCCCGCCAACAGGGCATCCCAAACTGAACACTGGGGATGCTGATCGAAAGACCTTTAAAAAAAAAAAAGCGCAGCACAGTCTGCAAATTTCCAAACTGGTCTGTTGGACTTGAGGGCAGCGTTTCTTTTGGTGGTTATAACATTTCAACACAAGATGAATTTAATTTCTCATTACACAATGTTTCTCCTTACCTGAGAGGTAAGGAGAAACAAAGGGACCCTTTTCTGCCCTTTCTATTATTCTCAGAGGCAAACATTTCAGAGCCAACTTTTGTGTTACACAAACATTCTTGTATATGCGTCTCGTGCGCATAAATTAACACCTACAAAACACTCAAAACAATTTGATATTTTTGTTTTGTTTTGTTTTTTTGTTTTTCAGCTTTCCTACTGTATGCTCATCCTGCTGTTGGGTCGTAATTTGATCAAAATGACTTGAATGTATGTGACGATGATTTTATGAGTTTATTTGTTCATAACTCATGTTTTTATGTTTTGTACGCCTAAAATTCAGACTTCATTGTCACTTGGTATTATTCCACCGCTTTTTTTGTATTTCATAGACCTCCGCACTTCTGAAAGTGATTCAAACCACTCCAATAGCAAAATATTCACATCATTCGGGCAATTCCACATTTTTTATAAAAAAAATACATTTGAAATGAAAGTTGTTTGTTTCCCCCCAAATTCCAGAATTCCTTGGGTATTGGTATATTGGTATTGGTATATAAACGCTGTTTATATAGAGAAAAGGCGGAAGTGGGCGTGAACAGGCATGCGTGGAAAGCAGCCAGCCAATCAGTGAAGGGTAGGCGTGTAAGTGGCCCGCGAGTGTGACCAGGCGTGCGGGAAAGCAGCCGGCCAATCAGTGCAGGGTGGGCGTGTAAGTGGCCGTGAATGAGGATGTGAGAGAGGCTAGCCATGCCGGAAAGCAGCCGGCCAATCAGTGAAGGGTGGGCGTGCCACATGGCAACGAGAGTGACAAGAGGGAACCCGGCGTTTTTTATGGACTACCGGTACTTGCACAATTGTTCAATTCGGATACAGAAGATGAGGACTTTGATGGATTTCTGGGTGATGATTGATCGAAAAACGTGAGTACATTGTAAGATGTCGAAATAAAGTACAACCGATCTCAGTTTTGCTTCCGTTGCCTTTTTAAAAGTGTGTTTTTAGCATGTCTTAGAATGCTACGCTATGCTTCAAGCTAACGTGTTTTTAGCGTGCATGCATGCATGCCGTATGTTTAAACTGGCGTATGTTTTACCACCCCTGGCTGCGCCCAATAATACAGTGCGTTTTGTGTATGTGTAAAATACAGAAATAGCACCCGTTACTGAGACTGCGCCCTACAACACGGTGCGCCGAATGGTCGTTAAAATACGGTACATTTTTTGGTAAATAGTGCTTGTCCTCGATAAGGTTGTGGGTGAGCTGGAGCCAATCTCAGCTGACCAAGTGAGATGCGGAGTAACATCAAGGATACAGTCACACCGATGCACCTATGAAAAAAAAAAATTGAACCTGGAATGCATTTTATTTTTGAGTCAACTTTTTTATACAAGATTAAAATTCACATTCGTTCCATTATGTATTTGACTGGAGGGAGTGGTGTCATCGTGTTTGTGTTTGGGATGGCGGGGTTGGAATATTGTTCCGAGGCTCATTTATGGGGCCAGGAATTTGGTGCTACGCCAGTTTGCCTGAAGGTACCAAATTCTGGAGTTGGCCTCCAGCCGGTTGGTTGACTTCACCCTGACAAACACCGTGTGTAGTTCCACTTTGGCCTGTTGGGGGCGCTGTGAACTGACGCACTGGTCCACGTGAGTCACGCCGAACGTCGCCCCAGCCTCTCTGCCCTTGACTTGGCCGGTGTGTGCGTGTGTTTGCATGCGCCGTTCCCCGGTTGTCATCACTATTGTGTGTGTGAGAGAGCGACGCTCACACGGCCACACAAACGCACTGTTGTGAAAGATGTCCGCTAGCTCGCAGTCCGCCAAAAGCAAAAAGGACGAGTCTTTTCTGGGCAGACTAGGGGGTACTTTGGTTCGCAGGAAGAAAGCCACAGAAGGTCAGTCCTTTGTGTTTCTATCGTTTGTTTGTTTAATGATGGCATTTTCATTATCAGCTTGCTTTATTTCCTCTTTTGCGCGTATATGTGCGACAGTCACGTGGTACGCTAATTAAATGCGCGCTGTTTGCTATAATGACGTCAGACTTGAATTAGTTCCTTCAGTAACCATATTTAAATTGGTTTCTTTGGTAAGCACAAACAAATATGTCTGAGACAAAGCATGCCCCGCGCGCATTGAATGTGGGGTAATAGACATAAATAGAAGCACACAGGAATGCTACATCATCAAGAGGAAGTTCAAATAAGTCTCCTATTTACGTTTTAAACACTTGTCAGAGTTTCTCTGAACTTATTTTGAGCAAGTGTGTGTGTGTATGTGTGTGCGTGTGTGTGTGTGTGTGTGTGTGTGTGTGTGTGTAAAAGAGACAGCTGTGAGATTTAACGCCTGTGTGTGCGTGTGTGTATATGCTGAAGGTGGCCCACAGGTTGGTGAAGGACTTTCAAAAGTCACTTTTTTGAGGTGACTTGGCACTTCTACAATTTGGGCCCATGCTAACCGTTGTCCAAACATCATCCGGTAGATGGGCCTACCCATAATATTGCTAATATTTTAGTGTGTGTGCGTGTGTGTGTGTGAGGGGGGCGTTGATGTATATTCTCAAATACAAATGAACCACCAAGGGTGGGTTGGCTGGTTGATGACACACATTCCTGACTGTGACATGTATGCCCCCCCCAACCCCCCAAAAATCTGTTTTTATTAGTTTTAGTATTAGTTATAGTTTTTTGGGTAACATATGGAATATTTTATTGCAAGTACCGTGTAATAAAGTCAACTACATTTCTCAAACAACTCTTTGACCTTCCTTCTTCATTAGCTGTCCAGCACTCCCGAAATAAATACATTTAAAATGGCAAAGATGAAAACAAAGGAGATTTTTGCGATGGTTAAAGTGAGTTAGTCTCTCGTTTTGATCTTTTTTAAATCGTTTTTATATGATGTCATTAACAAAAGTGTGTTTTCCGTTTGAGTTATTTTATTAGTTTTCGTTGACGATAAGAACCTTGTCCTGTATACTGTATAGCCATACTGTATAGATTGTGCTTTGAGCCCGTGTACCCATACGAGTCATTTGTATTCTGTACGGTTGACCTGCACTATTGTATGGGCCTATACATTGTAATTTCACACAACCCGACGCAATTTGCATGGTGCAACTCTGTCTGATATTATGCCATTTGGTCATGATGCACTGTGCCTATATTATTGTTTCTTTGCGTTATAGTGTTTTATTGCTGAAGACTCCACTATAGGCTTCCTACCATATGAACTTGTAAAGGTAATGTCTTCAAAAGGCTCGCGTTGTGGCTGTTGGGGTTTTCTATCGGGCGTGGTGACTTTATTCTCAGGAGGAAACGCCCAAACGATGAGTTGCGCCGGGAAAAGTTGCGTAACGTTTTGCCGAAAAGTCAATCTTTGGCCGTCATGTTTTCGCCCCTTTGTCAAGTTCAACTTAGCTATACAGCAAGTTAATTATGTTGTTGATTTTATCTACCCTCCTCTCTTACTTCCACTTTCTCTCACATGGCCCAGATCGCTGCAGTTTTCATTTTAAGTTTGTGACACACTGACAGGAAGTGTGCGCTTTTGTGACAAGGCCAAAAGTGTCAGTCTGTCACATCCATGAGTTGCTCTATAAGGAACGACCAGACACATCCTGACTATGTAATGTTGTACTTTACCGTTGACATTCACTCGTACGACTTAAACATCACTCGCTTGCTTTGGAATGATGACTGCGAATTGTAAGTTGTGTTTACGATTTTTCTTATTGCACACAATTAACTCGTGGGCATACCAGAAATCAATACAAAAAAAGGCACGCCATTTTTCTGTTTTTTCTTTATTCGATCATTTTTTTATTTATTGCATTGAGTTACGTGAGTTACCACAAAAGTTTACAATAGTACTTGACAGTATTTCTGATTTGGGCTTGAAAGGAAAGTGCAAAGTGCCAACAACCTCTCAATATATCCAACACATCCTTTATTATGGTTCTTTTCATCTCTTCGTGGCCATCTGCTTCTTCCTTGGCAACCACGCCATGTTTTTGTGGTTCACGCCACTGTATTTATGGAGCACTTTTTAAAACTCCACTGCTGCAAAACAAAGCGTTTGGGGGTGTCATTCAGTGCGAGGGAAAAAAAAACAAAAACAAAACTAAAACTAAATGTGCGTGAGCTATTGTGTTTGTCCGGTTAAAACTAGATACCATTTTATAAAGTCAAAGATCATTGCACTTAAGCAAGCAATCAGATTGATAACCTATTCTACTCACTGCCACTAGGGGGCATAATTAATACAGTACACCCATCCATCCTTTTTTCTGCAGCGCTGATCTTCTGGTCACCAGCCAATCACGGGACACATATAAATAAACAATGATCCACACCTACAGACAATTTTGTGTCTCCGCTCAGCAGTTATAGTTCTCCATTGTGTCTTCAGTATTTATGCACACCACCACCACAACCGGCAACTCCCCATGACACTCCACCCCCATTTCATTCTCTATTCAACATTAAGTATGCAGAACTAGCCTCCCCGCTGTCATCTCTGAGCTTCTGTTCCTCCCCAGTCCCGCGCTGGTGTAAATAACCTGCGCTATTTTTAAGAGCCAGTTTGTCGCCTCCATATACTGCCACTTTATTTATATCCTCCCCCAGTCAACTGCCTCCCACCACCTTCTGGCCAAGAGCTCTAATGGGGGCTCATTTAGCTTCATTGTTGTTTTTGTTTGCCGCTCACATCTTTGCCTGTGAATAGTAAACTGTCGAAAAGCCTCCACATGCCATTGTTTGGTCATATACTGTACTGTACTTCCAAATCTTGGACAATATCTATCTAGCTATCTAGCTATCTAGCTAGCTAAATTATATACACTGTATATATTTATACACACACACACGCATACATAGATGTATATGAAGGATGGAAACCAGCAAGAAATTCTGGGTCCTATCTGGGTTGCCGGCTTTGCCCTGCATTGAATTAGCGTAATTGTGTTAGCGGTAATAGAGTCACTGCCTGATTGATTGCCTGCTGCAAGTAAGATGTATGAAAGGCTTCATTTGGCGGCTCATTGAAAAGTGATATTTCTGCTGAGTGAGAAAGTCAGCTAGGCCAGAAGAAGAAAAAAAAACGTGTTTTTTGTATGAAAGGGGTTTAGTATTATTTTTTTGAGGGAGGTGGGAGGGTTAAAACATGTTGACCATGTTTCAGTGATGTGCAGGAAATTAGTTGTACGATGTACCGACGCAATCTTGTCCATGTTGGTGGCTGAACTTGGATTTGGCTGATTTTCAAAATCAAATTTCCAATAAAGATCAATTACAAATGCAACTGCTACCTTCTTGAAACTGACATTACCTGCCCAGGCCTCACACAGCTCACGTTTAAAACTAAAAATGTCACTCAAGTATACAAACAAACCAACAATGAATGTGTAAAAGCTATTGATCGATCACGAGTGGCAAGCATGTGGCTGCTCGCAAATTAGCGGCTAGCTTAATTGCTAAGGCAGCAATCTACATCCACACTCAGTGTACCTTCATCATGCCAAACTTTTAAAGAATATGATTCAGCCTTGATCTTTTTTCTTCACTAAAACCAGATTTCCAATATCAAGTGTTTAGAAAAAATAAAAATCGAATGAATGAGTTAAATGATCTTTGTTTATAAAAAAAAAACTTTTATTTTTTAATATGCAGTAGACTCTCTATGGACTATCAAGCCGAATGGTTGTGGGAGCAAAACAGGAAATAGAAAGCTACCAAAATAAAAGTAGCAACAGTGCTCAACATGATGGAACAGACGCAGCTTTTTGTCATGACGACTGATGATCATCTCCGACCATTACATCATACTTACTGAAAGCATGTGGCCCGTACAAACACACATGCAACTCCGGTAACTGGACCTAGAAGGTGGGGAGGAGGTTTGTGACAGAAATAAACACGCCCCCCCCGCCCTCTCCTCCCGTTGCTGTTCGGCCCTGCTCACACACATCACACGTATTGACGCGCACATTGAATATAGTGTGCATGCATTTACTGCATTGTGGCACTCACTTGCATCAGGAAATTCAAAGTGGGGACATGGCGGGGCTGCTTTGTGGAACCAAGAGGAAGAAACCAGGTACTCTGACGAGCTTTGATATAAATGACAAATGGCTTCCGTTTCAAAAATTACATTTGCGTGCTGGTGTTGTTGTGGAACATATACTGGATTTTAGTTTTTGCCCAGAGGTGGAGGTTTGTCTTTATTTTGCTGCGCAGTCTAAGTCTTTGATACAGGTTGTACTTGACACAGAAGCGGGCGTAATGCAGGCAAATGTGCCGCGGGGGAGGAAGCAGCGCAATTAGGATGAAATACTGCAATCCTTCTCTGTAATTATGTAGCCAAATGTTGATCCATGAGGAGATTCCAGGCTAAAACTGACTGCAGTATCAGATAGGAAATGTGGTATGGAGGCCTTACCCCCACCTCAAGCAAATGGAAATGACTGCTTTGAAGTTCTAATTGCATTACATTATTAACTGATTTTTTTTTGCATAATATAAACCTGGAAAGCACACAACCGCATTTGTGTTCTATAAAAAAAACGATGATTGTAATAGCGGCTTTAAAAATCAACATAGCCATAAAAAAAAATAATCATAATAAAATAAAAAAAAATACTTCAAAGTGAGAGCAGATATTGATTATCTTTCAATCCCGGTCATGTTTGATTTATTTCCTCCTTTTCGGCTGCATTTATACTTCCCGATTTTTCGCTGGTTTGCCGAAGGCTTCGTTTCTGTGGCCAGACAGGAAACACGAAGAGATAAAGATGTTAATGGAACATTATGTGGCCCGTGGAAAAAGTGAGCAAGTGTCTCTCTCTGGCAGCAGTTTTTTTGGAAAATCCCTGGGAAAAACAGAAGCAACGACAGTTACATGGGAAAAAAAAAAGAATGTATTATGCCATTACTGAACAAAGTTGAAAAAGTATCTAATGCTAATTAGAAAAATACCCATGATTGGAAAAAAGAAAGCTATATGCATAGAGAACACATAAATGTCAGGAAAAGCCTTCTAGAACATCCAAACTTTATTATGCATGAATCAGAGGCACTTGAAATGGTGGCAGGTGTGTGCTGGCTCCCATTTAACATGGGTTGTTGTATTTGTTCAACTTGTTGTAAGAGGGTGTGCACACTTATGCAACCACACTTATGTGTGTGTGTGTGTGTGTGTGTGTGTGTGTGTGTGTGTGTGTGTGTGTGTTCTTGTGAGTCTAGTGAGTGACCTCCACGAGGAAGGCAAAAATGCCATCAACGCTCCAATGCTCCCGTCTAGGACGGACGTCCATCCCGAGGACACTCTGCTGGGTACAAACACGCAAGTCCAATCATCACAATATTTCCCCTCCAGGGCTACCGTACTTCGGTCGTGAGGCACCTCTGTTTGCGTTATGGCACTTCTGTGGAGTCATTTCCATGCCCATAGAGTATAAGTGCGGATGGAAATGTTTGAAACACATTTTGTTGTGTGAGCGTCTTCATCATTCTGCGCTCGCTTGACTGCTCAGAGTTAATTTAAGGTGGACTGAGCGAGGTCAGAGAGGAGCTTGTGATTGATGAGGAGGTGGCGGTGAAAGTGGAGGAGCAGGAAATGAAAAGAAGATGCTGCGTCTTTCTTCTCCCCTCACAGCCAAAATGGCTGTCGACGTTTTTTAATGGCTCACAATTCTTCATCATTGCGAGGGACTCAAAACATGTCTGCACTCAACATGTGTGAAAAGGAGGGGGGGGGGGGCAACACTTTAAAAATCTCTTCTCGCCCTTGTCTTGCCAGAGGAAAACGCTGAGAGGATCATGCTGGACCCGACGTCGCGGGATGACCCCAAGTTTAAAGATTTGCTGAAGGTAACAAATAAGAAACCGCTTTGGAAGTGCATTGAGGCAGAAAAAAAAGAACATCAGAACTTTATTTGAAATTAATCAAAGAGACACTTGAAATATCGGTCTTGGTTTTTTTTTTGTTCTTTTTTTTTGGTTTTCTATCACACAAGCATGGCGGCATTTAAACAGAGGTTGTAGACTTTTTCTATCCACCATAACATGTGTACAGGTGCTCATTGACTGGATCAACAGTGAGCTGGAGGAGGACCGGATCATCGTGAAAGACCTGGAGGAAGACTGCTATGACGGACAAGTGCTGCAGAAGCTTTTTGGTGAGTCACCCCGCAAGCCGGCGGTTCGTGTTGACTCGTTTGCGCTCGTGGACTCCCCCTAGTGTCCATTAGCTGTCACTGCTAATCGAGTTGACAAGTCAAGGGTCAACCACACTTGATTTATTTCTCATTGATTACAATTTCATATTGCATTGTGACTTTTCTAAATCTGGTTTTTGGTTCCATCATAAAAATGTTCATATGAAACATTTTTTTTTCATTTTTAGTAATATTAATCTGTTGATATTCCAGATCTGGTTCCTGAACCAAGTCATGATTGAGATTGTCTGACGAGAATATCCCCATGATGCCATTGCATGATGATAGGATGCTAAATGAATCGATTCTGATCTATTAGTCCCATTGGGTGACAAAAGCAAATTTATTTTCATCCTCCTGCCAGAAAAGCTGTCGGGCCGGAAGCTGAACGTGGCCGAGGTGACCCAGTCGGAGATCGGCCAGAAGCAGAAGCTCCAGACGGTTCTGGAGGCCGTAAACGAGCTGCTGCGTCCTCACGGCTGGTCCATCGAGTGGAGCGTCGACTGTGAGTGCTCAGTTTCACTGGCAAGGCAGAATGGTCCATAGTTCTGCTGTGTCCCTCATCAGAAGCTATGCAAATAGATGTTTTTTTCCAGACGTCCACTGAAACACTTTTACCATCTCATTCATTCATTTTCATTCACAAAACACAAATCCTGACAAATAAAATGAAATAACGGGTCCCCCGCCCCCTAAAAAATGTTTTTGGTGAAAAATTAAAAACATGCATTGGCCGGGAATCGAACCCGGGTCAACTGCTTGGAAGGCAGCTATGCTCACCACTATACCACCAACGCTGTACAGAAACATCTGGAATACACGAACATATTTGAGAGTCAGGCTAGGTTGCCCCCCCCCCCCCCACACACACACACGCTTGATTATTCTGCAGTCGCCACGTCATACTGAGGCGTGCCAAGTATTTTCTCCCTCATGCGGCCAGTCAGCGCTGTTGCAGACATGTTCTCCTCTTCCGAAATCTCCACTACTTCGTCCAGTGCGTTGGTGGTATAGTGGTGAGCATAGCTGCCTTCCAAGCAGTTGACCCGGGTTTGATTCCCGGCCAACGCAGGCCTTTGTTCTTGCAGTTAGTTTTAAATTAGATGACATTATTTATTGATCTCCCAGTAAAGGGTTCTTTCTCATTCTCTACAATCCAAAGTAAGGAAAAAAAAACTCATTCTTTCATTTCTCAAACAGCGAGCGGGGGGAGAAAAAACATTAGCTGTCTGCGTAGGCCGGGAATCGAACCCGGGTCAACTGCTTGGAAGGCAGCTATGCTCACCACTATACCACCAACGCACTGAACAAAGTAGTGGAGATTTCGGAAGAGGAGAACATGTCTGCAACAGCGCTGACTGGCCGCATGAGGGAGAAAATACTTGGCACGTCTCAGAATGACGTGGCGACTGCAGAATAGTGTGTGGGGGGGGGGGGGGGGGGGGGTTAGACCTAGCCCGACTCTCAAATGTGTCCCTGCACGGCGTTGGTGGTATAGTGGTGAGCATAGCTGCCTTCCAAGCAGTTGACCCGGGTTCGATTCCCGGCCAACGCAGAGATAACATTTTCTTTTCTCCCCCTCTCACTGTCTGAGAATTGAAAGAATGAGCTTTTTTCCCCCTTACTTTGGAATCCAGAGAATTAGAACGGGCCTTTTATTGAGAGCTCAAAAAATCATCTAATTAAAAAGTAGCAGAAATAAAAATAGCATTGCGTTGGCCGGGAATCGAACCCGGGTCAACTGCTTGGAAGGCAGCTATGCTCACCACTATACCACCAACGCTGTACAGCAACATCTGGGATTCACGAACATATTTGAGAGTCAGACTAGGTTACCGCACCCCCCCCCCAAAACATACACGTGCACACATGCACACACACACCCTCATGTCATAGCATGCATGCCTCATAAGTTGGTCTGCTTGATTATTGTGCAGTCACCACGTCATATGGAGGTGTGCAGAATATTTTCTCCGTCCTGCAGCCACATCAGCACAGCACTGTTGCAGACCTGATCCCCTCTTCTGAACTCTCAACAGCATCTTTCAGTGCGTTGGTGGTATAGTGGAGAGCATAGCTGCCTTCCAAGCAGTTGACCCGGGTTCGATTCCCGGCCAACGCAGGCCTTTGTTTGTGCAGTTAGTTTTAAATTAGATGACATTATTTATTGATCTCTCAATAAAAGACTCTTTCTCATTCTCTGCAATCCAAGGTAAGGAAAAAAAAGTAATTCTTTAATTTCTCAGACAGCGAGCGGGGGGAAAAAAAAGTAGTCGTCTGCATTGGCCGGGAATCGAACCCGGGTCAACTGCTTGGAAGGCAGCTATGCTCACCACTATACCACCAACGCGGTACAGAAATATCTGGATTTTCCAAACATATTTGAAAGTCAGGCTAGGTTAACCCCCCCCCCCCACACTTGATTATTCTGCAGTCGCCACGTCATACTGAGGCGTGCCATGTATTTTCTCCCTCATGCGGCCAGTCAGCGCTGTTTCAGACATATTCTCCTCTTCCGAAATATCCGCTACTTTGTTCAGTGCGTTGGTGGTATAGTGGTGAGCATAGCTGCCTTCCAAGCAGTTGACCCGGGTTCGATTCCCGGCCAACGCAGGCCTTTGTTCTTGCAGTTAATTTTAAATTAGATGACATTATTTATTGATCTCTCAATAAAAGGTTCTTTCTCATTCTCTACAATCCAAAGTAAGGAAAAAAACCCTCATTCTTTCATTTCTCAGACAGCGAGCAGGGGGAAAAAAAATTAGCTGACTGCGTTGGCCGGGAATCGAACCCGGGTCAACTGCTTGGAAGGCAGCTATGCTCACCACTATACCACCAACGCTGTGCAGAAACATCTGGAATTCACGAACATATTTGAAAGTCAGGCTCGGTTGCCCCCCCTCCACACACACACACACACACACACACACTTGATTATTCTGCAGTCGCGACGTCATACTGCTGAGGCGTGCCAAGTATTTTCTCCCTCATGCGGCCAGTCAGCGCTGTTGCAGACATGTTCTCCTCTTCCGAAATCTCTGCTACTTCGTTCAGTGCGTTGGTGGTATAGTGGTGAGCATAGCTGCCTTCCAAGCAGTTGACCCGGGTTCGATTCCCGCCCAACGCAAGCCTTTGTTTGTGCAGTTAATTTTAAATTAGATGACATTATTTATTGATCTCTCAATAAAAGGTTCTTTCTCATTCTCTACAATCCAAAGTAAGGAAAAAAAACTAATTCTTTCATTTCTCAGACAGCGAGCAGGGGGAAAAAAAGCAGCTGTCTGCGTTGGCCGGGAATCGAACCCGGGTCAACTGCTTGGAAGGCAGCTATGCTCACCACTATACCACCAACACACTGAAAGATGCTGTTGTGAGTTCAGAAGAGGGGATCAGGTCTGCAACAGCGCTGCTGATGTGGCTGCAGGACGGAGAAAATATTCTGCACACCTCCATATGACGAGGCGACTGCACAATAATCAAGCAGACCAACTTATGAGGCATGCATGCTATGACATGAGGGTGTGTGTGTGCATGTGTGCGCGTGTATGTTTTGGGGGGGGGGTGCGGTAACCTAGTCTGACTCTCAAATATGTTCGTGAATCCCAGATGTTGCTGTACAGCGTTGGTGGTATAGTGGTGAGCATAGCTGCCTTCCAAGCAGTTGACCCGGGTTCGATTCCCGGCCAACGCAATGCTTTTTTTATTTCTGCTACTTTTTAATTAGATGACTTTTTGAGCTCTCAATAAAAGGCCCGTTCTAATTCTCTGCATTCCAAAGTAAGGGAAAAAAAAGCTCATTCTTTCATTTCTCAGACAGTGAGAGGGGGAGAAAAGAAAATGTTCTCTCTGCGTTGGCCGGGAATCGAACCCGGGTCAACTGCTTGGAAGGCAGCTATGCTCACCACTATACCACCAACGCTGTACAGAAACATCTGGAATTCACGAACATATTTGAAAGTCAGGCTACGTTAACCCCCGCCCCACACACACACACACTTGATTATTCTGCAGTCGCCACGTCATACTGAGGCGTGCCAAGTATTTTCTCCCTCATGCGGCCACTCAGCGCTGTTGCAGACATGTTTTGAGCTTTCCACAATTTCCTTCAGTGCGTTGGTGGTATAGTGGTGAGCATAGCTGCCTTCCAAGCAGTTGACCCGGGTTCGATTCCCGGCCAACGCAGGCCTTTGTTTGTGCAGTTAGTTTTAAATTAGATGACATTATTTATTGATCTCTCAATAAAAGAGTCTTTCTCATTCTCATTCTCTGCAATCCAAAGTAAGGGAAAAAAAGTCATTCTTTAAATTCTCAGACAGCGAGTGGGGGGAAAAAAAAGTAACCGTCTGCGTTGGCCGGGAATCGAACCCGGGTCAACTGCTTGGAAGGCAGCTATGCTCACCACTATACCACCAACGCTGTACAGCAACATCTGGAATCCACGAACATATTTGAAAGTCAGGCTAGTTTAAACCCCCCACCACCCCACACACACACACACTTGATTATTCTGCAGTCGCCACGTCATACTGCTGAGGCGTGCCAAGTATTTTCTCCCTCATGCGGCCAGTCAGCTCTGTTGCAGACATTTTCTCCTCTTCCGAAATCTCCGCTACTTCCTTCAGTGCGTTGGTGGTATAGTGGTGAGCATAGCTGCCTTCCAAGCAGTTGACCCGGGTTCGATTCCCGGCCAACGCAGGCCTTTGTTTTTGCAGTTAGTTTTAAATTAGATGACATTATTTATTGATCTCTCAATAAAAGGCTCTTTCTCATTCTCTGCAATCCAAAGTAAGGAAAAAAAAGTTATTCTTTAATTTCTCAGACAGCGAGTGGGGAAAAAAGTAGCCGTCTGCGTTGGCGGGAATCGAACCCGGGTCAACTGTTTGGAAGGCAGCTATGCTCACCACTATACCACCAACGCTGTACAGCAACATCTGGAATTCACGAACATATTTGAAAGTCAGGCTAGTTTAAACCCCCCACCCCACACACACACACTTGATTATTCTGCAGTCGCCACGTCATTCTGAGGCGTGCCAAGTATTTTCTCCCTCATGCGGCCAGTCAGCGCTGTTGCAGACATGTTCTCCTCTTCCGAAATCTCCGCTACTTCGTTCAGTGCGTTGGTGGTATAGTGGTGAGCATAGCTGCCTTCCAAGCAGTTGACCCGGGTTCGATTCCCGGCCAACGCAGGCCTTTGTTTTTGCAGTTAGTTTTAAATTAGATGACATTATTTATTGATCTCTCAATAAAAGGCTCTTTCTCATTCTCTGCAATCCAAAGTAAGGAAAAAAAAGTTATTCTTTAATTTCTCAGACAGCGAGTGGGGGGAAAAAAAAGTAGCCGTCTGCGTTGGCCGGGAATCGAACCCGGGTCAACTGTTTGGAAGGCAGCTATGCTCACCACTATACCACCAACGCTGTACAGCAACATCTGGAATTCACGAACATATTTGAAAGTCAGGCTAGTTTAAACCCCCCCCCCACCCCACACACACACACACTTGATTATTCTGCAGTCGCCACGTCATTCTGAGGCGTGCCAAGTATTTTCTCCCTCATGCGGCCACTCAGCGCTGTTGCAGACATGTTCTCCTCTTCCGAAATCTCCGCTACTTCCTTCAGTGCGTTGGTGGTATAGTGGTGAGCATAGCTGCCTTCAAGCAGTTGACCGGGTTCGATTCCCGGCCAACGCAGGCCTTTGTTCTTGCAGTTAGTTTTAAATTAGATGACATTATTTATTGATCCCTCAATAAAAGGCTCTTTCTCATTCTCTGCAATCCAAAGTAAGGAAAAAAAAGTCATTCTTTAATTTCTCAGACAGCACGGGGGGAAAAAAAAAATTTAGTCATCTGCGTTGGCCGGGAATCGAACCCGGGTCAACTGCTTGGAAGGCAGCTATGCTCACCACTATACCACCAACGCTGTTCATGTGGCTGAGTGTGTGTGTGGAATGCTGGAAGAGCAGGAAAGCGCAGCATTCCTGAAGCCGCCACGGAATGCGTGCACCCTCAGCAGACACTTCATTAGGTACACCTAGAAAGTCACATCCAGCAATAATTTTGCCTTTGCAAAGCAAACAAGAGGAATTAAATTCATAACAAAATGTACCCATGTTCATGTGGCCAAACGCGGAATATGTACAAGTATTTACATTTGTTTCCATATGTTGCATTTTTTTCATTTACATAAAAACAAAGATCACCGACCAAACTGCATGTTTATTTATTTTTTCACTCAGGCAACATGTTTATTTTATATTCACATGGAGAAAATGATAGGTTTGGATGTACGATGCTAATATAATATAAATGAGTAATTTTTTTTTCAGTTTTACATAACACTGTGACTTTGGAGTGATAAAAAAAAGAAGTGTTTCAGTCGAATGTGAATTAATGGCCGCTTTTTTTCAACATTTTCCAATGAAAAGAATTATGATATATTTAATTAATTGCGCGATTAACCAACATAATTATATATAAATAACACTATTAGTGTCAAGTACTCTTGTAGACTTACTCAGTTGAAATGGTTACATATCTACTATTTTAAATTAAATCAGATTACAAATCCAATATTTTTCCAGGCTTATTGAATTCCATTTGTTACATATATGATGACATAACCAATTTGTTAAATAATATTTTAATATAAAAAAAATATTGATAATTAATATATTTTTAATGCCTACTTGCTGAGTTATTGGCAATACAACGAGATCTGGAAAAAAAATGGCTATATCATCCCATTTGAAAATGGTAATGCCAGTAGAAAAAAATAACGCGTAACGCAGATTCATTTGTGTGTGTGTGTGTGTGTGTGTGTGTGTGTGTGTGTGTGTGTGTGTGTGTGTGTGTGTGTGTGTGTGTGTGTGTGTGTGTGTGTGTGTGTGTGTGTGTGTGTGTGTGTGTGTGTGTGTGTGTGTATTGAGCAGCCATCCACTGCAAAAACCTGGTGGCCATCGTGCACCTGCTGGTGTCTCTGGCCATGCACTTCCAGGCGGCCATCAGGCTGCCCGAGCACGTCTCGGTCAGGGTGGTGGTGGTGAAGGTGAGGCGTGCTCGTGATATGACATTCTTATACTATGATTATGCAACTTGGCTTCTCACTCTTCTGTTGCTGTTGTTGCTGTTGTTTGAACAGAAGCGAGAAGGCATCCTGCAGACCGCCCTTGTCAACAAGGAGCTGACCAGCACCACCGAGTGAGCGCTCCTTTTTCATCTTTGTATCCATGCGCAACGATTGGCCCTTTTATGACTGCAGACCTGATGCTTTTGATGACTGTTGTTCCGTACTAGACATACAGCATGGTGCCTTGACTTACAGTATAGTATCATTTCTCAAATCTTTGTTCCCCATTGAATTATATTCAAATGCTATAAATCCAGAATTGCCCAAGCAATCACTTGTAAGTCGAGGTACCACCGTATTCTGAAATTTGCACTGATATATGTAACAAACTAAATAGTTCTTTTTGGCTCTCTTTGCTTTCCAGAATGATGATGGGACGATTTGGTAAGTATTTTTTTTTCTGTGTCATCTTTGTTATTTTAATTGACTAATTTCTGAGTTTCACCTTTTGAATTGAGATTCTGAAATACGTGAACTTTTTTTACATACTAATTTATTGCGATGTACCAGTGTGTTGAATTGGCCGTGGGCTAGTAAAAAGAAATACAATATTTATTCACGTAGTTGAAAGGTTTTGGGGGCCAAACACCCTCCCGAAGTTTATAGTAGTTGAGCAGAACGATATGCGACGACACAATTTGCCAGATCAGTGTGGCAAGCCTGCGAAAAAGAAAGAAAACCATTTCTATGTGCTAACATTAGCTAATGCCGTTTCAACAGAAAGAGATGCTTTTGACACGCTTCTGGATCACGCGCCTGATAAACTCAATGTGGTCAAAACGGTAAGAAATTTATTTTCCTAATGCACTTGTTTTAAATTCCAACTCGATCTGAATTGTTATATCGTCACTTTAGTCGCTCATCACCTTTGTGAACAAGCACTTGAACAAGTTGAACCTGGAAGTCACTGAGCTGGAATCTCAGGTAATCAAAGTTCATCTACCGTCACCTCCGAGCATTTTATTGCCAATTTCAGTGGAAATTTACTTTAAAGCTACATATAAAACCAAGAGAATTACACGAATATCTATCCACAGGACATCTTTGCCTGACGAAAGTCTGCTAGCTTAATGCTAACACACAATATTAAACCAAGAGAATTACACGTATATTTATCCACAGGACATCTTTGTCATTCAAAAGTCTGCTAGCTTAAAGCTAGCACAGAATGTAAGACCAAGAGAGTGACACAAATATTCTGTGTCTCACGAATGTCTGCTAGCTTAAAGCTAACACACAATGTAAGACCAATTATAAACACAAATGGTTTACAGTAATTCGTTGCATTCTATTTAAATGACTGTCCAATTTTTTAAGTACATCCTGTGGAGTGCTCTTTATCTTAGGGGGGTGAGGGGGACACTTTACAAATTGAGAAAAAAACCCATTACAAAAACATGTAATTTCATTTGGGGTACTGGAATGGATTGATGGCATTACCATTCATTTCAATGAGCAATGAGAACTTCCGCAATGAATGTTTTCGTGTTAAGAGCGTGGTTAAAGAACAAATTAAACTCGTAAATCAAGGCACCACCGTATCTTTATTATTATTATTACTATGGTGGAATATTGTGTTCAGTTTGCTGATGGGGTTTACCTGATCCTCTTGATGGGGCTGTTGGAGGACTACTTCGTGCCTCTCTACAACTTCTTCCTCACCCCGGAGAACTTTGACCAGAAGGTGACGTGACCATCATGGGAGATAAAGTTGTCGTTATTGCGCGGCATCAATTATGTCACAAACTGAGATTACATCTTTTTAATCAGGTCCACAATGTGGCATTCGCATTTGAGCTCATGCAGGATGGCGGCCTGAAAAAGCCCAAAGCCAGACCAGAAGGTAACTTGACTTGCTTTTCAAATGACAACCCTATTCTTATTACATTACATTTTTAATTGAATCATGTCTTTTGAAAAAAAAAAAAATCCTCACTGTTAAGTGCATTGTTAATCTTCTGTGCTTAGTGATAAATGTTAAATAGACTTTTAAGGAAGAAAACCTCAGCCTTGATTTTAATGAATACTTAGCCTGACTGAACTCTGTGCTACAATATAAACACATCTCTTTTGATACTTGATGTAAAAAAAGTGTGAACCCAGAGTGCAAGTTATTGCAATTCTGTTACTTTCCACTAGAGGGAAACCTCGCGCCATATTTAAAGCGACCCCCCAAGCTGCAGTCAATGAACCATGGCCATCACTTTGCTTTGTAATTTAATGAACCCTCAGCAGCCTGTAGCATGTCATGCATCGATATACATAAATAGATCGTATTATGAGATAGAATGATATTAGGTTGAAAAGCAATCTAATAGTCATGACGGATCGACTACTTAGAGGTTAATCAACATTTTGTGCCACGAAGGCAATTTCAGTCACTGGCTGGAATGGAATGATGAAGTGATACATTTGCTTTATTACATTATCATCAGCAGGCGCTCGCATTTCAGCTCACCGTGATCCAGTCGGACCTTTTCTCGTGGCAAAATAATGCCGAAAAACAATCAAGCTTATTTGTTTTCTCATCTTTTTGTTCCCCTCGCAGCATCATTTTTTGTGAGGGGGGGGTTGTTTGTGGCCAACTCGTGTTTAACCTTGAATCCTAATTGCAGCCCATTGTCATGTTATTCAACCAAACAATTTATCTCCAAAGACCTAGTTCTGCCGGGAAAATAACAATATGCAAATAAGCCGTGCGGATGCGATCACAATGCATCTTATGGTAATTATCAGTAAATTCTCATTTTGGCCTAGTTTGTGCTCTACAAGAAGAACGCAGATATAATTGAGTGGCTGTTATTTAATGGCAGCGCACCATAAACATTTTTTTTTTTTTTTTTTCTAAATGAATATACTTTACAAACCCTTTTGTTACTTTTTGTGCAGATGTGGTCAACTTGAACCTCAAGTCCACCCTCAGAGTCCTCTACAACCTCTTCACCAATTACAAGAACTCTGAGTGACAGCTCGCATCTCCGACACAAGCCTGTGTGTGTGTGTGTGTGTGTGTGTGTGTGTGTGTGTGTGTGTGTGTGTGTGTGTGTGTGTGCGCGTGTGAGCTGATGAACAAGGACTTTTAACTCGTTACTTTGTCAGAGACCATTGGGAATGCAAGTGTTGAATCAAGTGTATTAATAGTTTGAATGCTCAGCCATGACTGTCAAAGTTGTTCAACATAAACTCAACTGCTCACGTTAACAAAATCACTTAATATTTGTGTTTTGTGTAGATATTAAAGGATACATATTTTACTTTTTTTTCCACAATTTGAACCAGTTCCCGTGTGTCTTAATAACAAAAAAATACCCCAAAGATCAAGAATTATCCTCATTGTCAATGTGTCACTGATGTACCTGATCAACAGTGCAAGCTAACTAGCGTTTAGAAATGTTAACACATTTTTATTAAAAACAAACAAACAAACAAAAGCATTGAAAATTCAAGTTAGCGGTGGCTCGCTAACGCTAAATGAGTGGATTCGGATAAAACCATAACAATGACAAAAAATCAATAATGAACATACAGGGTACAAGTGGATAGCTAACGTCAAATTAGCTTCTGGTAGACTTGAATAAGCTGAGCTAATCAAAAGTGCAGTCTGCGAGTTTTAGCGAAACCGCATGAAATCACCACAAAAGTACTCAAATGAAACTATGGTATATATTAATTCCAGATACGGTGTGTAAACTAAAAGGGTAAACTTAATTCTCAGCGGAGCCTGTTTTAGCAATGCTAGCTAGCTTTAGCCTTCACTCTTTCATGACAGTTTTTAAGTTTTAGCCGAATGTAGTTTTCTAAATGTTTAGGCACATTTTAAAGCAAATGAGGGTTAGAGTTTCAAAACAGTGTGTTAAACCAGGATTACGGTTTGAAAGGAGGGTTTTTACATTACAGTTAGGGTTTCAATATACATGGTTACGGTTTGAAACTAGAATTAGAAAGTCGGGTTAGAAACTAGGGTGAGACCTTTGTTCGTTCATTGTGTGTGGGCGGGGCATGGCAAAGAATTTGGTTTCTGACCAAATTTGATGACGGCCATTTTGATTTGAAGGGGCCAATTCGGGGGAGGGGGGTTGTCCATTTCCACTGCTTGTTCAAAGACAAACTTGTCCTTGGGATTTTGTCTGATTCATACCGCATTTGGACCACGTCGACCAAACAGATGGCCGACGCTAACTCATCGAACCGTTTGGTTTGAGACATTACGTGTGGGTTGGGCCTGGCACTGACGCCCAATGACTGAGTCTTGTGAAAACTTGGAAGCGGACCGGCGTAGCCCAACCCGATTGCGTTCATCTCCCCTTTGGTGCCAAATAAGCAGTTGCCTTTTAAGTGCAGCTCTGCCCCCGGGTGGGCTGTAGTCAGCGAGGCCTGCTATCGACTGACCTTTCAGACCATCTCCGAGAGGAGGGCGGAAGACCTGTGGCTAAACAACCCCCCCTTTCAACCACCGCCCGCTGCGTGCAGACCTCGCCTGCTGGTGCCACTGGGAAGATGAGTGCATGGCAAGCTGCGCTTTCTGACGCTTGGCTGAATTATTGAAAGTGGGAGATGAGTCAACGTGCTGTCAGGAATCACCAGAGTGACAATTTGTTCGCGCCGCCGCCGAAATATTCCACCAATTTGGGCAAAGGAATGATGGGTTTATTTTAGAGCTCAATTCTTTGTTGCTATGGTAACCTTCCACATGCCCCCCCCCCTCCTCCAAATTGCCCCTTTATCTGGCTGTCGGGTGGTCCCTTTTTTCACCTTATTTTTTTTTCAGCTTGTTTTCCGCGCTTCCTGTCTGTTTTGGTGGATCTAATGGAGGCTGCTGGACGCATGGGACTCCAATTGATGTGCTCACACACGCACTTTGCCTTGAGTGGTGCAGCCCGCTCAGTGTCACGTTTCAGCAGTCCCTTCATTTGGAAACAGTGTTGGTCGGAATGCTTTGACTGGACTCGGGTTAGGGAAAAATATGATCTTAGAAAAGTGATCTTTCACAGGAGTGTGGTGAATCATGGTTAGCATGTTTGAGTCACAGTTTTGAGGTTCTTGAGAGGGAATCTTTGGTCGGCCTTCCTGGAGTTTTTGCGTGTTACTCCTTTGCTTGCATTCAGCTAAGCGGCATTTTATTTGTGTATATTCTCTTTTATTGATTTGGTTATAAGATATTTGGTGTTTTCATTACAGTTTGTTTTTATTTCATTTTGACTTTTTTTTATATTCAGTTAGTTTTGAATTAGTTTTTTCAAATATCCTTTGTTTCAGTTGAGGTTTTATTGGTTTAAGTATCAGTATTATTATTATTATTATTATATTTTTACATTTTGAATATACAAGCATTTTCGTTTTTATTCAATTTCCTTGACGAAAATGTTTTTTTTGTCAAATTTAGTTGTTTCATTAGTCTTCGTAACTTTTAACTGACAATGTAGGGTTTTTTTGTTTTTAATTCATATTTAGAACAAAAATGCTGGTGTTTTGAGGGGCTGGAAAAGATGAATGGCATTTCAATTCATTTAAAAATGCATTCAATGGACAGAAAATAGATTTGGTAGAAGGTGTCTCTGCACATAATTGACAGCCATTATAAATGCACCCCCCCCAAAAAAAAATCAAACTCATAAACTGACAATAAGTGTTTTCCACCCCCCCAAAAAACGATGTAAAATATAGAAACAAAAATGCCTTACGCATTTGCTGAACTGCAGTATGCATGACAATAAAATTCACGAGTCAAGGTACCACTTTATGACATTTGACATTCAGAGTGTCTCATTTCAAAGTGTTTGGAACACTTCCCGATTCTATTCACTGTACTGAAGTGACATCACAGTAAAATATGGAGGAAGCGCTACTGTTTTCGACACCGCATCCTCTCAAGTGTGTCTTGCTTCACTTCTGACTCGCTGACATTTTATTTTCTTCCAAGCGCCCGCCCTGCTGACAGGGCTTTTCATCGGAATCCACAATAGATTGAAGTTGAACGCCTTTATTTATCCCTTGGCTTTTTCTCGCCGGCCTTAAGCCATCGGAGGAGGTAAGCAGCTTCAAAAAATAGATTTTTCTTTTCTTTTTTTTTTTCCAGTGATCTTGTTTGCAAGAGAGGAAGAAAAAAAGTCAGAGGCCACACGCAAGTGCAAAGAGGATGTGGAGGTCTGACTTGTCACCACTTGTTACTTTGATGTATTGACTCAGAGATGACAACGGAACTAAAACGTCCACGCTGAGAGCCTCTCATTGAAGAAGGTGTCATATTGAGGAGGAAAAAAAAACTCCAAAAGGTCTCCACGTGTTTTGAAGGCTTGACTTGCTGGAATTTTGTAGTATTATATATATTAATTTATTGCTGTATTCTTAATATTTTTCTTCTTTATATTATATTTGTTTGCTTTATATTTCATGCGCTTTATGAATTAAGTTGAGTGGACGTCAGCTCAGGTTTTGAATTTTTTTATTTTGCAATTTTCCGACTCAAGTCGAATGAGTGAAGTATCAACTACTGCCAGAGAGGGCGCAATGGAGACGGATAAGTCTCCGGATCACAAAGAAGCACAAGAAGAAGACGACGGAGCCGTCGATGCCGAATGCTTCCTGGGTAAGTTAGTTTGTAAGCTGGTGGAAGGCAACAAACGCCATTTCAAATATGAACGGAATACGTGCTGTTAATAATTTAATTTTCCATCATATTTATACTTACGAATTAAAGATTCACCACTCAACAAAGGATTTGAAACAAACAATAAAATAACCACAGACTATGATTTGTTTTTCTCAGTTCAGGTGTCAAAAAATAAATAAATAAAAATCGGTTTCAAGGATGACAAAAAAAAAACTCCTGAGCAACATAGCAACATTTTCACGGAAATCAACTTATTCAACATTTTAATATTGTTGAGGTGCTATTTTTATCCTGGATGTCATTCCAAATCCGCTAAAAATGATCAGGCCAGCTTCAAAGTATCAACTGGAAGCTATTCTCGGGGAAAAAAAACAGCATATAATGTCATCTCATAACATGAGAACTCGGCGATGTCGTTGCATTGACTGAGAGATAATTATTGATCCTTATTATGATATTGTCCAAACAGTTGAGAGGACCAAGATTATTCAGCCAGCGTCTCTGAAAGACAGCAAACTGGAGAAGCTCAAGGAGGTAAGAGAATGTTTGTGTTTTATAAACAATACAGAGTAGCGTTTCCCGACGGAAGTGTTTCGATAATTTAGCGATGCCGATTTTCTGTCTGCACGTCAGCGGCTCTCCACGCGTCACTGGAGGAAAATCCTTTTTTTCAGGCCGCTCACAAAATCACACAATGTAACTGTAACATACAGTACTGAAACGCGATCACGTGCACCCTGACACACTTCACCGAAATACTCTCACTGTCACGCTGGAGCTACACGGAACTGGATCGCTCTCACACATTGGCTTTCACACACTTGACTGAAATGCTGTCCTACAAGCACAGTAAATGCTCGAAGGCGCTCCAAGAAGCTTCCCAGGCTGGCCAAGATGTGTAGTCGACAGCCCGCATGGGTGCAGGAATCAGACCTTATTGGAGCAGGCAGTGAGGTGGATGGTTGGCTGAAATTTTAATGAAGGTAATTATGGGAGGTGAGGAGAGGCAGATCACAAGTTGGGGTGGGGGGGGGACCACTGGTGGTGGATCCACAGTTGGGGGGGGGCGGCTTGACAGGCTTTCCTGGATGACAGACCCCCCACCCCTCCCCACAGCTCTCCAAGAAAGTGTCTCCTGCAAGTGGCAATGAATAAATAAGCTTCTTGGTATGTTATCAGACTGAATAGAGACGAGTTCTTTGGCTCCTTTCTCCATCCGGCTCAGGATTTGGGTGTGATCTCAGCAAATTAATTAGGACTATCAAAGACATTCAGAGCTCAATGTAGAAAGATGAAAGTGCCTGTGTGTGTGTCTGTGGCCAGGTGCTGCTGGATTGGATCAATAGCACTCTGAAAGCAGAGCACATCGTGGTTCAGAGTCTGGACGACGATCTGTACGACGGGCTGGTTCTTCATCATCTTCTGGGTCAGATTCGACACTTCGTTTCTGTCCCTTTAGCACACACACACACACACACACACACACACACACACACACACACACACGATTACCGGTAATTTAAAGAAATCTATTTTTGCTTTGACTATTCATAGTCATTTGAAGTTATTACATTGTTATTACAATGTAAGTACATTGTATTCCCAAAGGTATACATGTTTTTAAATTCCAACAGTATCGTTTGAGTGTTTTATTGTTGAGACATTTGCACATGAAAAATCAAGGCTGGACTATAACGAAAAGGGTGGAACAGCGAAGGATGCTGAATTATTTTCGATTTTCGTTCGTCCCTGCAGCCAGCTTGGCTGGCGTGCACTTGCCCTTGGAAGAGATCGCACTGACCAGCTCGGCTCAGATCCGCAAGCTGGAAGTCGTCGTGGAGGAGTTGGACAAGAGGCTGGACCGGCGCGACCCCGAGTGGGACGTCAACTGTGAGTCATGCTGACAAACGGGGTGGGAGGGGCGGGGCTTCCATCAGTGAAGTTCTCTTTCTGGTTTTGAGCAGTTATGATTGTTCCCGATGGCCGCTAACAAAGAGCCACAGAGGTGAATCTTCCAAGCAATGTCAACTTTTGCGCCTCGGTTGTCGTTTTCCAAGTCAAAACATGTTTCTTTGTTTACAACATTATCTGGGCCTATATTGACGGAATAATTACAGATCTGGTTCTGGCACTTGATGTGGTCTGTCCCCAATCGATTTTTGACATGGTCCATTTCAATTTTCTGTGATGACATCATCACAGGAGATCGTATATTGACGAAATTTGGAAGGGGCTCATCTCGCCCGTTGTTTCGACGTATGACTTGACGAGGTTTGTGGTTGTTGGTTCAGCGATCCACAAGAAAGATCTCCTGGCCACTCTCCATCTGCTGGTTGCCATGGTGAGACATTTCCAGCCCGAGCTGGAGTTGCCCTCCGACGTGAAGGTTCAAGTTGCGCTCGTGGAAGTAAGTCGGCGCCTCGGGGGGGGGGAGCTCTGGGTCGAGTGTTAGCTCACGCAGACGTCAGTGCAGGTGAGCGGGACGGGGATCCGATCAGACGTTCGAAGCGAAGTCCTGACAGGAGAGAGGTGACGATCGCTTTTACGTTCTCTTTGTCTTGAGAAAAACGTCTCATCGCTTCTTGTTTTTGTTTGGTGTTGTCAGCAGCCATTCGGAGAACCTCGGCAGCACCCATGGTGAGGAAAGAAAAGTATTTGCCAGTTGCTTTGTTTCCCCACTTAACATTTCAGACTGTCAAAGAAATGTAAACATCGGAAAAAGATAACCTCAGCGAACATAAAATGCCGTCATTAAATGCTAAAAACTATTCAAATCAACCTGACCTTGCGTGAAAAAGCACTTGGCCCACTTTACTGTGGCCAATAGCATTTTTCAGAACATTTTCACTAACCACACCCAACCATGCGCTTACCTCCAGATTCTGTTCAAGCCAAAAAAATAAATAAAAAATGCCAGCACTATTTATTTATCTAAAAATGATATTCATTAATGAAATCACAACTTTTTTTCCTTGCATGATTGAAAACGGAACACGCCAACAACACTGGCACGGCACGGAAAGCACATCAAAACGATGAAGATTACAAATATGTTTACTCGTAATTTTTATTCATGTAGTATAGTTTGGAAATATTAAAAAAACACTTCATTGGCATTGTAAAAACAAAAAGATAAAAATAAAAAAATCTGTGCTTGACTCATGACGCACACTTAATGGGCTTTTGGGCTCCACTGTGCAGAGGACGCTAATCAAGTCGAGGAGCTGCTGAGGATGGAGGCTCACGAGGTCGCACTGGCGAAGCAGGTAGAAAAACCACGAGGGGGAAAGCCGGGGCGCGGTGCCAATTTGCAGAAAGCTCCGGAGGCACGGACGTGACGGACGGCCAATTAATCAGCATTCTGGTTGGACTTTTTGCTCTTTCGCCCTCAGGCCTCGTTGGATTTTACAACCTATGCATCTTTCGTGGCATCACGTTTTTGAGGCCCGACGCGGTTAAACGTGTGTTAATGGTGTCGCAGCGTGCAAAGTTCTGCAGCTAGTTTTTTCAATTGAATCAAAATATCACTCAAAGTCATCAAAAAGCAAAGTGTGGTGAGTCTCTGTCACCCCAATGGATGCAGTCAATTGTCGCATCACGGGTGAGCTATTTTTAAACCAGACCTCTGGGGTACTCGTGTTCTACTTGGTGGTAACTAGTACCCGGTGGAACCTTTTTTTGCCTCAATTTTGCTTTAGTACAACTAAGAAGGTTCTAAAAAAAAGGAAGCAAAGTGGACATGATTGGCCAGCGCCGAGTGTTGAACAAAATGCCTTCTCGTGTTGTAGGCTCTACTTGGCTTTGTGAACACGAGCGTGGCCAGACTGGGCCTGCACGTGTCCGATCTGGACAAGCAGGTACCAACGTCGATCGCCGTGCACGACCTCGTCATCCGATCGGCGGCGTCGTCTCAGATTGCGTTTTTTACGTGCAGTTTTCCGACGGCGTGATTCTGCTGCTGCTGATTGGCCAACTGGAAGGTTTCTTCATTCCTCTCTGTGACTTCAGTCTGACACCCGTCAACCACGCGCAGATGGTACGATCCTTCAGACGATGCCGCCCGTCCGTCCGTGTGCTCGGCGGAGCGCAGCTAGGCCGCTAACTGCGATGCTAGTTTTCATGTTGTGTTGTTTTTTTTTTTTTACCTTGTTAGCTGCACAACGTGTCGCTGGCCCTGAGCCTCCTCACTCATTCGGGCCTGCGCGTGTCCTCGGTTCAACCACAAGGTGAAAACGCCACGCTTGCGCAATGCCGCCCAACTCTCGCACATACCCAACGTAGCCGCTGTCACCAAAATACTTTACCGCTCACGCTTTGCCCTCATGGGAAGGAGACAGGAAGTTGTCACCCCGCGGCAGTTTATAGCTACTGCTGAAGTCCGAATGTTGAAATGTCGATGTCCACAGCGACGTAATTTGTTCTATTTTAAGGATCAAGCAACCCACCCTTGTGAACTTTTCCCGTTTAGATGTTGTCGCTCAGGACGTGGCAGCCACACTGAAGGTCCTCTACGCTCTTTTTAACAAGCACGCAAAGCAAAAGGAGAAAATGGCCGCCCAATGTGTCTGAGACTCGAATTTATGACACTCAAGATGTAGTTGGTCTTCCAAAAAGAAATAAAAAGATAAAGATTTTTTGATTTGCTGTGTGTACATGAAATTGCTGTTTGGACCAAAAGATTTGTCAAATCAAATGTCCTCCAACAATAGTGGGACCGGATTGTCATCGTCTCTTGGAACACGGTCTACAGAAGAGCACGATGACAATTTGATCCAATTGTCTTTATCGATCAGCCGGAACAGCAAGAGCAGTGACGACAGCCACGAAAGAGGCTTTCATGAACATTTCCCTTGAAAAGCAGCATGTGTGGGCTTGTCTTGCTCTTTTTATTTGGACTTAACTCCCACCCACAGAGAAGCACATCAAAAATTCATGAGGGCTGCATACCAGATCTGCGACTTCACCCGGGTCAATACCACCTCAATGTGCTTTTCACACATCCCCATTTCACCCCCCCAATAAGTTCCGATTGTCCTTGAACTTCCATCAACATGTATTAAGAAAAAGTTATGAAATGATTCGTGATCAGGCTCCAACAAGCGGGTTGACTTCAACAACGCCCCTGACCCCGTTTTGGTTCCTTATATGAGTCGTTCTAAAATTGCCAAAAAGTGGCTTCGTTTCGAAGCGGCGTACAAGAGGCTAATAGTCACTTTTTTTTTCTTTTGGGGAGGGGGGGCTATTTGTCGGGCGCCGTCGACGATTCGGCCGGTGGCCACTTTTAACAACATTAATGCCGACTTAATGCGACGTAGCAAATCCGCGGATGAACTCTAATGGACTTTTAATCGACTCACCGTGGCGGGATGTGGCCGAGGGCTCCTCAATGGCAGGAAATGGGACTGTTTGTTTTCTTCATTTGGACGCTGATGGATGACCAACAGACCGCTGGTGTGCACACGCACTTAGTGGCACGCAGGAAGAAGCGGAAGATACTGAGTGATTGACAGGATCAGGATGAGGGCGCCGCCGCCAGCCCGGGCTTGTTAGTGGTGCGCTAACAAACTTTGTGGTGGTGACATGAGGAGCAGCGAGTGACAGGAAGTCAGGTGTCGAGGTCAACGGCAGCTGTCTTCTATAGTGGGCAAAAATCCGTCAGAAGTCTGGAAATTCGTTGAAGAAAACGCAGGATGTCTGGCTTTGTTTGAGAGTCACGTATGAGTGGCAAAAAACAAATCATTGTGTGAGAGAGAGAGAGAGAGAGAGAGAGAGCAAGCGGCCCGGTGGACCAGTGGTTGGCACGTCGACCTCACCGTGCACAGGTACCAGGCTCAATTCCGGCTCTGGCCTTCCTGTGTGGAGTTTGCATGTTCTCCCCTACGGGCCTGCGTGGGTTTTCTCCGGGTACTCTGGTCTCCTCCCACATTCCAAAAACATGCGTGGCAGGCCGATTGAACACTCGAAATTGTCCCGAGGTGTGAGTGTGAGCGTGAATGGTTGTTGGTCTCTGTGTGCCCTGCAATTGGCTGGCAACCGGTTCAGGGTGCCCCCCAGCCAACTGCCCGAAGACAGCTGGGATCGGCTCCAGCACCCCTCGCGACCTTTGTGAGGAAAAAAAAAAAAACCTTCTGGAGGGGGAAAAAAATAGGACAACAAATATACAATTATGACACCCCAAAAAAACAAATACAAAACATTTTGAACACGGTGTAAAAGATAAAACTTTTATTTGTCCCTGTTGTGACGATACAAAGTCAACAAGTGCAATCAACTGAGAAACGGCACGCCACATTCTAGCTACAGAACGTACACCGATCACCAGCGCTCCTGCCAAAGTGACGACGCTCGTGTGTACAGGTGCGTCATTCGACTGTAAGGCAACGGTTACCATGACAACCCGCCGGTCGGACGCGCGCTCTCTTCTTTCCGCCCTTTGTTTCGTTTGCCGGGGGGGGGAGCGTCACGTCGCGGCGGCAGGGCCACAAAAACAATAAAATGGGGGCGAAAGGGGAAGGGGATGTCGTACCCCCGAGAGAACACAATCCTTTCGCCTTTTTCTGGAATCTTCTCTCGCGCTGGCGATTAATTAAAACTCCAGCAAAATAAATAAATAAATAAATGAATAGGAACCCCCCAATTCGACAGGGAACAGAGGCGGCAGCTGCGCCGGCAGAAGAGCAAGGGAGCGTGAATTAAAAGCACGGCTGATCCGCGGGCCAATTATTTCTCCCGCGTGTTCAAATGTGTCGGCGCGGCCGCGCAAGCGCGCGGCGCCAGGCAGCCAATTAAACGTGAGCGCCACCGATGGGACCGAAGTGGCCGCTAACATCCCGGCAAACGCTGCTATGATTGCAGATAACTCCAGGAAGGCTGCGACGGGCAACTTCCGAGCCGCCGCGTGTAAGTCGTTTAAGTTAAAAAAAAATTTTAATAAATAAAAAAGACGACGCCCCTTAGTGTCACTGGGAGAACGGCATCTCGACTGTTGCCATGGTGACATGGCGCGACCTACTTTAGGAACAGTGGAGGGTTATTGTTGTTGTTGTTTTTGTGCACAAATCAAGACACAAAAAATGCCCAAGTCATTTTTGACAAACTGTCAAAACATCAAGACAAATTCTCATAATATGTGACGAAATTTTCAGTCTTTCGGGAAATGGTTGAAGAGAGGCAAGAGGTTCGTTGTGTGTGGGGTTTTTTTCTCGTTTTTTTTCTGAAGACATTCAAAAATGCTATTTGACGAACGGCGTTCGCTTGGGCTTGAACGTTCAACAAACTTTCAATGCAATTCGGCTTCTTTCGCTTTCTTCTGAGTTCGATTCCGCCTCCCAACTGTAGGGGGAACCACTGTGCAAAAAAAAAACAAATTACTTTGCCACTATTTGGAGCATTTATTTTATTTTATTTTTTAAACCAAGACATTCTAAATTTGTAAGCATTTTGTATTTTATGCTTAGAGAATAAAGATAGTCAAATTTGAGTTTATGATTTTACTTTGCATGTTTTTAATCCCAGAAACAGCAAACATGATCAATTTTTGATTTTTAAAAATTATTATTATTTTTTTAATTCAAGGTCAACATATGAAGTGTTAACCCTGATCATTTAGAAATGAAAAAAAAAAAGAATTATTCTTGTTTTCTTATGGACATAATGCACAAAAAGTTAAATTTTTATGTAACACCTTCCGATTATATTTCTGCATTTTGCTTTGGGAGAAATTATTTTCTCAACATCCATCAATTAAAAAAAAAAGTCATCGTTATCATTAATAGCCTAGAAACAAGTTAGAATTGCAAGACTATTTTTAGGGGGGGGTTGGGGCACACAAAATCCTCCCAATTTGTCATTTTCAGAACAGGCAGATTTTGTGCGTGCGTGTGTGTGTGGCACTTTGTTGTCCGGGACGCCTTGCCATCCTTCACTTTACTGTACATTATTGCTGACAATTAAGTTTTGATGTTCAATCGGACGACTGCGGTTACAAATTGATGAACCCCCTCGATGGGATGAGGTGCATTGTATTGCTCAAAGCGCGGTTGTTGATGGAAGTTGCCGTCGCAACTCGGCTCGAATGGGTTGCTTGGGGTCCCTGATCCTCACTGATGATTCGGTTGCGATCACTTCTCAAAAATGCGCTTCAGGACTGTGATGGAACTCACGTTGATTGGCATCGGTTTTGATGAACAAGTTTTTTTTTGTTTTGTTTGTTTCCTAATAAGAGTTCCACTGAGGTTTTACTTGTTTTGAGACCGATCGCTCTCACTGTTAGGTTCCCCAACCCTCCCTGAAAACAATAACAAACACCGATAACGCGTGGAAAAAAGAATCTATTTATATTTTTAGAGCTACAGCAGGAAAAGCGGCGCATCTCTCTCGGTCACGTTACGGCGTCAGGTGTCAAACTCAAGGCCCGGGGGCCAGATCTGGCCCGTCACATCATTTTATGTGGCCCGCAAAAGCAAATCCAACATGTCACCTTCCATGATGGTTGCTTGCTAAAATTTCAAATTATCATGCGTAATAAATAACATACAGTGGTACCTCTCCTTACGAACGTCTCTTTATACGAAATGTTGCAGTTACAAAACGCCTCAACAGGGAAATATTCCCTCTTGTTACGAAAGAAATTTCAAGATAGGAAAGGTAAAACTACAGTATGGGCTAGTCGCAGCTCCGAGTTTCCTGAACGCAACATACTTTTAGCTGCTCTGCCATTGGCTATTACCAAGCGTCATCCTGGCATCCCATTGGCTAAGAGGGACCTCTACCGTATGTGCCGGTGTGTGTAGATCGATAAATAGATATGTGTCTATGCAGCGTCCTCATCATTCTCCACCTCGGAATCTAATTGTAACGTGTATTTGTTCCATATTTTAATGCATTTTTATGCTTTAGAAAACATTTATGTCTAAATTTTTGGGGAGGTTGGAACGGATTAGGGCATTTACATGGAAAACGCGTCTCGACTAACAAAATGTTCTCGTTAAGAAAGTTCTTCCAGAATATATTCATTTTGTAAATAGAGGTACCACCGCATATTGTAAGCATTGTCTTGTGACCAAAGCCCTCATTACAGTCACTTCAACAATCGTTGAATAAACCATTATTCTTGACTTCCTCATATGGTTTGACAATCATAATGGCCACTCCAATGTGGCCCGCGACAACAATGAGTTTGCCAGCCCTGCATTACAGTATCAAGCATTCGACAACGCGCGTTGCCGCGCCACATATTGCCGCCGTGGTGGCGGCCTCGGGAAACGAAAACACAGCGGAGTCTACGTGAGATGCTCAGCATCCACCTAAGGAATCACACGTCGCCCCCCCCCCCAAAAGATTCGGCGCTCCGTGTTGTGTGACCACCACATAAATAAAATAGCGAACAGTGTCTAACTGCTACGCAACACAAACCGACACGGCGGTCGAATAAACGTTTCATATTTGAAAACTTTCAGGTCCGACCACGTCATCCAGTTCCCGACCGCACTCGGCTTGCCGACAGACATTCGAGGCTCACTGATCCCGGGGGCGGTCAGCTTGGCTTGGCTCAGCTGCGGCGACGCGACTCAACCGGTCCTGGTCGCTTCAGCTGGCTTGTTAAATGCCAGCGATGTCATTCCACAGCTGGCTTGTGCTCATCAGAGGTGGGGGGCAGGGGCCGGGGGGCATCCCTGCCAGAGACGTCCTGGATGGCTGGCTATCTAAGTGTGGGTGCAGTGTCTGTAGGGGGGGTGGGGGGTTCTCCTCTGGCCTCTGGGAATACGGCGTGCTACTTGTCTGCCGGCCGCATAGCTCTGTCCAAAGAAGAAAGCAAAAAGGGAAAATGTTAAAGCAGTGACGGGAAACTTAAACCATAAAGGGGGCTCCAATTTTTGTTCGGTGCTCCTGGAGGCCACATAAGGCTGCGCACTTCCGAAGCAAAATGTGAAAAATGCCAAGGACAAAATGCGAGCAGAGGTCTGTTTTTTTTGGGGGGGGGGGGGGGGATGAACCAAAGTACAGAAGAATCTTCTCGCACCAATTGTCATTTTATACAACACAATTCTGGGAATGGCACCCCCACCCCCAAAAAAAAATCAGGTTCCACCGAGATTTGAACTCGGATCGCTGGATTCAGAGTCCAGAGTGCTAACCATTACACCATGGAACCACATGGGAGCACTTTGTCAGCAGTCAGAATGTCCAAGAACAGAATTTGATTACCAATCATGCTCGCCACACCGACCCAAGTCCGGATTTGTCCTTGGATAAAATCAAGTATGACATGTTCCAAAACCTGATTCTCTCAAAAAAAGTGGAAATTGTGAACTGCAATTTGAATGTTTCAATTTGGAGAGTTGTTGTATTTCAATAACTGAAATACAAATGTCGCTGACCAGAAAGTCACAAAAAGTGGCCCAGACAGCTTCCCATTTGCTTCAGAAAGTTAAGACAGGATATTTAATTGACAGAAAAATACAGAGTCTCTGAAGAGACTCCCTAAAAATTGCCATAGCTGACTATATTTCAAGTCACCAAGGCAGAGTATTGGGTTAAGTTTTCAACTAGCAATAATCACGCCTCGGTTAAACCTCATAGGCTACAATATTGCCACTGCGCAAGTATACCACTGACCACTTGACCTCGATGTGTCATTGTTGCTTGCTACTCCTGACAGTGAGAGGTCGCACTTGGAGCAAGACTGACCCACTGCTTGCTCAAGTGCCCATTTTGAGGAATTGGTGTCTGGCTCAAGGACAATGCAGCTGTGTGTCCCAAAGGGATGGCTTTGAACCAGAGTATGTCAAGGTGCAGGCGACAATCTGAACCATGTGTGCGCAAAAAAAATAATTCCAGGTTCCACTGAGATTTGAACTCAGATCGCTGGATTCAGAGTCCAGAGTGCTAACCATTACACCATGGAACCACATGAGCTTGTAAGATCTCAAAAAGTGGACATTTTTAATTGGCATCTGGGGGTGGGAGGTCTGTTTTATTAACTGAATTTTATCAAGAACATAGTCGGTAAAAAATGTGGACAGAACTGACCAAATAAACTGCAAGGACACTGCAGCTATGTGTCCAAGTGGGGTGGCCTTGACCCGGTGTCCCTCTCAGGGCGGAGGTGACAATTATGGTTGCGTAAAAAATTCCAGGTTCCACCGAGATTTGAACTCGGATCACTGGATTCAAAGTCCAGAGTGCTAACCATTACACCATGGAACCACATAAACTTACTTGATCTCAAAAAGTTTTTGAACTGGCATTAAGGGGTTTCTGTGTTACTCATTACAGTACGGAGATCTACTTGGAACCACATTTACATCATCACAGTTTTTCATGATCAGTTGAGACAAGTGCTTACTTGTCCATGGATCACACCAATTATGACATCATACAAATCTTTTAGCCCTCACAGAGTCATGATAAAAAGTGATGGAGAAAAAAAACACCACTAATAAAGCTTTAACAATATTCATAATTGGTAAATAATTTCATTGACAGAATGAATCAGTCCCTGAAGAGACCACCAAAAATTGCCATAGCCGACTATATTTCAAGTCATCAAGGCGGGGTATTGGGTAAAGTTTTCAACTAGCAATAATCACGCCTCGGTTAGACCTCATAGGCTACGATACTGCCACTGCGCAAAGATAACGCTGACTACTTGACCTCAACATGTCATTGTTGTTTGCTACTCCTTACAGTGAGAGGTCGCACTTGGACCAAGACTGAGCCACTGCTTGCCCAAGCGCCCATTTTGAGGAATTGGTGTCTGGCTCAAGGACAGTGCAGTTGTGTGTCCCAAAGGGATGGCTTTGAACCAGAATATGTCAAGGTGCAGGTGACAAACTGAACCAGGGATGTGGGAAAGAAAAAAAAAAGTCCAGGTTCCACCGAGATTTGAACTCGGATCGCTGGATTCAGAGTCCAGAGTGCTAACCATTACACCATGGAACCACATGAAAGCTCAGCAATCTGAATGTCCAGGATCAGAGTTTGATCCCCACCAATTGCAACCCACCAGTCCAACTTCAGACCTGTCCTTGCACAAAATGAATCACGACATGAAACAAAACTTTATGCTCTCAAAAAGTGGAGATTGTGGATTGTAATTTGAATACTGTTAAAATTTGGGTGAAAGGTTTTTGTATTTTATAAACTTGATTGAATCTAGAACGCAGTCAACTGAAAATGTGCCAAAGTGACTTCCCACAAAGCTTATGATATATTTTGACAGAAGAAAACAATTCAATTTTAAAAGGCTATCAAAAAGTGCTACAACACCACCCACTAAATTGGAAGTCTCACAAAGTCTTGACAGGAAGTGATGGAGGGAAAAAAAACCAGACAGCATATACAAGTTGCAAATATTTTAATTAACAGAATAAATCAGTCTCTGAAGAGACTTCCAAAAATTGCCATAGCTGACTATATTTCAAGTCATCAAGGCAGGGTATTGGGTAAAGTTTTCAACTAGCAATAATCACGCCTCGGTTAAACCTCATAGGCTACGATACTGCCACTGCGCAAAGATAACGTTGACTTCTTAACCTCAACATGTCATTGTTGCTTGCTACTCCTTACAGTGAGAGGTCGCACTTGGAGCAAGACTGACCTCACTGCCGTTTTTCAACAACAATTGGCACATTTTGGTCACCCGTGTATGTATGATATTTGACCGATCACAGGAAGTAGATTCTGGGAGCGTCACCCACTGCTTGCTGTAGTGCCGAAGGGGAGCATTTGGTGGAATTAGTGTCTTGCAAAAGGACACTGCAGTTTTGTGTCGAAATGGGGTGGTCGCGAATCAGGGTCTCCTTGGGCACAAGTGACAAATAACCAGGGGTGGACAAAAATCGCTAGGTCCCACCAAGATTTGAACTCAGA